>VZTB01009509.1:50969-91079 GCA_013397245.1 Thryothorus ludovicianus
TGTTTGCATTTGTCAGTTTTTGAGGGAAGAAATGGCTGGTATTTTTCCAGTTTCCAAAAGCTGGAGTTAACTCTGTGCTTCCATAGGTTTAGACTATCACTACTGAGCGTGGTATCTGAGGTCATCCCACATGAAATCAATAACAATATAGAAGTCCTTAGGAAATATTTAAGTCCCAAGGAAACTCAATGCCAGGTTGGATGGGGCTCTCAACAACCTGCTTTAGTTGAAGATGTCCTTGCCCACAGCAGAGGCGTTGGAACCAGATCATCTTCAAGGTCCCCTTCCAACCCAAACTATTCTAAGATTCTATGATCCCCATCTCCCTGTGACTTGGACACCAGTAAAGGTGCCAAAGTTTGTTAAATTCTCCACACTAGAAGTCATGGAAACAGAGGACAGATTTATTTTCTATCACATATAACACAGAAATTATCTATGGGTAGGTTTATATCCGTGTTGGAAGTTATAAGTTTACAGATCACTTTGACTGTCATGTCACTGTGATGTTATCCAAAAGAAGGCTGGAACTATGAAGTGGTTTAGTAAATGTTGTAGCATTTGAATTCAGATTAGTTCAGGTTAAAATATCACGGATAAAAGTAAGTGGGCTTAACTCCTGGAGAGTTCTCCAACATGCATGCAAAATTAATTTTAGTACTAACTGCAGTTTGTTCTCTAGAACAGAGTTTTATGGCCATGTTCAGATAGCTACAATATGCAGAACAGTTTAGATTTAGCCACTCCATCCCACTCCATCAAAATCCTTCTTGCTACCTCCTGAAAATACAGACATCAGACTCATTTCTACATTTATGAAAAAGTAAAACAAAATAAATGAACTAATATGATCCTGAATTTGTTCTTAATTAACCTAAAGTGATACACATCTGATTTATACTTTAAAGGACTATTTCCATCCTGCTGGCCAGACTGTTGTCAGCATCTTACAAACTATATTTATTCAAGATCTGTACTTTCCACACATCTTCATAAATTCAGAAATGTTAGAACTGTGATTAGAAACATTCTATCACCAAAATCTTTCTGTTAATTCAGAAGAGGTATCTATCTTTAGAATTAGCATTAGTAAATCTTTTTATTCTCAGGAATTCAGCAAAGCCTGGACTTCTGTGGCTTTTTATAGCTGAAATATTTACAGAATCTCTGCTTAGTTATGTTTCCATCCAAATGTTCTTTCTGCCTTTAGGACTTCAGCTGAGTCAAAGTACTTACTTCATTTTGCAGTGCTTGTGCTATTTCTTATTGTACCAGTTGGAGAAAAATTTTTAAAGCCCCATGGCAGGTTTTAAAACCCCACGAGAGGTTGGAACTAGGTGTTCTTTAGGGTCCCTTCCAACCCAAATCATTCTATGTTTAATTCTTATCAGCCCATGTTATTAATTATATATATTCAGTAGCACTTGCCATGTTTATTGCATGATGATGCCTCACATCTGAGCATCATTGCTGACTTGTCCCACAACTCACCTTACAGCTGCTGTCTCTACAGCTTTTAATCTGCACAGCACTACAGCTGAGAGCCTAATGCAGTCACGTGTGTAAATACCACCTACATAAACACATCAAGGGATGAAACTCCAGAGCAGAAATTCCAAGCATGATAGAAACACACTATGTGCTGTAAGTTTTAATTAGCAAAGTACACTCATAAGATAAAAATAATTCAGTGTTTGGAAAAGTGGAGGCACTGTTTTTTTGGGGTTAGGGAGTCAAGGGGCAGGGGAATGTGAGATCTGCTGAGTTCACAGGACATATCCCAAGTGCAACACAGTTCAGGATGTGTTGTAATTCCTTCAAACACACAAGCAGTGTTTGTGCTGCTGCTCCTGGATAAGGCTCCATGTTCCTGTAAAAAGGAAGCTGACCCACTGAGGAAGTACCCTAAGACAGGGAATCCCTCCCTCCTATGCCCCACATCTCTTACACATCTCCTGACCAACCTTAGGGAGAGGATTTAGCCTCATCCCAGCCCCAAAATGGGAGTAGTACCTCTTCCCTATCTTACAAGGTACTGTGAAGATGAATATGTGAATATTTAGGTACTACTGTAAAGATGACCAAATATGCCACTGGCATAAGCTTATTGGGTACTATATTAGCATGGAGAGGAATTCTCCTTCTTGCCTGTAATGGGAAACTCCTAGAATCTTGCCTTAAAAGGAACAGACAACAAACAGCATGAATCCCTAAGGGAATGAAGAGGAGGTCATACTTAACAGTCCACATAGGCATTTTACTTCCAAGGGGAGCATTTTGAACATATTCCCAGTACTTTTTCCTCTGTAAACCTGGAAGCATTTTCCTCTATGATGAAATGTACAAATATAACATTTCTCCATTTTGATAAATAATAGTAGACCATGTTCCTTTTCATTTCCTCCTCCCAACCTGTCTATAAAACATGTCTGTTTGAGTATGTTTAATTGCTCTGATTTTATTTAAGAGGAAAAGTATGGTGAAAAACAAAACCCCCCATACTTTCCTGATGTTGGTAGTCTGCTAACTATGGGGGCATTTCCACCACTTAATATAAGCCCCTATTCAGCAAAGAATCTCATCACAAACCCAACTCAATGTCTAACACTTGCTCTCAAAAAGAAATGAGATGCCTGTTTAATTACTTCATGAACTTAGTGCTTTGGAGACCTGAACAGAAAAGTTTTGCCTATTCTTTATGATGTAAAAGTCTATAATGCCAATGTAGAAACTGTTTGGCAATTTCACCTCCTTTAAGCTTTTGCCATTTGCAAAACCTCAAAGGTATAGAGTGTTCTATATTCAGTTATCTAGGTATCAGCATTTAAAGACAGAATTTACTTTTGGTTTTTTGCTTGTTTCTGCACATGTACAGTATGAAGATGATAGTCAAAGTTGTTCTCTGCTCTGATTTCTTTCATCTGGATTATATTTATGAAGTTTAGATCAATTCTTTCAAATACACACTACAGAAGTTAGCACAGACCTTATGGCTCTCCTTAACTTTTAGAGAGAGATTACATAAAAGCATGTGGTGTGGGTCATGGAGTTTATCCAAACAAATCAACAAAGCAGCAAGAACTGCCTGGTGCCAGTCAGGGTAAGGAACACAACCTACACCTGGGGTAAACAGAGCACATTGGTCATTGCACAGAATATAGCAAACTATGTGTTCTAACTTTTTACTAGATTATATAAAAAAATGCACACTTCATTTCATTTTTCTTTATAATATGAGACTAAGCTGATAAAAATTCCAGAATGGATAAAGAATTGGTTTGTTGAGATTGGCAGCAGTAAGGAACTGGAAAGTTTACATTTATTTTCTTTTTTTTCTTCCTTTCTTTTTTTCTTTAAGAGGCACACATAAATAACCTGACTAAATTACACCATGCCCTTTATACCTACTGTTTCCTTTTACAAGTACCTCTCCCAGAAACAGCTAGTCTTGGCTGCACTAGCAAATCCTTCTATGTGTTAGCTAGAATCAGGAAAAGTTTCAAGACAGAAGTTCAGTAGTCCTAGCAGAGTTTAGATTTCATCATAAATTTGAATTTCTGTCCAAGTTCATGGCGTAGAAACATACCAGAGATAAACATGCAGTGATACATAACTCTGTCCTGAAGGCCTGGCAAAATTTCTGTCTGGACCAATAATACCTCGTTATAATCTTCTTGGCCCTCGGAGGCCTACTCCTTAATTGCAATTCAGTGTGCTCCAACAAACCTTTTCAGGGGAGGTGGTTTTGTAGGAATTGTTTTGGCTGAAACGCCTGAGAAGCTTATCACAGTTATAAGCCACTATTAACAAGAAACACATCTTGTGATAGTTCCAGTATCACTAAAGAAATGGAGTTCCATTACCCCAAGTGCTTATATTGACCTCCAGACACGGATCTCACACATTGCCTGGCAAGCAGAAACTAAATTACTGAATTTTCATGGGATAAAAAAAATACAGCAACTATATCTATTTGCAAACAAGTTGCAATCAGATCCCATTAGCCTCTGATAGCCCAGCCATGAAGAATCAAGTTACTGATAAATATATATATATACATATATATACTGATTCTATACTCGATAGATTACTGAAAATGTGTTTTATACTGATAGAACAAGTACAAAGTATTGTGTCAACAAAGAAGGTAGAAAAATTCCTCAGGCATGATGAGGCAAATTAAAAATGGAGGAAAATGAGAACTTTCTGTTATTGGCTTAAGAGAACATCTTTACAGCTAGCTACTGAAAGCATTGTGCTGGCTCCTGATTATTCAGACATGTATTTCTCCTAATAAAGTTCTCAGGAATTGTCTGGTCAAGACCAGCCATTTAGTTGATAAATTTTCCCCATTTGCCTATAAAGTGCCTGTTGACTTTCCATGTTTAATGTCTCCTACACAGCATGAAAAAGTGGCATAAAAGCAGCCCAGCCCAGCATGGTACGCATTGAACAGCTACTTTTGTTACCATCTGAGGAAAAGACAGATTCTGGTGGCGCTCATAACTAGAAGAACTAACCAGTGGAATTAAGCAGAGCTAATACTTATCTATCTAATTCACTGTCGTGATGAGACACAGCTCCACTTCAGTCCTAAAGAGAAAGTGTTGGAGTTTACAGCACACATACAACTGCACTGAAGTTATCATAAATGGCAAAACACAGGTCTCCTCATGGATGCTTAGATCATTCCCTACTGCTGGCTGGAGTGGGGCCTGGCAGGCTGAAGTGTCTGTCAGGTCCACACTGAAGTCCCCATGGTGCAGCCAGGGAAGCTGGAAACTCTGTGTTTCAGAGTGCCCAGACCCCCCTCAAGGACTCTGCCTGCCTCCATCAGGCACTACAGGAGGCACATCCTTTCCCAGGAGCTGAGGCTGCTGCCAAGCTCTTGAAGGATGCTTACTGTGTTGCTTACTTGAGCTCTTTGTTGGACACTGGATCAAGAAGAGGGAATGAAAAAAGAGAGTAACGAGGGCCTGGGAAACAGAATACCTTGTTCACCCAACAGTGAGTCAGATTATAGACAATATTATCTGATCACATCAGATGGAGTGAGTAATGTTTCTTCTTCAGTCCAATAGTGAGTTACCTACTGAGAGTGTACTCAGTGTGACTGATCCTCATAACTGTCCTCTGAATAGGAAGCAAGATTATGCTTCATACACAGACCTTATAAATTAGCCACATATACTGAAACAGTAAATTCCCTTTAAAAGGCAGTCAGAATGATTCTTTTCAAAGACAAAAAACACAAGATTTTTTAAGCAGCACAGAAATCCCACAAAGCTAACAGTAATACTATCTGAATTACTCTGAATTTACTACAATGGAAAAAATAAAATAGGCAGGAGGATGCCATGACATCCCTTCCTTCTGTTATTACTCTCAGTCACTGGTAGAAACTTGGCACGCCATTTCTGAAGCAACTGCAACAAACTCAATTTGTCTTCTTTTATTTTTTGTGTGTCTGTGAAGGAGCATAAAAACATTTTTACCTCGGTGTTGCTCAAAGTTTTGGTTATGATTCAAGCATCTCAAAATATTGAGAATAATTGCAACATTATGTGCTGCCAGCTTTTGCAGTACAAAACTCTGAGTCTTTCTCACACTTTATTTAAAAAAGAACATTTTGCACCTCAATAGCTAGTTGTGGTTTTGGATCCTAAAGCACCAAGGGTTTTGATCTGTTCTGATTCCCACCCCTTCTGTCTCATTTTTCTCATGGCTTAGAACAAAATATTAATGTGACTCATCTGTCATAAGTAATTTTCATATCCTCTACCTTCTATTTTGGTGTGTGATTAGACAAATGCTGTAGTTATGTAAAATTGTTTGTCTATTTTTTATAAAGGAAGATATGATTCACAGGTACTTGAGGCAAAAAAAGAACAATGTCAGGAGGAAAGTCAATTATAAATGAAAACAACATATATATTATAATTAATAAATACTTTAAAACATACTATTTCAATTTACTATTTCTTATTATTAAATATTACAGCTGTCATCTCTGGAACACTGGAAAAGGAAACAATCAATGGGAAAAAAAATTGAGTTTATGGACTGTCTTATCCATAGCAAGTCTCAGCTTTGATACCAAAACATTTACAAGGACTCTAATTATACTTGGAGAGCTAGAATTCAAAATTGCAGATGTCAGTTCCAGGATGCTAATGTTTTCTGGCACGGTTTAGGAAATCCTATGTAGTGTGCTACTTTCAAAAAATGCAATTATGTGTATACATTCCTGTAACTTTTCTCCAGATCAACCTTCTATCCCACAGTAGTTCTTTCTCACAAAAAAAACTTAAAAATTCCCTAGAAAACAGAACATTCACTGAGTACAAAAGTGATTTTGCTACAGAGGCATTTCCAACAGTTGACCAGATTCTTCTTTTCTCCCTCAAACAGCAGATTGAAATATTTTACTAAGTGGATCCAGTTCAGTGCAAGCCTCATTCCACGAAAGTCATTTGCATTTGGATTGAATGTTGAATCAGCAGGACTTAAATACCTGCTTAAAATAGAAGTTATATTTCTGTGACTACTTAAATTAACTAGGGATCATGCTGTTTCTGTGCTTAGAGAGAGAATACAGTGATTTTGTGATTTTTTGCCTTTTTGCATTTTCAAGTATGCTTTCCATACTTGAAAATGCAAACAGAAAATGGTATTTTCCACACTCGGTTAATACTTGCAGGTAGCAGAGTGGAAAGGAGAGAAGACTGGAAGCCACTTCGCTATATCTGAAGATTTAATACACAGAGAATAAGTTCTCTCCCATCTTTTCAGATACAATTTGGCACAAAGTAATTCTTAAAAGCAGAGCAATGAAATGAAACTTCATCAATCAGGAAATTCAATGCTTAAATGTTCTCTTAGAAATTATTTCTCTTCTTCTCCTCTCTCATATTCCCTCCCTCCCTTCCTTCTCCAAGAAGCCTTCTTGGGACTTATTTTTCCATAGCAAAAAAAGACTCCTGTTGCTTCAAGTTGCTCAACATCATGGCTTGTACTTGGGATTTCTTCAAATAGCCCTAATAGATATATCAGGATCTGCACATGACTGAGTAACACAGGGAAAACTGTGATTGTATCAGCAGGAAATCTTTCAAGAGAGTATTTGTTCAAGTTAAAAGAAATTATCAAAGTATTACAGGTTTTCAGTTCTGAAAGTAGTGAAGTGGAAGAATGCACATCAAGTGAATGGTCTCAGGACATGAAGGGCTGGATGATAATAATAATAATAATAATAATAATAGATGAATGTTAAAGAAAGCATCTCAAAGTGGCCAGGAGTCCCCCTAAGAAAAATCAGTGGGAGTCTGTTGAGTGATCTACTGGATTTGGAATTAATCTTTTTATTTGTTACACTGTGTAGCAAAACCAAACTCCCAGCTGAGGGCATCCTTGGAGCAGAGGAGGCAGGCAGGGCTAGCAGTGGTGGTGTGGGATGGGGAAAGATGTGAGAGTGAAAGGTAAGGACTGAGTGGCCTCTGTATGGGGACCTCTAAAGGAGACAGGGAACTTCTGCTCATGAAGCTGCTTCTCCTCCTTGAGACCCCTTCTTTTCCTTCCTTTCTCTCCTCCTCAGAGGGAGGACACCCAGAGGCCTTCCCTTTACTTCCATTGTTTCCAACATCACTGTCTAGACATTTTTCTTTTCTTTCTTGATTGTCAAGGAGAGGTCAGTCCTGGTTTGGAGGGACAGGAACTAGGCCAGGACCAGGGCAGAAAGGCAGAGAAATCCTGCTGCAGATAAAAGGACAGATGTGACTGCTGCTGCTGCTGCTGTACTAGGGCTCTCTGGTACACACTGGCACTCCACCCTCTCCCTAATCCCACAAAGGCAGTAACAGCAGCATGGATGGTACAAACAGGAGGCAGGAATGAGCTGTTTGGCTGAAATGCCTAATCCCTCTCTCCTTAGTCACAGGCAAAGCAGCTGCCATCCCCTTCAGTCTGGCAGGTCTCCATTTTGCTAAGTATACAAAGCCACTTCTGACTCGATGACTTCCCCTCATTCACTCAAGAAGCTGAGCCAAAGCCCCAAACCTAAATACCTGCAAGCTGCAGAGAAGTTTGTATCCAGAGCTCAACTGCAGAGCACAGAGGTGTCTCTAAATGTTCTGATAGGATGTAGATATGTTCTGAATTACTGCCTCATTCTTTGAATTAGAAGGCCTGTTTGGCAGGATAAACAAGGAAAACCTACTCTTCTGAAAACTAGGAAGAAAATGGCAACAGAATTCTGCATAGCACATTGGCAGTTTCTGCTCTTTAGGCTTTAGAGTCCTCTCAGAAAAGTGGCAAATACATATTTCCTTGTACAGCTCCAATGAATTGGATGAAATCAACTGCACATAATTCACAGCACTTGAGCATTATCTCCTATTGGTTCCCCAGGTGATCACGTATCTCCTAAACTGCACCATAAACTCATCTGCTTGCCATCTGATGGATGGAGTCAGGAGAAAACCAACACAGATTACCTATCAAAGCAAGGGTCGATTGGAGATCAGATTGGTATTGCCAGAAAACTTAGCCTGCTAGCATTAAAGAGATTTTTAAAAATCAATTTTTTAAAAAATCAGAAAGCTTTGTCATGATTAATCTAATCCAAAGACTAAGACAAAAGGCCTGGAAAGCAGCCAGTTTCTTTCCTAAAGGGATTTAAAATAGGCTTTGAGAGGAAGGTGCCTACCTGGCTGCCATAATGCAGCAGCTCTCAGAGCCTGTGATGGGACTAGGTGGGCAGCTGGAGTCACCTGAAGCCAGAAAGATTCCAGCCAGCAATCAGAAACTCAGGGGCTGGGTGGCAACAATGTGCCCTGGAGGTACTGGGGCTGATGTTTGATCTCCCTTCTGGCAGAAAAGAAGTCCTCTGTCTAGAAAATTCAAGCTTCTTTTGTTAAAATGCATTGTTTTGAGAATAATTTAACTAGTTCCTTTGTCATATTTGAGAGCCCTTACAATAGCCCTGGTATGACATTCAGATGAACAGGGTAGTGGGCACATTTCAAATGGATTTGAATAAATCTGAGGTAAAACAGTCAAGCAGGTTTCCCTTGGGAAATCAGTACTCCTCCCTTTCCAAATGCTTCCTGCCCTAAGGTTTGCATGGTCTCTTGGTGGCCAGGCCAGCCAGGGCAGAGCTACCTGGGGCCCACTGGGTGCTGGGGGACAGGGCACTGCTGCAGCACAGCCTTGCAGAGGCTGGGAGCCACTGCTCTTGAATTTGCATTTTGGCCTGGCTGATAAAATGCTAAAAGTAAATGGAGAGATGCCTTTGGGTGTGTTTGGCTCCTTGGAGTTACTCTGCCTCTGGAGAGCAGAAACACAGGCAGGGAAGATCTTGGGCCAAATACCTGAGTTTTCAACCACAAGGCAAATCAGCACATGAAGAGCAATCACCCTGGTTATCCACGGGATGCAGGAGCCCATGGCTCCCTGTGGGATGGATGCTGAGCAGCAAGTGCAGTGTATGGTGAGCAGCTGAGGGCAGGGGCTGTGCAGAGAGGTGCAGGACCCTCCCCAGCTCCGATCCAGCACATGCTTACTCCACCTGGAGCACACTCATCCAAAATCCTCCATCCACAACTGAACCTAACAAATCAGAAATTTCCCGGCCATGTCAGTGGGATTTGTGTCAGGCAAAGCACATAGGACTCGGTTGCTGCTGTGTGAGAATGGTCAGAATATAAAAGAAAAGCAGATTTTATTTTATATAGGACACTAGGATTGTCTGTGGCTCCCCTTGTCAGTATCCTCACATTACGAGTGCAGTAATGCTTGGGACTTTGGCAGCTTCCAAGCACAGCGCCTCTTCGAAACTGATGATTTTATTTATGCGTTGCATGAAAGGATTTGTTTGGACATTTTCATGGGCATGGCACACATGGAGAAATATAAGATTAGGTAAAAGTTTTTCATCTTGATTTCAGACTGATAATTTTATACATTGTAATCTGAAAAAGTTATGCAGTGTCTCTTGTAGAAGGGTGGGAACAAGGCTCAAGGCACTTTTGAAATCCAAACCCATATTTTGATTTGCAGCATAATTATTACAGAATTGCCAACAAAAACACGGAACACTAGGATTTTTGGTCCATACTCAAACTGCTACATCAGTTTTCACAAGCACTGAATAACTAAAAAGGCTACTCAAAGTGAAAGAGTTGCCAGGCTTTCATACTTCTGAACAGTAGACCTCAAATAAGAAGCTAGAATAGGGAATTAAAAGACTAGATTAAGCCACTACGTTTGAAAATTTTGACTAATGGTTCTTAATATTTTGGAGGGGGAAAAAAAGGATATTGTGCTCATACATTTCTTAAAAGCTTTCTTTTTCCCCTAGGACCAACCTAAAATCAACAAAATAACACCGGGCCTAACACAATCAGGAAATTTGTGTCTCTTGGAGTGAAAAACAACTGACCTGTCCATCTTCTGGCCTGTCCCAAAACCTCAATGTAAGTATATTCAGCTTTGCAATCCTAAGTGAGTTCTGTGTAATGCCAAAAACAAAGCACAAAGACAACTGAAGCTGTCTTAAAGCCGCCACCTACATAGGATTTGATAAGTTATTCAAGTGTTTGCTATACACCAAAGCTTTTGAGTTTTGAGTGGAAAATTACATGGCACATAAATTTTGGTGATCATCCTCAGCAGCACTTTTTATAGCAGATGAAGAAATTTACCCTCTCAGTCATTCTCTATTGTTTGATAGGAGTGAACATGTAACTTTGGCATTTTGTGTTTCTGTAAAGAAGCTTGATTTAAATATATTTTTATGGTTGGAAAAGAGTAAGGACAGTTTCACTTAAAAAGACATGTCAAAAGCCATTTTATCCTGGGACTAGAGTGAACCCGCTGTTGATGTGCTTTTGATCCCCAAAATGCACATGTACATGTCTCCACTTCCAGATGTATGCACATGCTAAAATAAACAGCAGTAAAATTCATTGAGAAATCCATACTTAATACGATGTTTAGTTTAGCCCAGTAATGGGAAGAATATGTTAAACATCATTCTGAGCCTTAATGGAAAACTTTCTGACAACGAGACATTAGCTCATACTATCCACAGTCATCTTGTGCCTATGAGTATTGTTTGTTATCAAGTGTGACTTTTGGAAGAAAAAACGCATTATTGCTTAACAAGTTGCATTGCAGTAGTGTCCTGCACTCTGTTTTGGTTTCTAGAAAGCTAATTAATGAAAAGAATCCACATGGTAAGAATTAATCATGCAAATCCCTCGGACTTCCTGGACATCTTTTAAGGAGGATGAGTGCCACATTCAGTGGCGCTGCTTGCTCGCGGAGAAGTCATCCGCGATTTGTCCGAGATGGAAATCCAGCAGAGACACACAAACGTGACCCCACAGTGTGGCTCTAGAGCAGCAGCCCTGGCAAAGACCCCACTCTGGCAACCCACTGGGGTGGGTGCTCGCTGGGGAGCACTGAACTATGAGCACAGCGGGGTGGACTGGTGCAGTGACAGGATTTTAGGATCTCTGGCCACGCTACGGCTGGAGCTGTCCCTGGTAACTCTTGTCACCCAGCATCAGCTGCTGTGACCTATCCTACACCAGGTGCTAGAAAAGTCTAACAAGAGAAAAAAAAGGAACAAAAAGTGAAAAAAAAAAAAAAGAAAAAAAGCTCAAGACTCTAGCCCACAAACTACTGACAGAGAATAAAACATTTCTCAGTTAGTATTTACATTCTCCCAGAGATTCCATAAAGTTTTAGAGCTCATCCACTTGAGAAAATATCCATCCAAGAATGGCACTGCATTTTGATAATTCAGCTGTGAAGTTGCTGTAGCAGCTGATGAAAAGACTGTATAACAACAGTGCTCTGTTCATTAGTAATTCCTTCAAATCTTTCAATAAATACCTTCTGGTGTTACATACTATAGATCACTTTTTTAAAGTATTGAGTTTTCAGTGTTTTAGAGTCTTTTTTTACAACAGGTGAAACAGTAATATAAGCTTTTAAATACAGCTGCTAGACAGAAAAAAAGCAACAGTTAAGCCAAGCATTACAAATTAGCACCCACTACTTTTCATGAGTGGCAAAATTGCTTTGAGAAAAACACTGTCCTCAATAATTCACAGATATCAAGGAACAGAGAATTAAGGTGAAAACAAACTTAAAAAGAGGTTGAAAGTTCTGGAAAATATTGTTATTTCCTTTCTTTCTTTTAATCTGTTCCAGTGAATGGAGACGAATTTCAGCAAAACATTCAGATCTGGATAGAAACACACCTCAAATGAAAGGGAAACAAAGCCCTCTATCTGTAGCAAGAATACAGAAAGTGTTCAGAGTTGAGCATCAACTGGCAGATAGACCTGAAAGGCATTTGGGTCAAATAGAAGTCCTGAGCTGCTACCAAAATCAACAGTCTAATTGTCTCAGCTGAAACTGGGACTTAGCTGTTGGGTTTCCTGTAACTAAATCTTGCCACAAACAGCTCTGCTAAGTTTTTCCTCCAATAATAAAATAAAATACAGCAAAATTAAGATAAATACAAGAGACAATGAAGATGGGTATGTAGTTCCCAACATAAGGAGGGGAGCAGACATTAGAGAAAACTCGTGAAGATATCAAAATAGTTCTTGACAGTTCTAAATGGTTGACATGACAGTTCTTTAAAAATAAACAATCAAACATCTGAAAGTAATTGCTAGACTAAGGGATTTATTTTATTTAAGCAATAAGGTATTTTAAAAATGTACTTAGAATGTCTAGCTTGCTTCAAACTGTTTTGGTTTTCTACACAGTGTCATGGTAGTCACTACCCACCCAAAAGTGGTATTTTAATAACATTTTTAAATTGAAAAACAACAACTGAAATTCAGAAAGTAAAACTATTCAGAAAGGTTACCAGAATGCACAGTTTGATTTCAGACACTTTCTAATCTGATCAGGAAGCAGAATGAAAAAAAAAACCTATGCTGAATTCAGAGGCACTGAGTCAAGTGATAAAGTTATACAATTTTCTGTGGATTTACTGAGGTTGTATCTCAAAATCCAAAGCAAACCTAAGCGACTGAAAGTAATGCTTCAGTTTATATAGTCTGATATTTTTCTGTCTACCCTTTTTCCTGTTGAACTGCCTTTTATGCCTCTCAGTATATAAACTTCTTGAACATAGGCATCTCCTCTGTCCACAGTTTCCTCCTCATTTTCTCTAGCTTTATGTGCCTCCATTCAAACCATGCTTATCTGATAGTAAGGATTAGTTTACTGGTCTGCCTTTTTCCCTGTCTGACCTGGGGAGCTGGAAATACTGGATGACTTTTAGTGGAACCTACACCTCAAATTACTCAAGTATTTATGGAAATGTTACCTTACATTTCCAGGACCATTTATTTTAAATTGGAGTCAGTTGCTGGACTCCTCCACTCCCTCATGAAAACCTAGCTTCAGACTCCTCACAGCAGCTTTGGATGGGAGGAAATTAAAGGAGAATTACAAAAAAGAAAAATCTTTTCCAAGCATAGCAGTGTTATTCAATAGCTTAGAAATTTGCTTTTCCTGTTGGTGAATGTGGTTTCTTTAACTAATCCAAGCATTATTGTGAATAAACCCAATGGTTGCTTTTGTCTGTGTTTTGTAGAAGAGGGGCTTGTTTAGGGCTTTAGTAGTGATATTTGACACAAAATGCTCCAGTACAGAAGAACACATAAAAGGAACAGGATGAACTTGCCTCCACAAACCATTAGAATTGGGGATGTTTATGAACAGATACCTCCCCTTGCTGTTAGTAACCATGAGGACAAGTTTATGATCCCAGGTTGTGCAGAGCAGAGATCCAAGGAACCTGCTGCTCATTAAATTCTCTGCTTCTGAGCCCCCTACTTCCCAGACCGAGATGAAAAGAACTTGAAGCCACTAGGCAGCAGATTTTTATACTGATAACAGAAAGTTTGTGGAATACTGGGAAAATGTGCCTCTCTGTAACTGATTTGGGAAACACCAAACAATAAGTCTTCTTATGGGTTTTGCATTATGCATAAATCCTCCTGTTTATATGCTAAAGCATATGGTTTATTAACAGCTGGATCATTAACAGTAAGATATAGAGCATACAGCTGCCATCATCACTTTGTGAATGTTTTCCACACATTTTCCATAGCTCTCACATTCAGGGAAAAGTAACACTAAGTGAAAAGTCTTCTTTCAAAAGCCTCATTAACATCATGTATCAATGAAATGATTCCTTGTGAACTCAGTTTCTTTTGGAAACACCAATCTATTTTCTATGCAGAAGTCTCTCAGGAAATGTCACATTTTAAGACAGTTTACAAGACTCTAAAGAGTTCAGACGTAACTCTATTAATGCCTTTGCCTTGTAAAGTTCAAGGAATGCTACCACAGTGTGAAATAAAATTTGAAATACAGTCAGAATAATTGCCCATCTAATACTAAGAGTTCAGCTAAAACATTTGTTATATAATTCAACCTTATATTTCATTTCAAAGGAGTTTTATGTAGCTGTCTGGTTTATTTAAATAACTGATTAAGGCTGTCCTGTTTTAATTGGCAAAGTTACTCAAATAGCAACAAATACTACAGTTCACAGTAGTCTTCCATAGGAACAATCTCACAATCACAGAATGGCTGAGGTTTAAAAGCACCTCTGGAAAAGCACCTTGTCCAACCCCCCTGCTCAAGCAGGGACACCTAGACAGTCTTTCCAGAACCATGTCCAGAAAGCCTCTAAATTATTTCCAGCAGTGAGACTCCACAACCTCCCTGGAAACCAATGCCAGTGTTCAGTCAACCTCACTTTTCTACTCCCTCTATTCACTCTCCTAATTTCTACATTGTATCTTTGAAATCTCCCCTGCACTTGTTCTCTGCAACAGTCTAGCTCCTCGTTTACAAGGGTGGATGAATGTTGAAGCACAGGGCTGAAATCAGGGATATTTTATTTAAGAAGGTGCTGCAGTTCTTTATTGAATGTATTTTTGGACCATTTAGTTGGTAGTCCCCTGTGTATTCCTGTGAAAATGGAGTCAGCTGTGCAGCAGCAAGGACTCGGGACACAGCTTGGGAATGTGAGCTATGCCAGCTGATGGCAAAGCTAAGACTTTCTATAGAATATTTCCTTTGGGTGTAAAGAGCATATTTCATGCTACTTTGCTTGCATTACAGCTAGTTTTAAGCAATCCACAGATTGGAAACTTAAGTATTTTGAATGTGCAAAAGGTCTGGTATGTGCTCAGGTCCCCCCTCCTGTGCAGTGTTTGAGAAGCTGTCCCTTGATAAATGACAAACTGAAAAGGCAAAGAAAAGGCAACAGCATGGAGCTTCTGCTGATAGTGTAAACAGAAACTTGAGTTTAGCGGACAGAGTTCACAGTTTGCAGTGAAAGGTCGTAAGGATTTCAAGCATTTTTGGTATTTTCTCTCTGCTGTCTGCTCAATATCAAGCAAACAAAAAAACCCCTGATAGACAGCTTCCAATTCTGTATACTTGGCATGGCTGCTCAGCCTCAAGGAACATGGGGAGCTCTGTCTTTGGCATTCTACAATTATTTTAGGACACGCCATCCTAACAAAGCTTTAACACTTACTCAGTCCCAACTTTTGATGTGATGTTTGGTAAGCTAAAAGGCTTACCCAGCTCAGCTAAGCCCAGTGGTCTGCAGTTCCACTGCTAAAAATTTAGCATGATGAGGAGGAGTTATATAATATGTTAACTCTATACAGGATATGTTTGTTTTTCTCAACCACTGTATAGTCACACTGAAATACACCAAATACTTCTATGAGAAATCTCCTACAATCTGCATCTGAACCAAATGAGACTTGGAGGACTCTGACTTTTTATTACTATAATTTTTGCCTGCAGTGAGTTCATTCCCTCCTCTGAATATTATTAACATCTCCTTTGGGAAAGGTTTAGCTCTGGCCTGTGAAACACTGACAATGACATTTTTGTTTCCCAAACTAATTAAATACATATCAAATGGAAATTGTTTCCCTGGAGGTATGTAACCTCAGAAATCTAAAGAAGAGTTATATTACCTATGTACCTCAGATGTGACTGCAACCACTGCTTTCTGTAAAATAACTACTGCTTCATTCAGGACTGTGCTGTGGAAATGACAAAAAAAATATTCTGTGTTAATCTTGTCTTTGGGTGCATCTCTCCTGGACTCAGAATATTCAAAGATATCTTAAGAGTGTGACTGGGATTAAATAGTAAAAACAGGACAGTGGGTGTTGGCTGAATTTTTTGCGAAGTGTATCCTTTTAATCTTCCAAGTTAGCTTTTGCTTTGTGTTCCTAACTTCACAATCTCTGGCATATCTCAGCATGATCATACATGAGGAGATTGTTGTGCGCACTGTGAGTGCCAAACACTCAAGCCCACATTGTGTCTACAGGTGCTGAACATGCCTGGTGGGGTTGGTTCCTCCCACAGGCACACCTGACAGTGTCATGAGGGATCTATTTCCAACCTCAGACGCTGGCATACCCTGCATACCTTGTCCTTCAGGCTCAGGCAGAATACCCATTCCAATTGCTGTGCATTCCTTCACATTCTTCTTGAGACACATATTTTTGTACCTTGAGATACAAATTTCTGTACTGTACCTAAAACCTGATGTCCTTTGTACCTGGCTTAGAAGTCTCGTTACCTGCAGGGGTAACAGTGGTTGTGAAGAGCTGAAGATTTAAGGTCTCGCTTCCTCTGACTTCCCTCTCCTTTTAATTTCCTCTTCCCCCCTCACTTTTTACCTAGATATGGATGATTGTTCTCTGAGATTCAGTAGTGCTGAATGGAGCACAAAAGATGCCTGAATGTAGACGTTACCTCTTCCTACCATGGCAAATATGGAATACAAACAACTCTTTACATTGTGATTAAATTCAGCCAGGAATGGAAATGACCCCTAAATGGGAGTTACAATGCACAGGAACTACAGACACACTCAAAATTTGTTCCCCTTTTTCCCTAAATATGGAATGGTTAAGATCAAAGGGCTGATGCTTACCATTTTCTACTCATCAGCAGAAAAATCTGCAGTTTGCTGTGCTCAGAGCAAAGCACATTCCAGCTAATACACTTCCATGATAGCTAGAAAACAAAGCCTTTTGACAAAGGAGAGTCTAAAAAGTTAAACACAGTCTAAAATAGAGGAAGGTCTTTTAGAAGGAAAGGTATTTGTTAATGCTTAATTTATATAATATTTTCCCTGGCCAACACAAGGAATACACTGCTTGTAGTGAGCTCTCAGTAGGTGGACGAAGTACCTGAAGGAAAGGAAGACTCTCCTCATTCAAAGGCACAGAAAAACACTGTGTCTTAAAACACGATTTTACCCATTTATTTCATTTATCCCAACTCTGAAGGCGTTGTAACACAGCCGTGCACCAGCCAGCACGGCCCACAGCACCTATATAAGGGACAGTTACGTGAGCATGTTTTCCATTATTTTGCTTTTCTTTGAAACGCAAGAGGAGTGCCAGACCTGTGTCTGTGGTGAGCGGATGGCTCACGCCACCTGCAGGGCGGCTTCAGCACCGAGATGTGTCTGCTCCCGAGGAACCCAGGGCAGTTTCCATCCCGACCAAAAACTGCTCCCACAGACATTTGAACTGGCTGTAGCATCTGTCAGTATTTAAATACACATACATCGATAAGAAATATTTGATCATTTGATGCTACACCATTTGGCATTCAGTGTGCTTGATTTTATAAATACATTTCATAAATACTAAAAAAAAAATTATCATGGTTACAATTAATTTTACAAATATATCTAATTCCCTTTTGCTATTGCCACAAATTAGTTACAGTGACTGTATCTGGAATTAGAAAACTTCTACAAGTTTTTAAATGCCAAACTCATTCTGTCTTCTAAAGACTGCAGTAAGGAATCTAATAAACCCCCAAAGCTTATAAAACTGCAACTGCTCATGAGAGTTGACCATCCCTGAACTGCCCTATGCAGTGTTTGCATTAAGCCAAGATGAATCTCAGAGTGCAGCTTTGGTGCTGAAGAGGAAAATGTCTTGGATTATAGCAGTAGCAATAGTACCCTTAGGAATAACATTATTTCCTTTACAGAATTGTGCAAGTACCAGCCTTCCTACTTTCAGAGGCTCATTTCCATCATCCATTTCAGCTCTCTTTTCACTCATTAGCACTACCTAGTCCTTAAGTCTTAACAGGTCACCTCCAAAAGCAGGTCACAGCCCGAGCCACTGAGCTTGAAGGTGGGGCCACTCAGGGTGGTAGGAGTCCTTCTCCCAGCCCCTAGAGCAAAGGGTTAATCCTGTGGGACACCATCCCCAGGCTGGCTTGCTTTGCCCCCCAGGGAGAGGGTGGAGGTGGAGGAACCAGAAACTGGACAGGTGAGGACACAAGGAGGGCATCATGCCTTCCCCACCCAGCCAGAGCACTGCAAGCAGCCTGTGCCAGGAGGCCAGCGCATGCCCAGGACTTGGCCTCCCCATGCATTTCACCCAAATCATGCCCTGCTTTGTCTTGCCTTCCTTCAGCAACCTGGGCTGTTTACAGCATCTCAAGGACTTACATGATTAAACAAAAAATTATTCCAGACCATATTACACTCTTTTTTCTTTTTAATGTACTGATCTGCAGCAGGTCACTGTGATTTTTGGTCAGTGCTTCTTTATCTTCTTCACCTCCTACTCCCCAAGACTTCTGCAGGCTCAGTGTATGCCATATTGGATAGCTGGCAGTAAGGAGGGATCCCCTCGTTTGTCAGGAGATGAATTAGCTACAAACACAAAGCACTGGTTCTGTTCAGCCATGTTATCCCAATTTTACACAAGGGCAATGCCACTGATGCAGTGGAAGATTCTGTTAAATTACACAACCCAGAGATGAGCATCAGGGCCCAAACTTTACTGCTCTCTCACAAGGCGTAGAATCGTTGTCAAGCTTCCTTTCAGTAAGACCTGCCATCTTCTTGACAAATGCATTTTCAGGAAACAACTCTTTTGCATCTCACAGCCCTGAAGAGAACCTGAAGAAATGCATCTGCTCATCGAGACTGACTTGTGGTCTCTGTGTGGCTTTATTTGAAGTCAGAGGTTCAGAGAAACCTGTAAACAGCCAGCTGCAGGGACTGCAAACGGTGGAAAACAATGCAGTGCATAGAAGAGCTTACTGCCACTTAGTGCCACACTTACAGTAAACTCATTTGGAAAAAGTGTAAGCCAGTATTTCCTTGGTTTTCTTGGGGCAGCATGTTCTCATAGGAGATGGGAACAGTATTTCACAATTATCATTTTCTAACCCACTCCCCTTCAGCACTGTAGGAAGAAAGAATACCTGATGAGAATAGTAAACTTTCAGCATGTGCCTGTTCCACCATTCTGAATCAGAGCACCAGCCCCACATTCAGAGATAACAACTGTGGGAGGCTGTGTTTTATCTGCAGTAAAAAGCATTGGCTTTTCTGCACACTAACACTTCAGCTCTTTTACAATGTGTATCCTTTGGCAGCACACAGCTGAACAAGGCCACAGAAATGTATTTTAAAATGTAGCAACATTCAAACTGGGTTTTTCTTGAGAAGCATCTATGTTAAAATTACAATTGCACCATCGCATTTCTTCTCAAGACAATTCAATTTAGGATTATTACTTTTAATCAGTGAGGCATCATCACCAAGAGTGAATAAGGCTGAATTATGACTAAGTTTAAAGCATCTTAGTAATGAGTTTAATATATTTGGAAGCCCTGGATGATCCCATGCTTTTTTTTTTTTCACTAATTTTCTGTGCTTGGACAAAGATCAAACGTAGTTGTGTAGCCAGTACACAAATATGCATGATCACTTCTGTTAAATTAGAAAAAAGGCTAACATCTAACTTGTCCATGTCATGTTATTTGGCAAAATAATGATGTAATTAAATGGGTTTAAGTACCAAAAACATATGTATCCATTTACATTTAAACTTTTTCTTTCTGCCCATTTACGAAATAATGCTTTTGTTAGAGAATAAAATTCAATGAACTTCACATGTAACTGGTGGAATTCTGCAACTCAATTATTTCTTCATCACAATGGGAAGAGAAACTTCAGCACACAAATAATGTAGCAGATTTACAGACCTAATTGCAGCACTGACACTTGGCCCACAGAGCTCCCAAGCAGGCCAGAGAGGAGTAGCCTTTTCCACAGGTATGAAGTGGGTTTGCTGGTGGCATCAGCTAACCCACGGTGAAGGATACGAGTAGAACACTTACAGCCCTGCTTCCAGCTAAACTAAGAAATCTTTGAAGTATGATATGTTGACTTCATGAGTGTTTAAAGAAAACTTCTGCAGGAAATGGGATCCACATGCATGTTTTCTTGGGAGTTCCTCATAAAACAACAGTCAAGTCTGAACATAAGTATGTATTTTTAATGTGATAGGTTTACATTACAGGTTCTTTCCTCATTCTCCTACTGCCTGTAGGTCTGTACATCAACAGAGACATCCAAAGTCTGCTTTCATTTAATTAAATGGGATCTTCGTCGCCAGTTGAAAAAAAAAAAAATCAGATATATGAAATAATGTCTGTTCTCATGACATTTCCAGCCCAGTTTCCAGGAAGACTTTGGGATAGTTTTGAATAGATGAAAAGAATGATAAGAAAAACATTTCCTTAAAAGAAAATAATTAAAGGAAAGCAACACTCCCACTTATCTTCCAACTCTTCCCTCTTTAGAAAATGTCCTTCTTGCTCAGAGGGGCAGTGAAGCTGTTCATCTGGGACATCCCATTAAATGTCATACCCAGCAAGATAAGCTGCAGTAAAATGGACTCAGTAACATTCACTGTTGCCCACTTCAAACCAGATACATTTACCCACTCTGATAATTTCTACAGCAGAATACCAATATCAATAAATTAAGCACATGCAAAATAGGACTCAGTGATATTGGTTTTTCTGCTTATAAATGGGAGTAACCTCCAATGAAGTCAAAATGCTTCTATAACTGAAAACAGAATCTGAGCCAGTAGTGGATACCTGTTTACTTAGCTGCACAATAGCTGGCCAGGGTTTGGGTATTTTTAAGTTAATACAAACCAGAGTGATGCTAATTTTACTGCCTGAAAATGGTAATTTCATAGATCAAAACTGACATTTGTTCCTTGCCAAAATATTTTGCACTGGCACTTACTGTTGGAAAGACCAGGTTTTTTCCTACTGCCAAGAACTGAGTAAAAGTCGGCCAAATTATTCAGTTCTTAATTGAGCAAAATTCTCATTGTAGTTTTGCTTGATTAGGAAAAACAGGCTACATTCTACCGCATGGATAACTGTCTGGGTATGTATAAGTTGAGATTAATTTAAAAATATTTAACAACTAGCAATTTTAATACAGATTACAGTTCTCACTGAAATTAATGGGCTTATCTACACGTCAAACTGCACAAGTGAGCAGTTCTGCAACTCCTGAATTTCACAAGCTTCTAATGTTGCTAATAGTTACATGAAAGTAATTAACTGAATTACTTGAGAAAAATCTATTCCAGCTTATGTAGTAGCCTGAATTACTGAACTCTAGTTAATACACTTTTTACTTTACAAAATAGATATTTACCAGTATAATCGATGCACAGGAACTGGTGGGGGACAACTTTCTCAAAGTCTCTACTGCATGTGGTTTTCCATCATGCCTGCTCAGATTTCTGCATTTTATCTGTGTCACAGATCCTCCCAAGGAGAATTACTAGACCTTCATAGTCAGGAGGTTTCATAAAGTATTAAACTTCAGCATTTTTTGCCTGAGGCAGACAAGGAAAACTAGCCAGGAAATTCTTCAACAATATTGCGTTAATAATTTTGCATTTCCAGATGAAAAATAAGTACGTTTGTCTTCTCTTCCATAACAGTTATCACTGGGCTATGAATGCCACAGCAGCGTTGCATGGTCACAAAACACTGCAAGTGCAGGAAAACACAAATCTCTCCCCTTCCTCTGGATAACTTGTCACGGCTTAGTTCTCTAAACACAAGTTCATTTCAGGTGTCACATTTAATCAAGATGAGGACTTCATTCCAAGCCAAAGACATAATGGCATATAATCTTTATTTCAGTACCCAAAAGAAGGAAATAATTTTCAATAGACCACTGTTAAGAGACTGATTTGGGGAATAAATACTAAGCACAAGAAAGGATAAAACAAGACGTAGCTGTAAGTCACAGAGAGAAGAGAGAGAAGTAAGAAGGAATTCAGGAAGAGGAGAAGCAGGAGTAGAATTTAACACCAGTTCTCAAAGGTGATTTATGAGATTTGGACACATATTAAGAGATAATCCAGTCTAGAACCTGAATAGGCAAAAACCCCAAAACTGACAAAAAATTAAATATACCAAGTTGAGGTTTTTTTCAATTTTTTAGTTGTTTTGATTACTGGCCCTCCCTTTTAGGTTGCAAAGAAGAGGAGGGTGATAATTTATTCCTACAGATACTATTCGAAACTAATCCATTTTAAGGCAATGACACTGTCATGTGGCAGCAGTTTGTACATTCTGCCCTCTGTCCCTTAAAAGAGGAGATGAAAACACTTTAAAATTTGCCTCACTTCCCCTCTCTGCATGTAACTTTCAAAAAGCTGTAATGAGAACAATATCTAATGAAAGAGCTAACATGGATGCTATATACCCCAGAGATTATACAGTCTTTTAGATTTTTGTCCTGTACAGTCACTGCTGATTTATTATTAAGGTTTGAATCGGTGATGATGGAAGAAATTGGATTACCTCTCAGTTCCAAGCAGAGCTGTTACATCTCTGGTATCTCGGTTAATTCTTTCACACATTCCCCTTCACTCCAGACCCCGCTCTCCTCCAGGCGTTTTGTCCTTTGCCTGCCATGAAGCTGCTGTGCTCTGGAGTCCCCTCAGTGTGAAACAGTTAGGTGACCACAAACTACTCATATACATGCAGAAACACCAACAAAACTGACTTGGGGCTTTGATTTCTTGGAATTCCTACTCCTTGTTTCATTTGTGTGCATACGCTCAGGTGTGCGTGCTTGGGCTGTCCCAGCACCTTGCTCAGGGCTGCTGCTTTGGCTGCTTCTCAGCTATGAGAACCTCATCATTTAGGGCTCCTGCTGTAAACACAGCCCAAACTGCACCC
Organism: Thryothorus ludovicianus; assembly: GCA_013397245.1. Lineage (NCBI taxonomy): Eukaryota > Metazoa > Chordata > Aves > Passeriformes > Certhiidae > Thryothorus > Thryothorus ludovicianus. The sequence continues at coordinate 74,103 of VZTB01009509.1, forward strand.
CACATCCAGTGCTAGCACTTGTCCAAGTGTCCCACAAAGCTGCAAACACTCGCCCCTGGTGATTTCACTAATACAAATTGTGAGTACAGTTCCTCTAAGGAGCTCATTCCTGCAGGACCTAATCAGCCTTACTATTTAATTTATTGAGAAATCTGCGACAGTTTTCAGGCAATACTGCTCCAACCTAAGAAAAAACCCTCTCACTCTGATGCTGTGGGCTGTAATGATATACTCCAGAATATCTCTTTCATTAGCATAGTTAAACCTTCCACAAAGCAGATCAGAAGTATTTCTGTCAAGAACACATGATTTCTGCTAACATTTGCAAATCTGAGCATGTTTCTTGACCAAAGGCAAAATTAACTTGGAATTAATGTAGGTGCCCCATCTCAGAGTCCAAACAAAATAATTTTAAGCACTGCTGATAACCATCCTGCTGTATGAAACATAACTCCATTTTTCTTGCTAGAAAAATACCAGCCTAGTGGATTTCTTTTTTAATTTGGTTGAACCACAGCCTGTAGGTAGCCATAAACCTTTGGTTCTGATGTTCAGCAATAAGAATCTGGTGGACAAAGTTTGCAGGGAAGGATATGACATAATTTAAGTGCATTGCTTTTTCTAATGCCAGATTTTGTGGAATTAGTCATTGTTGATCTAACTGCATCATCCTGGGAATATCTAGTACATGCCTTAACTAGCCTTTGCACAGATATAAGAATAATTTTTTACAAATGCTTATCTGCTTTTAAAAAGTCTAGATTTTGAAACGAAAAAAAAAAGGAGGATGGGGCAGGGAACGAAGGCCTGATTTGACAATGCAGGATACAGAACCTTTCAGATCCTAATCCATGAGGGAATGTTTGCATCTGGCTCCATAATGAAGTCCACGTGTCTGAATGAGATGCTGGTTCTCCATGATGTGTGTAAGTGGAGTTAAGTGCCTCGGAGGGGGATTCACAAAAGCCACTGTTTGGGGAGTTGCTTAAGCCAGCCAAATAGGGAAGGCCGAAAATTGTAATTCATCCTAAATCCTAGCTCTCTCCTGGGTTTAAATACCTTCTGGTGAATGAAGTACACAGGCACAAGTCCCTCCACTCTCGGCTCATAGCTCACAATCCTCTTTTGAAAGCAGGTGCCAAATTTTTCTTTCAAACTCCAAGCAACCATCAGCAGCTCAAGCATAGTCTTACTTGGGCTGGGGAACATGGGTCAAATTCTTCCTCTAGCAAAAGGCACTTCTGAGGTCTGCATTCCCTCCTTCCTGAGCCAGCAGGATACAGGCATCGGCTCCCAGGAGGTGGGTAAGAGCTGGCACAGGTCACAGCAGACCCAAGAAGCCACAGGGAAGAGGGAAAGCAACGAGAGACTTTGAAAACCTGGGAGGTGTCTGCAGGTAAAGGGAGCCTCAAGTCCACACCCAGCACTAAGAAAGGCTTATGCCCTGGGACCAAGGTGCCTTTGAGGAGGATTGCAATGGTCTAACACAGCTCAAGGTGTAACATTTCCATTGTGGATTGAAGTGCTTTAATTTCTCTTGCCAATCCTATATTCTCCTGTGCTTCCAGCCCCAGCTCTACCTTGTAGTGCTGCAGGAAGCTGAAGAGAGGCTGGTGTCCACCTTTGATCCAGGCGAGCAGCTGTGTAGCTGCACTTTCTCAGCCTGTCCCTTCTTCCTGGCTGCAGCAAGGATGAAACACAAGCACTGGCCCCCACTGCAGATATTTTATAACTATTAGTCCCCAGAGCTTAGCACTGACCAGCTTTCCAGTCTGTGCATTTGCTAGTCTCAGTCCTCATGGGTCCAAATGGCTGCACTGAACATTTCAGACCATTTTCCTTGAGTAGAGTTGAGAGACTTAAGTGACTGATAGTATTTTCTCCTCAGGGTTTGGCTTGGCTTTGCTTTCTTTTGGCTTCTGTCGGGTTGTTCCAGGGTGAAAGATGTGGTAATTTCAAGTCTTTTAAACCATAGCACATTGGATTGCATATAGGAAATTAATTCAACCTCATGACATTTTTGGAGTTCAAATGACAGTATATTTTCATGGATCCAGGAGAAGTGTGTGTGAGTGGGATGGGGAGGGTCTTTCATGTATGTGTGTGCACTTCAGAAGTTTTTTTCTTTGCTGTGCTTTTGAGAGGCATGCAAGTATTCATTGAATCAAACCTACAGGGAGTATTTCACAACTCAGATTGAAAGTCTTTTTGGTTGTGTCCTGCTACCCTTATTTCTGCACTTTCAGACTGGGGAGTGGGTGGCACCTGTGTATGCCTGTAAATTTAACACTTGTTAACAAATAACAAAAAGGACTTCAAGCTTTGTCTCTCTGCCCCTCCACTGATGTGTGCTTTTGTGCTGAAGCAGACTTGAGTAAGATGCATTTCATACCAGCCTCACAAGAGGAAAAGACAGAAGGTCTTTAGGAGCAGACCTGTTCCTGCATGACACAGGGATGTGTGTGTGCAGTTCAGCCATGATGGGAGTGTAGAGGAGTTTTCAGTGATTTTCAGTCGAGTTTTTTAAGCAAGTGGCTGATGATGAAGAGACCTACATTGGTAGATCCACTGCCTACCATCTGTGTCTGCCCACAGGTGTGAACCAGAGCACAAAGGGTCTTTCATGAAAATTACAAGCCCGGTTTTGAAACCATTTTAACCGAGTGAGTGTTTCACTGCAGTTATTGTCATCTTAGTCTTTATCAAGAAAAGTAGCAAAAAGTAAAATAATTTACCCATTTAAGAAATATGTTTGCAAGCTAAGGACCTGCTTGAATTTTGTGAATGGAGTGTCAGGTCACGATTAGCACATCCTAACAAATATGATGAGACCTGCAATATTTGATAATAAAATAGGAAAATAATTACTGCTAAATACTTTTAAAGCATGCTCCTGATTTTGCTCTGGGTGGAGTAGTCTAGTATGTTTAACCTTCCAAGGCAAGATTGTTTCTTCCACTGTTTGAGTAAAGGTAGGAAAAGTATGCAAAGGGCAGGATTCTTTTTTAATGGCAAATAATCTTCCAAAAATAATTGTCTGAGAGGAAGTTTTTTCAAGAAAAATATTTTACAGACATTTGTTACTGTTTTCATATCTCCCTTGGACTGGGCTTTGAGTTTCTGGGAAGTGGCAGAGTTAGAGCACAGCAAATAAAAATAAGGGAGAGAGAAGCTGCTCTTTCTCTCGACAGGCTCATCAAAGCACAGTGAACGGAAATACTGTAAAATGGTAACAATTTGTCTCCAAAATAAAGCCTCCAAAGCCTTTTGCTTTTATTTAAAAAAAAAAAAAAAAGTCATGAAACAGCATGAGGGCAAGAGCCAAGAAAACACATTTTGTACACCATCAAAGTGAGAAAAGGAACAGAAATGCTGTGCTGTGCCAGCTTCAGACAGAGGCAATCAAGCAAATTTTCTGGCAAGAAGGCAATGCATAAGGCCACAGGATTGCAACAGGAGTCACAGAGAACAATAAATTATTTCAAATTAAGATCAGACCAAGTACTTCAAGAGTCCTGCACAGATTTCTTGCTTTGTAGTACAAGAACTTGCTGGACTGTGAAAGTAACCACTGCTCAGATTGCAAAGTGTGATCACTACAAAGGGGTGCAGGAAATAAAATTTCTTTATAACCAAAAGACTGCAACCAAAAAACCTGTGTACCTAGAATAAGGCTCTCTTTCTTAATGAGATCTTATGATTTTGCTTCCTTGATAGGGGTTAATGGCTCCCTGTGGTGGATCACTGTAAAGCATTTAAATTTAATCAGTACGTATACAATGCTAAAAAAGAGCTAGAAAGTTCTGCACCTCAGAGAGGGTCCTGCTTCATCTTGGTAATATAAAGGCTTAAACCTACTCCTTTCCAAAGAGCCATCCCTCCTGCCTGCCTTGAGGGTACCTGTCTTGCAGGTATCAATGAAGGGAATTTCTGCATGCACATCTAAGTTTTCCTAAAGTTATTGAGATCCGCTAATTCATAGAATGTTCCTTCTCTAAGCAATCCTCCCACACACAAGACATAAAATCCTAAACCATGCCAAATTAGAATAAAATATATATAGACAGATTTAAAACTCAGCACATCTTCACAAAGCTGACCAAATATTTTTCTGCTTTTAGTACAGTAATTCAATTAATCAAAGGAGGAACTAAGAGTTATCTAATCAGTAAAACTGGTAGATATCCTTCAGAAAAGCATTCTGGCACTTATGTATATTTGGCCAAAGATTCAGGATATACTTGAGTTTGTTAATTGCCACAGAAAGAGATAGTCTTCTTCCCTTACTTCTGTCTACTCCCATTCATCTGATGAGATGGAGCATTTCACTAAGTGTAACAGTGAACTGTGCAGATTGTTCACTTGCCATTTAGAGCCAAGTGCTAGCCTTTTTCACAAAGCTGTAGCTGTAGCTGGCTGACCTGAAAGGTAGTGAAATGGAAACTTTTTACTTCTACCAGTGAGTGTAATTCATATCAGCACTGCTAGAGGCACCACCTCAGATTAAAACAGTAAAAAGCTGTGATACGCGTAACACACAACCAACCTATTCCAGGGCAGAGCCAAGAATGATGAGTGACAGCTGAGAAGGGAGGTTTCCAAAGCAAGCCTGCAGGTCCCTGTTCACACTGCTGTGGAACCAGCACTCACTGTAGTTCATTATCACCCCTCAAGGTTCAGCCTACTGATTGCACACTTCAGTCTGAAGCGCATCACCAGTTGTTTGTCTTTGCATCATTTTGGGGACTGGCAGTAGATGTGAAGCGTTCTCACCAAAACAAAACCCAAATGAACAACACCCCTAGGAAACGGCTGGCTGACAATACAAGCACTTCCATGAAAACCAGCCTCCTTTCCAGGGTGCTGTGCACGGCAAACCCGTTCCATCTGATAAGGCAAATTCCTTGGATGGTATCAGCGGCTGTGGCCTGCGGGGAGCTCCTCTGCAGCACTCGGTAGCAGCATTCCTGCAGAGCAGGAGCCCTCAGCGCAGGTCCCACGTTGCACAGACAGCTGTGCTCGGACACAGGGGCCGAGGCTCCGTGCCAGCAGCGCCAGGCTGTGCCGATAAGCGGGGAGGCAGCTCTGCACTCTGATCACTTTGTGTGTTCCACCGCACCGCCTCCGGCTCTGTGCACCTCACGGTGCCGATTGCTGAACGGGGATCTAGTGGTAGTCATTAAAGTGTCTCCATCAAACCTGCCTGCCACCAAGACTGCAGGCAAATTGCCCAGAAGAGAGCATTAGGCAGAGGATTCGGGCACATGCCGTATGGCAGAGAACAGGAAAATGTATTCAAAGGCAGGTATTTGCTAAATCCTACCTATAACTAATTCTAATCCCATAATTAAAGTCGCATGCTTTTCTGCAAACATTCCCCCACGCTGGACCTTCCTCCCCAGCCCGAGGTCAGGCAGCGATTCGTGCAAACGAGTACATGACACCAGGCAAGAGAGCTGCGTCCCCGGGACCGTGGTCACCCGGCCCGCAGTGCCCAGCTTTCTGATCCTTGCCACAGCTCCCTGCCAACTCACTCCAAGGAGCTTTCAGGCATTTTCCAGCAAACAGCGTGTGGGCCAGATCCTCAAAAACACGCAAGAGACCAACCTGCCTGGAAATCAATGACCAGTGCCAAGCATCTTAATATCATCATAAATTGTGAGCTTCGTGTTTGTGCGGAGCCAGCAGAGGCCTGTGCATGGGAGCTGGGTTGTGTTGATGCCAATTTCATCATGCCCAGATTTGCAGAGAGATGAGGAGATGCCTACCTGAGCCCACATAGGTAGGCTCACAGCACGCTGGGCATAAGAAGACTAGAGGCAACATAAATTATGCCTGCATGGGCTAAAATCTCCTTCTCATGGTAGCTGCTTCCACTGCCAGGGTGTATTTTCACAAACAGGCACACATAAATACCTGCACGCCAGCAACACAGGCCCACATGCAGATATACTGTGTTTGGAAGTCAGAAAGTGGGGAAGCCCAAGGATGCCATTTTCATACAGAAAGCTGGGTGATCATCCTGAGTGAGCACACACATGAATGTGTTTGCAGATGAACTGAAACAGAGGCAAGTGCTTTGTTTGTGGAAATGCATTTACAAATGGATAAACAGAGACCTTCCCAGGCACTGAAAGAAAATATCATATAATTACCACTGAAGCCAAAGACAGCTTATGGATGACCATTGGTTTTTAAGATGAAGCCATTTATTTATATACTACCACACTTCTCTAAGAAAGAAGCTCTAGGCACCATTTTGAATTTTAAAAGACCTAGAAAGAAGCATCTGCCACATGTTGAATATTCCCCATTAGCAGCAGGTTTATGCATGCATGCGTCTTAAAATGTTTATTATGACAATACTTGTTATGACTGCCTTAGATTTAGTAAATACCACATGATAATCAGACACAGTTGTTAGACCTTGAGCAAAATATGATTTATTTTTAACATACTGAACAATAGCTATTTCTTGGTAATCTAAACTGAACACAGACACTTGAGACTACTTTGTTTCCTTGGAGGGGACAGTGAAAAGGAGGGAGGGGAAAAAAAATAAACCTGATCTCTGTGGGAGAGTTTCACAAGAAGCAAAAAGGCATGATTACATTTACCATAAATCCTACTTTCCTCCCTATTGAATGCACAGGCCCTTATAGACACTTCGGCAAGGTAAATTCTTCACCTACTCCAGAAACAGGTATTGCTTGCAGTGAAGCTTTAGGCACTGTTACAAGCAAACAGGACCCCAAACCTGCTGGAGCACAGATCAACCATCTGTGCCAATAGCATGGCTGGGTCCTCACACAGGGGCTCTGCTCTCCTTTACTGTCCTCCTGCTCTTCACTGCTGAAATAAGATTAAATCAGTGCAGCTAGTGTTAATTTGGGTTACAAAACAGGTTAGCATTCAGAGGAAATCCATCTCAAGGTATACTTGGGTTGCCTTCACTCCCTGCTTTATATGGAGTATGACTGAATTTGCAAAAAGAAACCCCCTACACTGGTGTTTAATTAGTTTGCTGGCAAATTTGAAAACATATGTCCAAATGACATAAAGACTTGTTTAGCACAGAAAGACAGAAGTGTGGCAATGTGTGCATTAAATGGCTCTTGAGCACGTACAAAATTATTCGACACACAGAAGGTTTTGTTTCTTCCTGTCCCTGAAAACACAAGTTCCCACTAAAATTCAGTCTCTCAACAGTATAGGGTATCCTCAGCTCTCTTCACAAAGTACTCACTCACTGGCTGTCCTCAGATAAAGGAGTTAACAATCCAGAGATGAATTTTAGCTGTGAAGAAGTTTTGAAATAGTGTATTTGAGAACTGTGGGCAACAATGTGCTGGGAAATTCACTACTCAAGTCACCTACGCTTTGCAGTGCTGAGAACAACAATCAACATTTGCTCGATTCTCACACCTGAAAACACCCCACCCCTGAAGTCACCACAGCTCTTCACTGCAGAGGAATAGCTTAGTTCACTACAGGAACTAAAGCCTTGATAACTGCTCTTCTCATTTTGTGCTGAGAATTCTTCCAAAAAGGTAGCTAGCTAACAATTAGTTTACAAATGCCAACATCTCCCTCCCTCCCAACAGATAAACCCAGTGCTTAATCCAGTGCTTTTCATGTGATGGAGACCTTAAGAAAAACATGCATGTGGTGGCAAGCACAACCCAGTGGTTTGAGGGATCTGTATTGTGGAAAGCAGGGACAGGACTTGTTCCCAAAGTAGCACTGAAAATGAAAACAAAAATATTGTGCTGTCACTTTGTGAGGACTTCAGTCCTCTCTTGCAAGCCCTTCTGTGACATCCCTCCAGCCAGTGGAAACCCCTCAGAGAGCAGCTGTGCAGCTCACCCACCAGCTCTCTGCAATGCAGTGGGGCAGCCCCTTATGCACCTCAACACTCTGTTTGCCATTTCCATTGATTATACTGCTCTTGCATCTCTCTGTGTGACAGACACTTTAGTGAGGTGTATGATGTTCCTGTGGGATTGGATCTCCTGTCCCCAACAGCAGAGCCATCCCTGGATACACCATTGTAGATATTTGGTAATAGGATCTGTTATCAAGGTCACCCCAGAAGTCACCCTAACGGCTTCTGATCTCAAGATGAAAGCACTCTCGAGAATTTAGCTTTTTATCATCAAATTTTTAGTAGCACTCTTCTGGGAATAAAATCTCCGGAGTCACTAGGATTTTTATTTTGCAGCAGTCATTTTCCATGTGGAAACCAGAACACTAGCAAGGCTATCCCCCCAGTGCAGTGGGAAACTGGTCCCTGCAGCTTCAGGCAGCCCCTGCGGAAGGGACCGCGGGGAAAAGACTTCAGGTCACTGAGACCTACTCATGCCTTATGCCTGTTTGAGAAATACAGCAATTCAAAAGCAAGAGCTGGCAAGCTAAGCCCATGGGGATAGTGTCTGAGTATCTTAGAAGTTCTGAGACAGCCCAACATTGGTTGCAGAGTGATGACTTTCCTGTAAAAACCAATAAATCAAGGTCTAGTTTCCACTCTTTGCAAGACCACCTATGATTTCAAGTCCCAAGTGGATGGGCATCACTCTTTCCATACATTCTTTACATAATTAGGCTAAAACAGCCATTATTTCTTCACACCAATTTAAGAATTATGACTGCCGGTACATTTTGTTTTGTCTCCTGTTTCTGCTGACAAACTCAAATAGCCAGAGGAAGATCCTTTATAGTTTTCTCAGGAGAACAGCTCTACCAAAAAGATTATTGAGAAATGTTCTCACTCAAGCTTTGCCTGTAAAAATGTGTTTTTTCAGGGACTCTCTCTCACCCACAGAGCCAACCAGATGCCTTCACACACAAGCAACTGAACACTGTGGTTTAGGATAATGTTTCTTCACCCTCAAGTGTCTTGTCCCACCCTAGGTAAAGCAAAATGTTTGTTGTGGCTTGATCTGAATGACTGCTGCAAAATGACATGTCACATGGTGGGAAGGCTCAGTGGCTCCTCTCCTCCATCTTCCTTGCAACATCCAAAGTTACAGTAAAATTGCTTTCTCCAAGCCCTTGGCTCCTCTAAAGTTGCACACACACACTTACCAACCTACCACAAATACACTGACGCATTCCTATTGCTTTCTGACAAAAACCCTGGAAAATCCCAATCCAAAGCCAAATTATTGCTCCACCAACAGCAACCTATGAGAGCACATCAGATTATGTGAATGGGTTTGGAGGTGATCCCTAAATTGCTGCGATTTTGTTGAAGGGGGTGGGGAGTCTTACACTTCAGCTGCATCTTCAACACAGGTTTTTCTTCTACACACCCTGTTTTTTCCTTGAGTTCTGTCACTGCTGGGAAAACATCTCCTTTTGTTGTTCAGAAGGTCTGGACGACCTGTCCAATGCACAGGATCTATAGGCTTCTTTTAAAAATCAAGAGCATGATTTTCAGTAGCTTTTAGGCATTTAGAGATGCTGGGGGTTTCCTAGTGAGGTCTTCAAACTAGAGTTGTGTACCCAGGCATTCAGAAACAAACTGCAAGGCAGAACAAGCACACTTTCACCTTCTCTCAGTACATAAATAACTTCTTAGAGAAGCTGAGTAGGATGAGAGGCAATGAGAGGAAACTCTGAAGGACTATCCCCAGCACCTCTCACACTTCCGGGCAGGCTTTCCCTGTAGTGATGGTACCTGACAGCAATAATCCAGCAGCAGCACACATGGTTCCTGCACATTTCTCATCAAGACTAATTTTGTCTGATCCCTCCTTCCTTTGGGAGCAGGGGGAGACAAGCTGGGCAGACAGCACCAAACGCAGGCTGTGTCTCCAGTACCTGTGGCAGACCCAAGCCCCAGACAGCTCACAAGGCCACAGGGGAGGCTCTGACCTCCTCCCAGAAAGATGTCAGCCAAGTCCCATCTGGCCCAAGGTTGTTCAGTAAATAAACCCCCACCTTCCACCTCAGCTAGCCACAGGCACCAGCCCCAGCCAAAACCAATAGATGAGAAGCGATCTGTCATTTCCAGGCCACACTGGTTGGGTTATGGATGAATCAAAAAACACTACAGGAAACACAGATGTGGTGAGATCACCTCCTTCTCTGGAGCCTTCCTATCTCTACAAGTCCTGCCTGACCTCCCTCAACATTTCCATGTGCACACACAGAACCGCCTCCTGCAGCTCATGGTCGTGCCTGTTCCAGCGCAGGTGCGTTGCTTGGCAGGGCCAGGCCAGCCTGGCACGAGCAGCAGGAGGCCGAGTTCACCCTGAGCTGCAGGCAGCCTGGTGTCTCCCCACAGGAAAGTTTTTTCAATTATTTCAAATACCTCCCACTCGCACACAAAGCCCATGTTTCATAATAAAAACAAGGAGAAAAGCTCATCCAAAGGAATTTCACCTATTTCCCCCTCTACTTATTCCACTGAAGTTACCTTTTCTAAAACAACAACCCCCCCGAAACTGGTCACCAGAACAACAAAATAGCCAAGACACTAATTTAATAAGCTCATTATTCAAAATCCACCTTACCTTTCATATTAGTAGGTTTCAAAAACAGCCCTATATCATCCAGTATCTTATAATATTTTTAAAGGTTTCACTGCCTTTCTCCCTTCATACAGATACAATGCTTTTCCTTTGACAGAAATGCAGAGAAAACTGCAAATTTTCCAGCAACTGATATTTTCCCTGCAAACTTGGGCAGGCATTACCCTATTTAGGTACAGAGAGACAAAGGTGTTGCAAGTTAGTCCTTCTGTACAGAAAGGAGCAAGAAGACCAAGAAAGACAAGAAGGGGGACATATCCCTGTCTCCCCCATTCCTTCCCCTCCCTTCCTGCCAAAAGCAAAGGTTGCTTTGGGTCCGTGTGCCCAGATGAAGCTGCAGGGGCTTAGTTCAGTCACCACACTCCAGCCAAGCCACAGTAACTGATCATGCACAGGCTGTCCTCCCACTCCAAAGCTCACCGCTGAGCTTTAAGCAGAAATACCACGTCCCAAGGCATTAATCCTTTAGCTCACAGCAGCACAGCCAGCTGTGGGCTAAAAGCCACATTAAACTCAGTGGAGGAGAAGCATTTGCTGAAATGCTTTGCTGAACAAGGATGAGTGACTGTGCTTGGGCTTTAGCTACACTTACAAACTCCTGTACATCTTGGCTCTGGTTTTCTTTGCCACATGGCAGCTGGTTATGTCCAAGAATTCCTGGGAGGGAAAGTGACTGTAGAAACTCAGCTGTGCAACATATGCTCCATCTAGTGTTTATTTGTAGCATTTCATTTTCTCAAAAGGTTTGGTTTGCTGCTAAACACGTATTCCCTCTTTTCTGTAGTTCATACGTCTATAATGATCATTGTTGAAAATAACCTTCTGCTTGTTGTTTCAACTACACCATTTTGATCTAGCCTCAACTTATACCTTCAGTAATGATTACACACCCATCTCCTTTTAGACATTAAATCTCATAGAGTAAAATGAAGGGAAAATGTTTAAAAAGAGCAGCAAGCATTTCCCCAGGTGCTTTGTTAACACAAAGTGAATGGAAAACTTCAAGCAGGAGCAAAACATGAAACATGGAAGACACACAGGGGAAAGTTTCTCCCCATAGAAGATACTTCCTAGCCATGAGGGCACAGTGACTGAGCCCCTTTGCCACAGACCAAGGTACTTTTTTGTCCTCTATGTCGAGCAGGGCTGTTGGGGAAGGACAGGAAAACAAGCAGGTGGCACAAAGCCCTTGCTGCCCCTTCAGGCCACCCTCATCACACCAGAGCACAGCAGCTGCTGGGAGCAAGTCCTGACAAGCAGTTTGGCAAAGCTCTGGAGCACAAATGACCTGGAAATGCATAGGGAATGCACAAATGACCTGGAAATACACCCAGGTTGGGTGCAAGGCATCTCTGTGTGGTAGAAAAAAAGGACAGTGGCAACAGCCATCAGACTGGGCAATTGCCATGTGTATTTGAAAAGGGCAGGATTTGCATGCCACATTTGGTTGTGGGGCAAAATACTCCAACACAGTCTTTTTGTACCACATGCTGTCCCCTAATTTACTTTGAGGGAGTTCCTGGTTCCTAAGTTGCTGCTCAGCTGATGGTAATGCCCCTAACTGCATAAAGAAAAGCCAAAGCAGGTGGGACAAACAGCCCCAAGCTAACATTTTGATAAGTAAAAGAAAGGAAGTAAAAGAAGCACTGTTCTGTTGTGTTAGCAGGACTGGTGAGGTGCTGGGATGGGCTGCCTTGCAATGGGCCAGGATCTGCAGTGGGGGAGACCTTTAGAAAATAGTAGGAACATTCCCAGAGAAAGGCTTGGGTTGGTTGATCCTACCTGGAGCAGTGGCAGCCTAAGCAGGCCCACTTTTTCTGGGAGGAGGCTGAGAGGAGCCCAGCCCAGCTAAGAGGAGAGCTGGTAAGGATCTGTGATAGAAACAGAGAGCACTTGGACGCTGCAGCCACAGGGCACAATCCCAGGCACAGATCTAAGCTCAGAACCAGAGCTTTCATCGCTGTGGAAAGCAGAAGAGGCACTGACAATACATCTTCCTCGGGCAGTACGCACTTGGTAGATCCCCACATCCCCTGCCTGCTCTTCCCCTGTGCCAGAGCTTGGCAGCAGAGCTCCCCAAAGCTGTGCTGTGGCACTGACACAGGGGAGAGGGCAGCAAACTGGGATCTGGTCCTGTTGGGTTTTCTGCTTTTGCAGAAATTCTCCTGAACTAATAGAAGTCATTTTTTCCATGCCCGAGGTGAAATAAGAAGCTGAAACTCTTCAACTCTTGCTTTCAAGGTTGTTTATTTTATCTATAACATCCTTTCTCTGACCTGCTGAGCTCCTTCCAGCAGGATGGTCAAAGGCACTCCACACGCCCTTGAGGCGGTGCTAATCCTTTATACTAAAAACTCCGTCGACATTATTTACAATTATTTTCCAATACCTATCACTCTTGTTACATAGTCTGTCTCAAAACCAATCACCAGTGTCACCATCACAGCAGAAAATGGAGAAGATGAAGAAGGAAGAAACCTAAAAAACCACAAGGTTCTTCCATCTTGGCCTCACACACCCCCCTGTACTAAAACCCAAAATCTACTTTTTCACCCTGTGACAAACTTATTATTACTCTATTTAAACTCTTGTGACTTGTAATTCCTCTTTTAAAGCTGGCAATCATTCCCATGGGCTAAAATCCAAACCACAGGTGTTTTGGGGTCTGTGCCAAGGTCTCCAAGTCCCCTGCCCGGGTCTCTGCACCTTCAGTGCAGCCAGAGACGAACCTTGTGTTCCCAGAGGTGCCTGTGTGGAGTAACCACAGAGGGCACCTCAGGGGTGGCATAAAACTAAATACATAAGAGGGCATTTGCTGTAGTAGCAGTGCTTGAGTAGGGCCTCCAATAACCCAGATGCAGACTATTGCAGGGTATCCTCCAGGGCAGCACACAAAACAGGGCCACTTTGCAGAGATTTAAGTCCAGTTTGCTGCAGAAAATGAGAACAGCTTGTCCTAAAGGGGAACGCATAATACAAAAAAACCCATGTCCTGCCAACTGTGTGTTTTGTGGTGCTTTTCACAGGTGATGGTCATGCTGCTCTTCCCTGTGCAGCTGCTGGCAGTGGCTGTCACTGTCTACCTAGAGCTGGTGAGGTCTGCTCAAGGTGGTGCCTACTATGGGATCAAGCAGCTGCCACCTCAGGTGCCCCAGTACCAACCCCTCGGACAACAAGTACCTCACATGCCTCTGGGCAAAGAAGGCATCCCCATGCAGCACCTGGGCAAGGAGGTGCCCCACATGCCCTATGGGAAGGAGTACCCCCACCTGCCCCAGTACAGGAAGGAGGTCCCACAGATGCCCATGCTCGGCAAGGACATGGCTCCCAAGAAAGAGAAAGGTAGGTCAGCACATCCCTCTCCACTCCTGCATGCTCCCAGTCCGGCCTGCCAGAGCACTGTTTGCCACGGGGAGATTGAACATTGGAGCAGGCTGCTGCTGCAGGCTGGGCACAGCACCCTTGTGCCCAAGGACTGGCCAGGCTCACAGCTGGCCACAAGTCGACAGAGCAGGTTCATGGGAGCTGTGGGGCAGCTCAGGGTCACCAGCAGCACACCACAGTCACCCTCTGGGCTGCAGCACAGCCTCTGAGCAGCCCTACCTGCAATGAGCCTCCAGCACACAGGTTTGCTCAGGTGCTGGTCAACTCTAGGAAAAACCTTGTCATCCCACAAGGAGACCCTCTGATGGGGTTTTAAATGATGGCCCGGAGTCCTGTCTGGATCTGCTCCCACTCTCACTGCAACAACCAGACATATGAACTAAGAGCTCCAAGACTTGATTTTATAGGAACATCACTGTTCTGTCCGAATTTGTCCAGACCGTGTGATTTTGAGGTTTGCAGATAAAAATGTACAATTGCTCTTCAGACTCTGGAGTCCTCTTTCTGTAGGTTATTTATGGGTGTAACAGAGGCATTGAAAGTACAGAGGATTAATGCACAAGTCTGCTCATACAAGCACTCTCCCTATTCAGTAAAGGAAGTTTGGACAGTATTAAGATATTTAACAAAACAAGTCCAAAATACAAAGGGTGACCAGGAACACCCAGCTGTCATAAAATCTTTCAGAGGACCACCAGCATCTGTGCAACTGCAGACAAGCTGGATAACTTTGTCCTGCTGAGGCTCCAGCTAACCATAGCCTCCCCTGACTTCAGAGGGAAATGGAAGATTTCAGGGCCTATTTTTGGAGTGTCTGAATAAGCACCATTTGCTGTAGTAAAATCAACCTATCTCATAAGTAAAGATGCTTTATGTGCATAAAACACAACATAAGCAGAGAGGAAAGGCTTCTGCCGCCAAAAGAACAGTTTATTCTCTTGTCCTGAAACCTCATCTCCTGTCCTTCCCCAAATCCCTCACTTCTTTACACATTTTAGAGCTGGAAAGAGTTTCCACTTAACCCAAAAAGCCTGCAGCCTGAAAAGCAACCAACCCCAGCAGCAACTTCCTGCTACCTGCAATGATAAGTGGTCACACACACAAAAATGTCGGTTTGGACAATACAAACATTTTGCAAAGTATTTAGAAAAGCCATAACTAGACATAGCTATGCCAAAAGAGCAATACTTATTTATTAATTAAGGCTGCAGGTTTCCAGTAATCCTCTAATAGGAACCAAAGCCTCGGGGAACATACAGACATAGCCTATGTATAAACTTCTTACCAATACAATCTTTTTTAACTGATCTTGCTTATTTAGGTCCCTCCAGAAAAAGCATTTTTATGCCATCACGAGTGCAGTGAGTTTCCCACAAAAACTCTTAAAGGTAGATTGATCTATAGCAACATGGAACAAAATGCAGACTCTGCTGTTTAAGATTGTAGAGGTGGAAAACACCACCAAAGCACAAGTGGCTTTTACATATGATGCACGTAATTACTTTGTGGAAACAAAAGTTTGGAGTATGAAAAACAGTAGTTACAGTAGTAACATCCTCTTCATTCTCAACATCAATCTGTACCTTGCTAGCTGTCTACGTCTACCACAAAACCACGAGGCATCACAAAAAGCATATTAAATTCAAAAACTGCCTGTTTTATGAAGGATGTGATTGCAACCACGTTTTATCTCTCTCTCCCCTTTTTCTTTTTCTTCCCGACCCAGAAATTCCCATGCGCAGTCTGAGGGGTGAGCAAGGTCCCCCGGGTGAGCCTGGACCAAGAGGGCCACCAGGGCCACCAGGATTACCAGGTCATGGTATACCAGGGGCCAAAGGAAAACCAGGCCCACAAGGATACCCAGGAATTGGAAAGCCAGGTTTGCCAGGGATGCCAGGAAAACCAGGGGTCATGGGGCCGCCAGGGCCGAGAGGGGAGATGGGGCCGAAGGGGGAGATTGGGCCCATGGGGATCCCCGGGCCGCAAGGACCACCAGGGCCTCACGGGCTGCCCGGCATTGGGAAAGCGGGGCCTCCGGGGCTGCAGGGACAGCCAGGGCCCAAGGGCGAGCCTGGCATGAAGGGGCCGCCAGGAATCCCTGGGATCCCAGGGCCAAAAGGGGAGAAGGGCGTCGGGATCCCGGGTTTGCCGGGTCTGAAGGGTCCGCCTGGGCTGCCAGGTCCCCCCGGCCCCGTGGGGCTGCCGGGGGTCGGCAAACCGGGCATGGTTGGCTTCCCTGGCCCACAGGGACCCCTGGGCAAACCCGGACCGCCAGGAGAGTTAGGGCTGCAGGGGCCTCCAGGGGCCCCCGGGATCCAAGGCCCTCCTGGCCCGCCTGGCATTGGCAAGCCAGGCCAGGACGGCATGCCGGGCCAGCCCGGCTTCCCGGGCGGCAAAGGGGAGCAGGGATTGCCGGGCCTGCCGGGGCCCCCCGGCCTCCCTGGCGTCGGGAAGCCGGGCTTCCCCGGGCCCAAAGGGGAGCGAGGCGTGGGTGGTCTGCCTGGCCCCCTGGGGCCGAAGGGGGAGAAGGGGCACGCGGGGCCCCCCGGCATGGGAGGGCCGCCAGGGGAGCCCGGCCAGCCAGGGCTGCCGGGCATCATGGGGCCGCCGGGGGCCGCCGGTTTCCCGGGACCTAAAGGGGAGGGGGGTGCCGTAGGGCCACCAGGACCGGTCGGCCCCAAGGGAGAACCCGGCCTGCAGGGTTTTCCAGGAAAGCCAGGCTTTCCCGGGGAAGTGGGTGGCCCTGGGCTGCGGGGGCTGCCGGGCCCCACAGGACCCAAGGGGGAAGCCGGACACAAAGGCTTGCCGGGGCTGCCGGGGGTCCCAGGGCTCGTGGGGCCGAAGGGCGAGCCCGGGCTCCCCGGTGCCCAGGGGCTTCAGGGCCCCTCGGGCATCCCGGGCATCGCGGGCCCCAGCGGTCCCATCGGCCCGCCCGGGCTGCCGGGGGCGAAGGGCGAGCCAGGCATGCCCGGCCCCCCCGGCTTCCCCGGGGTAGGCAAACCTGGCGCCGCGGGGCTGCAGGGACCCCCGGGAAAGCCTGGGGCGCTCGGCCCGCCCG
>VZTB01009511.1:2460-20835 GCA_013397245.1 Thryothorus ludovicianus
CAGCACTACTGCTAATTGCTTAGTGAAGATACACCTTAAATGAGCACTTCAGAGTCTTCCTCAGAAGCAATTATTTACATTTCCAAGATTTGAAAAGAAATACCATGTTCCTGAAGCCATGCAACAACTTCACACTAATGATCCTGTATCAGGAGACAGATGAAGTTTATACAAGTTTACAAGTACACTGAGGAATCACAGCTCCAAGTTTCTTTGGTCCCTGAGGTCTGTTGCACAATTATTGCTGCAGTTAACTCACAGTCCTGATTAGTAAATGGTTTTAGACTGTTGAAGTACAAAGTTGCCATCATCTCTTGCTCCTTTAAAAAAAGAAGTAAGACTTTTCTCAGGATGTATATTTTTGTAAAGCAACAAGCACTACTTAACTAGAGGCTCCAGCTCAAGTCTAGAAAAATCTCTTGAGAACACCAGTACCACAGAACAGAAATTTTCCCATTCTCATGTTTCAGATTTGAAATCATGTGCATTTTATTTCCAGTACTGATAGTTTCACTTCTAATCTGGGAATGGTATTTATTTCACTGTCCCAGCTCCTGGTCTCCTTTTGAGAGAAAGGTTTAACTCAATCCTTTGAACAATGATGGAAATATTAATAATGAGTTTAAGAAACAACTGACACACTTGAAATTGCTCAGGCATGCAAAACAGAAGAACCTGGAAGTTCAGGACAAGGAAGAAAAGAACACATTTTCTTATTTGCAATTAGACCAAAAGATGGAAACAGGACAGTGTCGATTCAAATTATTCAGGTTAGATTACCAGAGCAGCACTGTGCCTGTTTATAAATTAGGACTTTACTTCTACTTGTATTCTTATAGATATTAGAAGCATTTTCCAAAGCCTCATAGGAAACTGACAGAAAAAGCAAAATTTGAATGCTAGCACCCTAGCCATGACACTGCTCTTACCTTTCCAGTGGGCATTCAAACAAGTGGACAACTGCAGGAAATGGACCATAATCAGAATGAAAAACCTGTACTTAAAAAATTTGTAAAGTTGGGTCCAACACTTCACTGATTATTTGGAATTCAAGTCAATTAACTTGAATGCATACATATTACTTTTGATATGAAGTGAATCAACAGCAAAGCACAGACTGAACAGAAATTCTCACACAGGTGACTGCTACATCACAGTATTAACAGTTATGGCTGTGGACTGGGAAAACAACCTGAAACCCTCCTGCTGAGAGGAGATAATAAGTCTTCTGCAAGCTTGAAGAGAAGCTGACTATTAAAACTTCCAGGACTCTAGCCTTTTCTGAGCTAAATAATTTCCTCTAGAAAAAGCAGAAAAGAATTGCCATCCAAAACACCAGAAGATTTTGAAATACAAAAATACAGGTAAGGCTATTTATTTTCTCTCTTGGCTTTGGCCAGAACAATAATTCACTGCTGTCACTGGGGTGTTTCTGCACTGTCCTGTTCTAAAATCAGTGTTCAAAACCTTTTCATTATATGTAATATAAACAGATTTTAATTTTTTCAGGCAAGAACTTTAAGAGAAAAAACCCCTATGTTCCAACTCTTTGATGACAAAGGCAGTCTTCCAAATAAGCATCATTTAAACCCTATGCCTGTAGAAAAATTGTTCCTCTGCCTTTGCTGCTGCTATTCATAGTTCTCTAAGCAGCTACTAGTCCTGACCAGATGACTGTAACAAATTCAAACACTTCTGGCAGAGGCATGTTTANNNAAGGAACTATGTGAGCCAAACTATGTCAGGGACTATCCTTCAAGCAGTTCTTTCAGGAAGTGGAAGTGCACTATCATATATGCAGGCTTGCACTTGAATATGGTTGAAAAACATTAGGAGACATAGCACAGCCAGAACTTCAATTTTCAGGGCACAAAATGCTGCAAGTCTTGAAAATCACTTATCAATACAGAATACTCAAAATCTTTCTTAGCATATAATAAAAAAGCATAAACTTTAATGAAATGAGCCTTTAATTCCCCTCAGAATGTAATCTTTTAATAAAACCTTCTGTTTAATGACTTTCCAATATATATATTCTACAATGTCTTGTACCAGTCTAATAGGGTCATTAGGTTGCTATACAAATCTGCACAGTACTACGGCATAAATACTATGGCAGAAAGTCACATATCTTATGAGGAACTCTTAGAAGCACTAGTGCATATCATTATCTTAAATGATGGTCTTGTGATTAAAATATCTACTGGCATGAAAAGGAGGATGAATCCCACTTCAAATCTACCATGACCTTGTACAAAGTCATTCAATCCCTCGGTCTTGATTCTACATGTGTAATAACCAAATTAATAATTGATTAAATATTTTAAAGCACAAAGTCATTCACTAACCACATACATGGCATTCAGAGAAAAAAACAGTCATACAATTTATATATCTGATAAAGACTCAAAATCCACTCTTGCAGGAGTTGGATTAAAAGAAAGAAAAGTCAAATGTCTTTGCAAAGATTCTGCACATTACTCTCAGCTTTCAATCAGCATAATCTTGCAAGGCCAACTTGAAGGAAATATCATCTTGCAAAAGTTTAATCCAATTGAAAATAACTCTAATATGCAAATGTACAAAGTAATGACCAAATAACAGCGATACTGCTTAAATGGGCAGTGGTTTGATAGTGTAAGTATTTTGATTTATCTTGTTATTATCAAGTTTTCAAATCTTGATGTATAAAATTCTGTTTAGGATGTAAACTTGGGAGCTGTGGGGGAGACAACAACCTTAAGATACCACTGCATGAAAAATAGCAATCACTTCAAAATCACGGCCAAAAAGAACTAAAAACTTAAACTCATGCTCAAATCACAAATGCGACTGTGGGTTCTCCTTATTCTCTCCTACAAATAAGGAAGTACCCTTGACAATTATGCATTAAAAAACCCCACAGGACTCCAATTACTGATTCTAAACAAAAACATCTGCAGTACATTTCTATTTAAAAAAAAGCATGAACAAAAAACTGTAAGAATGGAATTCCTAGTGATAGCCAGAAATATATTACTTTTATAGGAACTGTGATTCTTACATACAACTGAAAAACCAAGTATTGATGTTATATAACCATATCAGCCAGATAATCTACCGACAAATTTCCTTGCACCCAACCGATGAATTGCCCATTGAAATTTTGATGTCTCATGTATTAAGAAACTGTCTTAAAACAAAGAAAGATCTAACACATGGTTTCTTACAACAATGGGGTGTTAACATAAAAAGTCTGCAAATGTTACATTTTGGACACATTGATTCTGTTATTGTGGCTGCCACCGTTCAATAGCTGGGGATCAAGAACTCCATTAACAAACAATTACAGAACACAAATATCTGTCTCCCCACTGAAAAAGGTGCAAGCCATTTCTAAACAGATATTAATTATAATTATCATAATCTACTGCATTTCTTTTTTTTCTCCTCCTTTCACTAAACGGAAATTATGAGTCTTAATTCAATCCAGAATTTCTTTTGTTTCACTTTATTTCTTTGGAAAATATCACTCCATTTTCATCACATTCTTTACTAATAGTAGAAAACATCTGTTTGCCTTTTTTTTTGGTTTTTTTTATAAAGACAATTTTCAACTGCTTGAGCAATTCTAACACAAAACTGCAACAATTCCAACTATCACTGTCCCTCTTCGGGGTAAAGACTTTTGTGTATGAACGGGCCTATGCAGAAATACCACTAAACCTCATGAGAGGTGATCTTCAGAAGCCTTTTTAAAGCTAACCACTTCAACATACAGCTTGGCAATGAGAGAAAATGATGTCCAGTTGCTACTGAGCTTATTTTAAAATGTGACTGAAATTCCTGAATAGCAAAAGAGCTTTTGACCCCACTGTGCAATTGCAAAAATGGTCAAAGAGCAACAATTTTCACCACAGATGTGACCTTTGCTTCATGACTTCAGAACTAAACTTGAACTTACTCACAAAAGCAGAAATTACCTCAGGCCAGATTTACTTCTGGGTTAGGGATGAGTGTATACAGAAGCTGCTTGCCAGAAAAACAAATAATTCATGCAGTTGGCACCTTGTCCTTTCACATGGCTAGCCTCCAGTGTCAACTTAGAGATGTCCTTGTTCTAAATGCTTGCAGCTACTAGAACATAGGTTGATTTAAAAAAAATTCACTTTACTCCTTGGTACTTTTTTACCAAGATATTACACAGAATTGAAAGAATACAAGAGCTACAAGGAAAAAAGAAACATTTTACTTTAAAAAGCAGCTGATTAGTAATTAAATAGTAATAACAACTAGGACTTGATTGTTTATTCCTTGGCTAGAACACTGGAAAGAATTTCTGGAATTGCAATTAAGGTTCAATTCACTACAACTTTGAAAAGCACAACATGCCTTCTGTTTCACCAGTACTCCACTTTTCATAGAAAGAAGTAACAAAGATTCTGGGTGGTACCAGTAACAGTAACATTTAAGAATATTTAGAAAACTAACACAAAAAAAAAAACCAAAAAACAACACCACTCCAAAACTGCAGTACCCTCCACAGAAGTTTACTAGAATTTCTTTTGTATTGATGACACTATCACCCTTAATTACAAATTTCATCCTTGAACTTATTTTTAAACAATGCTTTCCCAATTTGAATTTTTCCTAAAAAAATCTATACTAACAAATGAAACACATACTTTGAACTATAATGACATGGGACTGCTGTCGTATCTAATCACTTTGGTATTGACACAAAGGTTTAGTGGACAGATTTCCCTATCACATATTCCTTCTCTACTCTTCTGAAAACTCTAAGAAAATGAAGGACATCAATACAACAGCTGGAGAACTTTCCACATATTACTTAAATTAAAAAAAAAAAGTGAAAAATTAGCCATATCTAATTTAAACATACAAAATTTTGTTCAAAACTCTGTCATAACATTTGTAACTGCTATACCAGGTCCTACACAGACAAAAAGACTATGGGTTCTGGGTATGCACTTAAATACAATTTAGAAATACTAAAGAGCTAGGATTACATTCAGAGTAGCAGAATATATGCAATTTCATTACATCTAGTTACATTAAGGAATGGCTGGTATCTGTAAGAGATCATTTCACATTTGAAGAAATTAGGAACCATTTTAGTATGTTTAGATGGAAAAAAAGCTCAGATTCCTTCATGAATGCAGATGGAATGGACTTCTAATTCCCCAAGACTTATTTTTTACTCTTTTCTTCATCTGTAATCCTCACAGGAATATGCCACTTCTAGTACTAGAAGTATCCTGTTTTACTGTTCTGATGAACCTGAGCAGCACACTTCTGCAAAGCTGCAGTGTGTGCAGTAATTCAGAACACAGCCAGTAGAAAATCATCTGCCTTTCTCAGTTACTCATTACAGCATCAATATGCAGCTCACAAAACAGTCTGAAGCTGTAAGTTATTTTCAGCACTAGAGCAGTTGAAACCTCAATTACGCTGTGCTAACAATGAACCCAATTACTTGAAGACAACAGATTGAGTCTACCTCCATTAAAAAAAAAACAAAATCAGAATACCAAAAACATCCCTCCAAAAGCCTCCTCGGTTCATCAAACATATTGAATGAGTCTTTTCCCCTCTCTTGCCTCTTCCCTGCAACTAAGTGATCTTCTAGTGCAAAAACACTAACAAATAACCACACCTGACCATTTACTAGTCACAACACAATCCAAATAAAATCAGAATGCTTCAGAAAGCAACATTTATGCAATGTGATGGTTACTATATCAAATCTTGAACCAAGAAACTCTTATTCAATACTGCACACTACAAAACATTTCAAATCATTAACTAAATATAGAAGAAAAAAAATGTAAACCACTGGATTAAAACCCATCAAGTTATCTGATGCAGAGATTCAATTGTATGATCAAGTTTAAGTTTCCACTGATGGCTTCTGCAAAGCAGCTGTAACAACAGACAAGTTTTGTACTACTTTAAACACTGCATGTGCTTCTCCTGACCCTTGTATACCAAATTATGCATCTTCAGAGAGTAAAAAGCACTACTACACAATCTTAAGTCATCAGGTGTACCCCTAAGTCAGGTCCTTAGTCAAGTTTCTCTGGCCAAATCCACTCTGATCTACTGTTATTTTCCATCACCATTTTATCTCCACAACTTTATTGCCAAATGCGTAAGTTTCAGCCTCTCACCACTACATGCCCTGCTGTCAAAATACCAAATCCCTAGTCATTAGGGTACTACAAGTAAAAAAATGCACTCAGTCTTCAAAAGTAAAATTGAAACATTCACTGTAATTAAACAGCTTACTGTGATTCAGATAGCTAGAGAAGCCAAATTACTATTAAACATAAAACACTGCATTGCTAGTGGTTTCCATAAGAAAACAACTTTCTGAAAAAGCCGAAGATTAACCTGGAAAGAACGAGATATTGCTACGGTTTACTTACAATAAATCAAGCTTACACAACAAAAGATTTTTATGGAAGAAACTGAGTAACATAAACAAACAGGCTACAGGAAGTCCATTGGCACTAAAGAAGAGATGATCAGGTTGAATAAATGTGTTGTTTTTCACAGCATGTGTTTTGTTCTGTTTTTGAAACCTGCCACATATGCACCTAACATTATGCAGGCCCACCTATCTTTCTCAGCCAACAAGAGATGTATTTTATTGTGCACCCATCACTGCAGAGGCTGGCTTGAAGTCTGGCTGGTTTTAATTTCTATTGATACACTGGGAAGATGGACACTGAATATTTATTTATTTACATTTTCACATCCCTTAACCTAAAAATAATACAAACTGTCACGAAAGCAGGCAATACAAAAGGTGTTCACGAAGTGTATAGCACTGATAAGAATACTGTATTTCTTCACTATGTTCTACACCTCTTGGACAGTAGTCAGTCAGGGGGACTTTGTTTTTCTCTCTTCTCCCACTGCACACAGCAATAAACTTCATGCAACATCTCACGTACCTCCAGCCACAAGTCCAGAGATAAATTTCAGGGGACAAGTCAGCCCCATGAGCCAAACCAAGTAAATCCAAAAGGGAGAAGCCTTAGGTAACAGGTCCCTGTTATTGCAACTCCAACATCAATATTTTCCACAGTCCTGGCTCTCAGCGCTCTCCTTCCTCCAACCATCCCTCAGCTCACCTCACATGCTCTACATACTCCTTTCTGATCCCAGTCTTCCTTTCAACACATCCTACCCTTCCCCTGTTTTTCCATTCAGGAAATCCCTCCTACAAAATTCCACTTCAAAATAATGACTAACAATATTGCCATGCCATCTGTTTTTGTAACATATCGCTCTTTCTACACCTTTTAATGCTCCATTTATATAGAACATAGCTTTTCTGGAGGAAGGACTACCCCACTATTATCTGCACACTGCCTAAACCAACTGGTTTTCATTCTTAAATCTTTCATCTTTAATATAGCAGTGGTTAAAAATTATTATTTATTTCCTTGATTAGATTTCAAACTCCTGGCATAAGAACACAAATTCAGTAAAACCTGACATGCTGGCACAATCTGTAAATGCTTAGCAGTACTTTATTCTGTTCTCCCCATCTATCTGCAAGTGCATTGATGGGGTTTTTCTGGGGTTTTTTAATGCATCAGACTGAAACCAGGAATCTGTACTGTAAAGACACCAAATTAATCTCTGCATGGGAATTGCAGGTTTTCAAATGCACATGTCAATGCACAATTTCTCAAGAATGGTACATCAAAAAAAGCACCACCAACAAAAAACCACAACCCAAAAAACCATAAAAAACAACAAAGAATTACCTGAATTACTATGGCATAAATGTACAACATATGTAGTTCTTCTGAAGTAAGAAAGACGTGGGACAATTTAAAACTGTGTTTCCAATACAGAACACCTTTTTAGTCACATAATGACTTATATTCAGTTATTTTACACAATTCTCATGTTTCCTGTCAGGTAAGCATACCATCAAAACCCAGAAAATCCAGATCCAGGATTTATTACTTTTACACAGTCATAACATACCCAAGTTATCTATAAAGAAGTTCTATAAATGTTACAAAACAAACCTTGCTGTAATCAGAATTGAGATGCAGTGCTAATACTTTCACCTCAGAGGATGGCACACTAAAAAAAGGAAGAAGTAACACACACTGGAGATCTCTAAAACAGATTTGACTGTTATGCAGCAAAGAGAAGAATGAAATGTGGAGAAGCAGCATTGCAACAATGGATCACAGAGGCCAGTCATTTGCGGTGTACTTGGAGGTCAAAAACTCAGGCCCATGTTGTTTAACATCTTCGTTAAGGACCTAGACATTGAACAGGTGCTCTTCAGCAAGGCTGCAGATGATAAAATCTGGAGGAGTGCATTATACACCAGAGGGTCATGCTGACATTCATAACAGGCTGAAGAAATAGGTAGAAGATCTTCACGGAGCCCCACAAGGAGAAATGAAAAGCCTTAACCTGGGGAAGAGTAACTCCATACTACACTAGGGGCTGGAGGCAGACTGAAGAGCAGCTCTGATGGAAAGGAGTCAGGGGTCCTGAATGTAAATGAGCAGCCACAAAGAAGGCCAAGAGTGGCCTGAGAACCATTAGGAAGAATAACACCAGCAGGTCAAGGGGCATGATGCTCCTCCTCTACTCAGCACTGGTGAGATGCATCCTGGAGTCCTACCTTCAGGTCTAGGTTTTCCAGCACTAGACATGGACACACTAGAGTCAGGCCATAAAGATAACTAAGGTCTAGGAACACTGGACATACAAGGGAAGGCTGAGTAAGCCAGGATTCTGTAGCCTCAGGAAGAGAAGGTGGGAAGGATCTTATTGATGTGTATAAATATCGGATAGGAAGCACTAAAGAAGAGTCAGTCTGACTCCTCAGTGGCACCCAATAAATGGATGAGAGGCAAGGACCACAAATGTAAAAAAAAGTCTGGTGATGTTCTTTGTTTCTTTGGTTTGGTGTGTTGTGAGTGTGGTCAAACACTAGAATTTACTTAGACTGTGGCATTTTCATCCTTGAAGCTGGTCTAGATAATCCTGCTTTGTGCATGGTGCTTAGACTAACTAGACATCTAGAGATGTCTATTCTGACATGAACACTAATGTGAGGGTGAAAACACACTTCACTGTAAGAAACAGATAAAGAGATAACCCACAGCAGAACTGGGTTGTTTTTACTGCAACTATTTTGGTCTAACAGTAAAGATGGCTAAGTGTCAGTTCCACAAAGCTAATTCAAACAGCTCAAACATTAAAATATTTGATACCATAGATTCATTTTACCTCAGCATAAGAATCTGCCTGTAATTTCTTCCAATTTCCTACAGACAGCAAAACAGGTTTCACTGCTGACAAATATGAATGTCACAAATCCATTTGCTTAATGGTCAATGGACAAAGATATACAAGAACATAAAGAATGATTCACCAGGTATTTTGTAACATTTCAGCTAGCTTAAATATGTAACTTTTCAAAAGAAAATACAAAAGTTTCTATATCAAGAGCTCCAGAAAATAGACTCTTCATCTGGTTAATAAGCATAATAGGGGTAGCAGAAATAAAACCTTGTTCATTATTGATCTGAAGGCAGTACCTGCCAACATGAGGGCTGAATCAGTTTCCAATTCCCACAGCTTAATAAGAGCTGTGCTATGCAGAAACCCACCTAGGTAGTTTCAAACACAAAATGAAAGACTCATACATTTCATCATACAAAACTTGGAAAACTTCTATTGTAAACCTCCCCTGAGGTGTAATGTCAGGTATTATGGATTAGGTGCAACATTCCACAGTCTTTTCAATATTCATACTGAGTACCACATGTTGATATTGCACCTAAAATAGGACATACAGCTATTCTGTAGTAAACACTGGTTTAGTCAGCAAACAGCACAGAGGCACAACCTGAATGTAAATAAGCAGGGCTGCTCCTACTTTTCCTCTAATTTTTAGGAAAAGAACATGTCACTAAGGGACAAATGCAGCTTAGCAATGGTCTCTGTACTGAATATTCTCTTTTCTTCTTCTTTCAAAATCTTAATCAGTTTCCACTAACTTTCACAGCTGTAGGGCAATCAGCTTAAAGACAGCTAGCTAGCGACATGGCAACCTTTCCACACCATTTGAATGCAACTGTGCTTACCTGGACACACAAACAGGCTGTACAAAGCACCTGGATACTACTCACTGCTGACAAGATTAATCTCCACAATCACAGAATGCTTGAGGTTAGAAGGGACCTCTGGAGGCCACCTGGACCAAATTCCCTGCCCAAGCAGGGCCACCTAGAGCTGGCTGCCCAGCACCACATGCTGAGAACTTCTAAGTGCTTCCAAGGATGATGACTCCCCAATCTGAAACTAGAGAATGCATGCACATATAGAGTGAAATAACATAACATGAACTCATAAACATGCAGTCAACATGACAGACTGCAAATATATGAGTTGGGGAAGAAGTTATCTGAAATGGCTGTCTGCATACTGATCACAGGAGGGCTGGAACATACAGACATCAAATGGTTCCCTAATAAGCCATATGGCTCAGCCCAGCCAGCAAGCGTGAAGTTTTATTTATATGCCGTGCCAAAAAACACACAAACTTCTGCACACCTTATAACTCCCCCGTAATAAAAAGCTCTTGAAAGAAAACAGCCTTAACAAACATGCATGAATGAAGCCTATGCAAGAAGTGACCTTTCAGACAGTCCCTATATCTGGTACAAACTTTTCTGGTATTTGTTTAGATTCTTGTATATTTTGGGCTCAATTCTCAGTATCCCTAGCAAAAAAACCTGTCTGTTTGCAAGCTCACATTCTTGATTATTCCACTGTATTCTTGAGAATTATTAGTTTCACCAGAACACATATAGGCATTGTGAATAACAGTGTGATTATGTGTTACTATACAGATTTCATAGCAGATCTATGCAATCAATCCCTGGACCTTGTTAACCAAGCCTATGCCTTGATGCTGCCACATTACAGGCATATATGATGCCTATAACTGTTACCACAACTGTAACTTTGGTCAACATATAAAAGAACATTACTGTTCACATTATATTATCACTGGGCAGTGTAGTAGAACAGAAATAACACTGCTGGTAAACAGCAGCTTCTTCACTGTACTATCAGTTCTGCTATTTATTTGATGTGAGATCCTAAATAAATTCATCCTTTTCTTTACACAGGTACACCTTGCTGTCTGTCAAGAACACGGTCCTAAAACGTGAAATAATTCAACAGAGTGGAACGATTTTCCCCATAGAATAAATGTGATGTAGAGGAGACATACATAGGAACTTTAAAAATGCACACAACTGTAACATATAGGGGCAGTACATGTGACATAGCCAGTAAGGAAAAGGCAAAGAAGCAAGTTCATCAGTTGTCACCTCAACATTCAGATCAGGAGGCTGAGATATTGCCTTTGCAATAGCCAGAGATAACAGAGTGCCTTTAAGGTGTAACTAAAGAAGAAAAAAATTTTCAACTGCTAATTGTCCTGAGATTTTGACAAGTAGGTCTCCTGTGACATGAGACTGAATCTTCAGTGATTCTGTCCAATCATTATTAAAAATTTCAGCTGCTTCATTTGGGAGACAGAACATCAACTATAAATCTTTCAGTGTGAGTGTTCATACTGCCTCCTTCCAAATGGTTATATGCTCACCATCATGCTTCTCAGAGGTCCACTGCACACAGAGGTCAATCTAGTCAACCAAGGGTAAAGGACAAAACCAAGGTAATGACAACAGTTAGTAGAAGAGGGTATTATTAAATAATCAATACTGGAACTCTGAATATGAGAGACTAGAAGAAATTGATACCATGGTATTATCACACCTGTTCCTTCTTTCAGAGATTTATCTTGTCTACTCAGACTGCAAAAATTACTAAGCAGGAGCTGTTTCTCACTGAGTGTTTACACATCATCTCATCCTGCCAACCTCAGTTGTGATATGCATGTGTGGTAAAAATAAGAAGACAACTATTTTCAGACCAGTGTGCTATTTTGAGGAGGTTCATTTTACACACTGAAAAAAGAATATATTTCAACAAGCAGCCGAAAAGCACCCTTAAGAAGTATGTAACAGAACTGGAAATTATAGTTGAGACAGATAAGCTCCTGGTCTACTTCCAGAGACACTAATCATAAAAACCAATCCCAGATACAATATAGATGCAGATACTTTGTGGGACACTTTGAAGTCTGCAGCTGGTCGAGTTTTAAGCATGTAGGGTCAGTTATGCTTGTATTTTTTCCACTGAATTACAACAGCACAAAAATATTCAGTGACATGACCAGGAGGTACTCTAGAACAGAAAGCACAATACTGGTTAGGAACCCATTATCTGGATTCTATTTAGAACATCAATTTTACCACAGTATTTTATTTAAGAAACAGAATTTTAGCAAGTTGTATATATGCAAGTATGAAATTGGCTACTTATGCCTCGTGCTAGTGAAGCAGAATCTCAGTTTATTCAGACAGCCTCTCATTGCTCAAACAACTCAGCGGGGAATCTATACAAAGTAGGTAATAAATGCCTATGAAAAAAAACCCCAAAACACAACAACAAAATTCTAGAAGGTTCTTAAAAAAACCCAACCAAACACAACAACCCCAAAAACCCCATCTCCACCAAAACGGAACAATTTAGAAAATAGCTCCTTTTAATCCATGAGGCAATTTTTCAAACAGTTCCTCAAGAGTATCAGAAACCTGTCAGTGCAAGATGCAGAAATGTTATGTTGGAAGTGAAGCTCACTGTACAAAAATCTTTTAGGCCATGCTGTAGCCCACAGAATAACCCTTTACCAGGAGCTGTATGCTGCTGTTTTGGGAAAGGATGTGAAAAGGTAAAGCAAAGGCACAAGCCTCACCACAATGGCTATATTCTCTTTTGCATCTTCTCACTGTGAAGCCACAAAAGAAAGTGTAAGAGTGTTAGCAAGAAGTAGTACCCACTTCTGGAAAATGGAATATGGGAAGTAGCAGCAACTGGAACGATGCTCAGCTGTGAACACTGAACTAAGGAAGCTGCAGGGAATGACTACTGTGGGGCACAGTGTCTCAAGTGATAGTGAAAATGAGAGAAAAAGTTCATCATGAGCTGAGTGTAGAAAGCAGCAAGATCCTGCAATGAGTTCAGTCCTTCTCAAATGAGCAGTAAGGGAGGACAGAAAGCCAGACACTGTATGAGATCAGATATACAGCCTAGTTAGGTCAGTGAAGGGGGAAAGGGGAGGGGGAAGAACAGAAGAAAGAAGATAAGCAGGCCCCTTCACTGAGTCATACCAGAGCTACTGCTGCTGGAAGGGAGCCAGATTTTAGCTGGAGCTTTTGCTTCTGCTTTTTTACTCCCCTCTCAGAAAACCAAGAAGTGAAAGCATCAAACTTAGATATCTACCTGAAATACATTCAGATGTTGCTGACTGTAAACCTCTACTCTCTATTACATTTAGCCTCAGAAAAACTTGCAATCAAATGCAAGAGTAACTTAAAATCATCCTTTTTTTTGGCTAGGTTTTTGTGCAGCCCTGAGTAAGATTCTTTCTTGGATCAGTGATTTCATAATGTAAAATACAAAACCCTTCCAAACAAGACAAATACATAAAGTGGCAGTTGAGGACAGCAGTTATATTACTCCTCAAATTACACACTGCTTTTTCCTACGTAAATTCCTAATCTGCCTTCTCCAATGGCCCTCCTGTCAACTGAACACACATTTCTCAGCCTAACACCCTTCAAAAGCAATTTTAAAATGTGCACCAATTTTTGTAAAATTTATCACATATCAGCCTCACATCACATCCACATCAAAATGATTTTTTTTGCTAATAATTCAACAATCTGCTTGACAGTACTCATTATCACACATCAACAGGTATCTCCTATGTGGTTTATGAGTAGTATCCTCAGCTACTTGTGCTCATCTTGTTAAGTGAAGTGATAATTTAGCAACCTCAGCTCGCTGATTAGTCTCTCCTAAAATGACAACCAGTTCATCTAGTCTCCCTGATTCTTTTATGAATGGATTTACAGCTTGGTTCTTTCTGCAGTTAAATAAGCACCTGGCAGAAATACTCAACTGAGCATTCACATACATGTTCTGAAGCAGTCAGTGAAATCTTGAGGGCAGACTCCAAGAGCTTGAAGTGGCCAAGAGCAAGTAGGAAACAAATCAAAACTTTAATACCCCCATACACCACAAGAGACCTCATAATAAATGAATTTTCACAGTACCAGCTAAATGGAAGCAACATGAGATAGAAATCTTCTGAGATCACCTAAATTTAATGTAAGTTTGGAATGAGGCTCAGGGTGACTTACAGTGTTTGATTCGTAAACGGGGAATTAAATTCCACATACTTTTTTCAGAGGAATAAAAATAACACAGACATGACATCCAGTCACTAGTGGGGCTCCATCCTTGGCCCAGTTCTCTTCAATACCTTCATTAACAACTTGGAACAGGATTTGAAGGAATACAAAGTTTGTGGCAACACTAAATTGGGAGAAGCTGCTGACTCCCTCAAGGGCAGACAGGCCCTGCAGAGACCTTGACAAATCAGTGAGATGGGCAACCATCAACCACATGAGGTCAAGTGCCAAGATTCTGCACCAGGGATGGAGCAACCCAGGTTTTGTGTATAGATCAGGGAACAAGATGCTGGAGAGCAGCACTGCAGAGAGGGACCTGGGGGTTCTGGTAAATGGCAACTTGAACAAGAGTCATTAAGCTATTAGAGAGTATCCAAAGGAGAGCCACAGGGATGGTGAAAGGCCCTGAGGAGAAGCCACATGGGGAGCAGCTGAGGTCTGCTTGGTCTGTTCAGTCTGGAGGAGACTGAGGGGAGACCTCACTCACTGCGGTCCTGCGACTTCCTCATGAAGGAGGCGCAGGTACAGATCTCTTCACTCTTGTGATCAAAGCAGGACTCGAGGAAACTGTGTGAAGCTGCATCAGCAAAGGTTTAGGACTGCTATCAGGAAAAAGGTTTTCCTGGTGTTGGAACAGGCTCCTGAGGGAAGTGGTCACAGCACTAGCCTGACAGAGCTCAAGAGGAATTTGGACAACACTCTCAGGCACGTGTTGTGACTCTTAGTGTCCAGTGCAGGGGCAGGAGCTGGACTCGATGCTGATGGGTACCTTCTAACTCAGCATATTCAATGACCTAAGATGTATGGAATAATCTTGTCCCAAAAAAAGCAATAAACATACATGACTTTTATGATTACAGATGTCTTACCTTAAGTATATCTGTTTTGAAGCTATAAATTCAGGTACTTACATGGTTGAAAAAAATCTTAGCAAGATTCAGATTAGCAACAAGAATGACAATTCAAGAACTGGCAATTCAATTAACAACAATACACTAACAGAAAAATAAAATTTCATTACGGTTTCACTCTAAACAAGTGTTTTCAATTGAAATTTTTCAAAGCTTTTTTCTATTTTTACAAAAAGCATTTACAAAGGTACTAGTTAGCAGACTGTACTGCCTGAGAAGAGAATATGACTTTGTTTCATACTTGAGCATTACCTTATGAATTAAAACCTATTGTTTTTATGTATAAGCAGCAAGATTATGAGACTCCCTCAGAGATACAAATACTGGTGTATCAGATAATATCTATGCTCTTATACAATAAAGCACGAATTCAACACTGCTTTCATTGTATTACCACCATGGCAGTGTTGCAGCATTTCTGAAATTATACTTTTGTCCACGTCACTATGTCAACAGACATGCCAGTCTGCTTAAAGCACCAAACAACTAAAATTGAATAAAATGGCTCAATCAGCTCACTTCACCTTTTGCTATTGTAATCAGAATTTTACTCTTTATTTCACAAAATAACAGAATATAGTGGGTGGATCTTTGAGCTTAAACAAAATTTTGATTCCTTGTGTTTCAAGCTCATATTATGCAAAGATGTAGGCCATAAAGACAGAATTTGCATAGCCTTGCCAAATACGAGATGATTTCTTCCTCAAAAGACATAAAGAAGTTGTCAAATGTTATTGCCAACACAGTCCATCCTAGGAGGTGATTCTTCCATTACTTTTAATTAAAAGTCTGGTTTTTTCCTCCCCCAACCACAAGCCGCATTCATTTTATAGATTGTACCAGTAAACCTTTACAAATTAATTGTTGAGTACTGGATTACATAAAAGCCTTCCAAGGTAACACTGGCAAGCCCAGTCACTCACACACCTCACTGAGTGCAGTCTCTCCACGAGACGGGGCTGAAAGCACAGATGGGTGCCTTCAGGACCACTGTCCACAGCTGCTGGTGGACACAAGGATACAGCGGTGCTGGACATTCGGCTTTCTGGACATCTGCATGAGCCACTGCCACCTACCAATCGAAGCCCCTTCACTCAGCAGTTGAAATCCGGAGTCTGTTCTGAACCTGATTCCCAATTAGCTGCACAGCTTGGGCACACAGCTATAAGCACACTAAGAGTTGTGCAAAGTTAATCACGCTGGAGGTGGAGCAGCTGATACAGCCATAAGGGGTTGCTACCGTGGAGGCAACAAGGCAACTGAGCACCTTTCCTGGAGGCAAGGCACACACATTAAACCCAATGAGAAAAGGTTATTCCCAACCAGACCAACTCAAGTGAAGACAAGCATCACGCTGCCTCTAAGCCAAGCAGTAAGGACATCCCATTGTCTTAGACAGTATGCTAGAAGTTGTTTTCCCTATTCATTTTTCCTCAAAGAAAATGTCAGTGTAGATGTAAGTGATTACATTTTGTTTTAAATTTCAGCTCGCAAGAAATAACCTGAGAATCACTGCCACAGTACTTGTGACAATGAGTGCTTAGGTCCAACACCTCTGGAGAGAGAGAACTACATTTGCCTGCTTTTCTAAAAAGAAAAAATACAATGTAGAGATGCAATAAAAAGCTCATGAAGCTTAACAGCAAACATTACTAAAGGTAAAGAACATAAGAGTTTAAAAAGGAAATAAATAGGATAGACAAGTTACATTGCTTTTGGAGACTCTAGTGAACTGCGTTCTTTAACAAAGACAAATTAGAAACACTTCTATTATGCAAACTGACATTAAAGTTTATGGTTGGGGAAGCCAGGGATTTCCTACTGTATTCCTAATAGCTGGACAACTAAACTACTTCACTGTTTACTTTATGATGCCACATTCATGATATGGCATAACCTAAACATTTTCTTAAAAGAAAATAAGCCTTAATGAGTTAACCACACGCATGCACAAAAATCTTGCTACCTGCCAACAACCTCAGGCTCTGCATTTTTTAATCATGAAATAGTTACTCCTGCCATTACATAAATATTATTACATAATATCTCCTTTGTATGCAGAATTAGAGCTACAATAAAATAGGTCCCTCTATTTCAATATTGTATCTATTAATCTCACCCATTCACTTAATAATATGGAGCTGTAGTTGCATCAGAACACAACAGCTTGAATATGTCACGTTTCTGCGCTTAAACAGAGAAGACAGCTAACTCTGGATTTTAAATAAAACCCAAAACAAACAACCCAACAAAAAAAATACAACATAAATATCTACTGTACTATAATAACTGCCTGAAGGGAAAGACACCTCTGCTGTGCTCTTTTATTACACGTTTTTTGTCTTGCCTAAGATTTACTGTATGTGTATCACTAGATAATTTTCAACATGTCAGTCAATAAAATATGCAAAAATACCTTAATTCCCAAGGTCAGCATTACACAGCATAAGCGTAAAGAGACCACAAGCAATGATGTTTAGCATGTCTAATATCTCAAAAACAGGGTTTTTTCCTATTTAATATTTCACGTATGGGCAAACTACAATACACATTAAACTAATTTTCCTAAGCATTTAATTTGTTGGAAATTTGTTCTGAGATCGCATTTGTTTGCGTTGGTCAGAAACGCATCTGAGACGTGGGACGGCTGTAAGCACAAGGCCACGGGGCGAAGAGGCAGCGAAGAAGTGGCATGTGACATTCGGGAGTCTCGGGGGGCAACATGTGGCCGGCGCTCAGGACGTTCCTCTCTGCAGTGCAGCACCGGTGCCTCCGGCCGCGCGCGATCCCAGCCGCGACACGAGCCCCCACTTCCGAAGTGCCGCTCAAGTCCCGCTTGTGCCCGCGCTCGGCGGCTTCCCCTCGCCGGCTCGCCCCACCGCGACAGCTCCCGGGCAGGGCAGGAGAGCGGCGGCGGGCACCGGGGGCGAGGGCGGCACGGGCCGGCCCCGGTGTTTGCACAGCTGCGCCGCTCTCCCGGGGCAGCCCCGCACAAAGCCCCGGCGGCCCCGCAGCCCCCGGGCGGGCGCGGCGCGACACCCGGGGCAGGTCCCCGCTCCGCTCCTCGCCGCTGCCCCGCC
>VZTB01009511.1:22032-69356 GCA_013397245.1 Thryothorus ludovicianus
CGGCCCCTCTGCCGCCTCCGCCCCTCAACCGGGCTTACTGTGCGCTCCCGAGCGGCTTTTTATTGAAAAGCGGAAAACAGGCTGGGCTCTAGGTTGAGGCACTGAAAAAACCTTGAGTTTAGGTTTAAGGTTCCTGTTGCAGTCTCTTTGTCTGAGAGCTGCGGATCCGGGGGGTGAAAAGCCCAAAACGTAGCAGACATCCAGAGAGTTGGCAGTGTGGGAGATGTGCCAGGTAAAAGGCCAAACGCTCTCACACGCACTCAGAGCGATGCTGATACATGTGCGTGCAGGGCTGGATGATATGAGACAAATGTAGGAATCTATAAAACCTGACAAACGTCCAATATGTAGAACACATGTTTTGCATTTTGGTTACATGTGTTTCAGGTTTAGATTTGAACAAAAGACAGGTCAGGCAGTTGCTACCCTTCATTTTTTCATTGTAATGAACAGGAAGCTTGCCTGTCTACTCAAGGGTAACTGGTTTCCTACTCTTTCTTTGTAAGCTGTTTATTTTCTCAAGATCACATCTGTTTTCCTCCTTAAACTCATTTTTATGTGAACAGAAAATAAAATCCTACTACCTAGTCATCAAAAATCTTGTGTCGCAAAAAGTAGTTGAAATGGGGTTGAAATCCAAACTCTTTTCATTGTATCTAAGGAATAACTGAGCCGCAACTTTAATTTTTGACAGTTGTTTACATTTGCAAAGCTAATATTTGGAAAACCTTTGGAACTGCAGAAATACTCATGAATACTTGGATTTCACAAAGGCTAATAAATCACTGGGAGCTTACTGGTGGTGCTTGTTAATAAACAGCATCTCTAACTATTGTTATTTGAATACATTTTGTATTCAAATCTGCTTCCTTAATTTTCCATAGAACTTTGGTAGGGACAGTAACAGTTCTTGTGTTACTCCATTCCGTGCTCTGTTTTCTTTCTGTTCACATGATCTTCTTAACTTGCTGAGCATTGTGTCTTCCCACCACTGTGTGTTTTACTGACAGTTTAATGTCTTTGAACACTGGCAGGTGTGGTCTGGTGCCTGCGTGAGCTGAAGGTATTGCCTGTCCCCTTCTGTGCTGGGGGGTACCAGTCCACTGCTGTATTCTGTTGTCGTCTGCACAGGCAGGAGAACATCGTGTTGTAGCTGTCCCTCAGCTGGGGTTGGTGTATAAACCAAGACATTTGAGCCACTGGTGGATTCTGGTTTCTCTTAAATGAGTGTGGTGTGCGAGATGTAGCACAGGTTCATTCCTGGGAGTCCTGCTGAAGAGAAACCAGTTGCCCACAGTAGAATAGTGTAGAAAGCTGAAATAGCTAACTTCTTAGAAGCATAAAGCAGGATTTGCTAAAGCATATCAGGCAGAATCTTCTGTTTAAAATTACACAGTTTTTATGTTGTTTATTACAGCAGGGAGAACCATGCTTTGAAATGAGAAAGAACAAGAACAGTTGATACCTAACCTAGATCCAGTTTCTTGTTCATATGAGGTATTAATTTGATTTCTGAAAGTGTTACTCTCAGAAAAAAAAAAAAAGTGACTTTCCTCTTCGATATAAATAGCTTAATCCGAGTGGTAGTCTTAAAGCCATGCAGATGCTTTTGTGGAACTTGCATGCTTTCTGAGCAGTGCCTTTTCAGTTTCCCTTGGTTTCCTGCAGCTCACTTGTGCTTTCAGTTTTGTCTTGCAGTCAAGGCAGTTGGTTCGTCTGCAGGGTTGTACCAAGGTAAGATGTATTTTCAGTAAAGGTTTGAGTCAGCACAGTCTCAGGAGGTCCTCTGCCCTCATCCTTATGTCGGTGCAAGCATCTGAATAGCTGCTCAAGAAACTGAGCCAGGTGAAAGCGATCTTGCTAAGAAATGCGGGTTAGTTTTAACCTCGATCAGGTCCTTGATCTGCCTTATTATGTAGGGGTATGAAAGCCTGTGCTTGCACAGAGGAGGAGGCAGTGCAGGGACTGAGATTGAGCAGCAGGAAGAAAGAGAGCACTTCTTCCAGAAAGCTTGGCTTGTGGTTGTTTAAGTTGCTGAAGTCTGAAAATCGATTTAACCCTTTCAATAGATGACAGGCACAAAGACTTTCTGGATTTCCTACATTTCGATTTATGCATCAGTGGTTGTTTTTAGGAGTTGTTTTATGTGTTGTTCATTCACATGTGTGTATTCATGTATGATATATAAATTTTCTTGTAGTTTATACTTCTTTACCTGAAAATGCTGCTGTCCTAGTGTGTCTGTAATTGTAAAAGGAAACATCCTGGTTAGAGAGCACTACTACTCATTTTCTCTGGTACCTCCAAACACTGTATGTTCTCTCTCTAAGGTTTCATCCCGTTTTCTGTTGTAAAGCAAGTCACCCCCTTTCTCTGTTCCTCCAGTTGCTAAGCAGCAGCTGTTCTCCCCATTAGGCAGCCAAGTATTTGCATGAAAATAATCACTCCTGAATATATAACTGGTCCTAATCATGCACAGCTAAACAGCTGTACAATCAAAATATGGGTATTAATAGTATTATGTATCATCATAACTGATTACTGTCTTTTAAATCAGAATTTCTCCATAGAGTAAAATCAATAAAGATTTGCCTTGTTTTTTAAAACAAAAGCCATATCAGTTTTTATTTTTGTGTAATGCTTAATGTGTAGCTACTTAAAAAAAAACTGGTTACAAAATGGTATCTGCAGTTCACAAAAAATTATAAATGCAAATATGAGCAGACACAGAATCATCTAGTGACTAAACATGATGGAAGCCAAGGGAGAAGCCACATTTTCCAAATATCTATTTATAATAGCAAGAGTGCAACAAAATTTGATGGTAAGAGTTTACACTATGACACAAAGGTAAAATTCCCAGCAGTACATATTAGCTTCAAAACCCACTTAGTTGTCCATGTTTGAGTTCCTATTGATTTCAAGGATGTTCAGTATTACTGAGGTCTGTGATCTGAAATCTTGGAGTACTCTCTCAGTCAGGGGATTTGTCCAAACTGTTATTTCAAAATGAGAGCTGAGTGTGGCTCACAAATTCTCAGGTGCTGTTTTTTCAGGTGACAGAAACATAGTTTCTGCAGGGAGAAAACCTGGACACATGGACAAAGAGTGATGAGTGGTCCATCCAGTTGGTGTCCCAGCCTAGACAGTCACACTGTCTGCATTACCCAGGAAGGTTATTTCCCAGTGTGGCCCCACTGACTAAATGAATGAAGAAGATCTAATTGTTCCCTCTGAAATATGTGGTACTATGCTGTATAGTTCTGGCCTGCCAAACGTGTGCTTGCTTTGTCATGTGTGACAATCCATGGTCTTTATGTTAGACTCTAAGGCTCCTTACATACCCAGTGCAAGAAGTCCTCACATGAGGGTTCTGTCGTGCCTTGCTTGTACTCCAGGTAGTTAAGCCCACTAAAGCCAGAATGTGAAGCAATACCATGCATGCAAATCAGACCAGCTGAAAGTCAATTACTCTCTGGATGTTATCAGGTAAAAATCAAAAGACAGTATGTGAACAGCCAGGAATTGAGCAACCTGTGGATACTAAACTGCCTCAAAGTGGCTCTTAGGCTGCTGAAATAATTTGTAGGGGTACCAGTGTTTTGGAAATAATGCTTAAGATCCTAATCAATGAGATTTATTTGTGTTTGTTTGTTTTAATTCTCAATTACTACGTACAGACTGGGCAGTGGGCTCTGAGGTGTAGTGAATGGCATTACACCATCAGTGTTTTGTCACTAGAAACCTGATGGGCAAATATTAGAAGTATCAAAAAATGCTTTTATCAAAGACTCAATAAACCTGTCGAGGCAAGCACGGTACCATGTGACTGGAAAGTCACAAATGTGCTTGAAGGAGAACCCATAAGCATTGTATGGGACATAGGAAACAAATGATAACATAGGGTATGCAGAGACATAGAAGTAAAAAAAAAGAGATATATCTTTGGTTTAGTAACATTAGATTCTGTTGGGGTAACTGTATTTTTTTATAAAATAATTATTTGACAAAATTAAATCAATTTCACAAAATCATCAAGGCTGGAGGAGACCTTCAAAATCAGCTAGTCCAACTGTCATCCAAGCACCACCATAATCAGAATTAATCTGTGCTTCACATAAAGATTCAGTATAGTGTCATATGAGAAAAGAAGGAAGATATATAACATAAAGAATTGCTAAAGGGAAGTTCTGATGGATTGTTTTGAGAGAAGAACTATAAAACTAGAAGTTGTCTCCAGGTAGAGTCTGCCCATTTAATGTCTTTATTGCAGTCCTAGTTAGCTTATAAATAAAAGTTGCTCATAACCTTAAATTTGAAGGAGAACAAAATATCAAACAAGATCCGAAACTTTGGACTTAAGAAAAAAGAAAAAATACTTAAGCCAAAGAACACTGTCAATGTGGAATTGTTAGATGTAAACTGAAAATGAACTTTCCATGAAAGAAGGTTTCTCTCCGATGGATGAATGGATTTCTTCTCTCAGTGAAAGCAGCAGGACAGAGCATTTTAGTAAATTTTAATATGGAAAATGATGAGATTAGGGAAAAGGTTATATGATGTTTCCTGGTTATGGCACATGACTGCACCTGGTTACCAAAGTTGTAGAAGGACTGCATGTAGATCCCTGAACATTTCAATAATGCATTCCTCTAATCAATGCAGACAATTTAGCCATTAGGATAAATGAATTTTCATAATCATTGTACAAAACATTGTGTACCATGAAGATGGTACAGCTTTCTGTTTCAGAAAATCTGGGCAGTAGTGTAAAAGGCAACCCCTGTACAGCATGCATTGTGGCCTTATGTGTATGTTCCTGTCTGTAAATGAGTTGTGTCTGCAAACTCACATACATAATCTTTATGTATGCATACTAATCTAAATGCATACTGCCTTCGACCATTTTTGTTTCCTGGGTTGTATTTGCATTTAGCAACTTACGTTTCAAACAGTTCAAAGTCATTGAAAGTTATCCTTTTCTTTGTTTGCTTTTTTTTGTTGTTTTTTGGGGTTTTTTTAATAATTTTTTTTTCTAACATTTTCAGGTCTTGCTGTTGCCCTGTATCAGAAAAACCTGCCCCTGAATGTGCCTACAGGAAAATGCATAAATATTCAAGAAAATTATATAAATTTAAACATAAAAATTAATAAATAATTACATGTGTAACAATGTAGAACTATGCCACTTTTTTAAAAAATCGAGAAAGTGTATTTAATTGAGAAGCAGCACGTGCATCATGTAAGAAAAGGGCCAGTAAACACTTAATTGTAAGGATGAGATTCCTGATCTGCTCTTTGCTGACAGAATTCTACATGTCAAGAAGTGATTGAGATTCCCTTCCATGCTTGGAAAATGACCAATTGTCAAGAGTAGAATAATTATATTATTGCATAAGGAATTCAGTTTAGTATAACAAGAACACACATTGCTGGGATGGAGTTAACAGTATAGCAATAAGTAACATTTAAAGATTGCATATATGACAGTGAGAATTTCATAGATGAAATTTGATTTAGATGAACCAATTAAGTCTTAGATAATTAAGGACTAGTGCTGAAGAGTTCTTGGCGTTGCTGAACCAGTGTAATTTAAAAACTTTCTATTCATTGCTTTGTATTAATGACTATAAAAGTTGGGAATTGACTCAAAAGAGAAAACAGTGTGTAATGACATATAACATTTGACCATTAATACTATTCTGGGAAATTATAAGTTCAATAGAGTTACTCACATGTAGGGGAGTATACAAAGAAAAATGGTTGAGCATTTGAACAGCTTTTTTTATAAAAAATCAAAGCAATGGGTTTATTTTACAGGAAGCTTCAAATTCCTCTATACTCTGAAATTTTTATTCCACACAATGCAGCTCAGGTAGATGATTGTAAGAATTGCTTTTAAACAGGCAAATGAAACATAATTTTTCATATTCTAGTTCTGATGAATAGCTGAAGCATTTAGTTGAAAGTCTCCATTGAGAAATATGTCTGGTGTGAAGATAGTTAGCCCAAATGGTTCAAATAATAAGTAATTAGAAGGATGTCATAATGGAAAATTTTTAAGTACTATAACTGCCAAAATCCCTATCATTCCTCTATAACTTGTGTAGCCAAATACACACGAGTATGTGGTTATTATTTGAATTTTTGTTGGTTTAAAACGGGAAATGTGTTTCTGTGAATGAATCACTGAAATGGAGCTGGATGGTAAGGAGTGAAAGCCATTTAATTTTAGATGCTCTGTTTTTTTCTGCCATGTAGACTGACTTATGGTAGGCATTCCTCATTCATGCATCAGACAAAGTGAAAGAAGCCTCAGCGCAATATGTAGATCACAAACAGCCATCTGTTATCCGAAAGGAAAGAGGAGTGTTGCTATAAGAGTAAACTTAAAATGTTTCAAGATTAGCGTAGACATGGCAGAGCTCCATTAAATATTTTGTCCATCTCTGTTGGTATTGGTCCCTGTCATATATGAATGTATACATTATACTGAAGTTTCAGATGCCTGCTATATTTTTTTTTATATTTTTTTTCTATTAGGACAATTACCTCTAGTTTAGAACTCGGTATATGCTTTCTCCAAGTTCCTGAGTAAGTGTGTGTAACCTTTTGTCACCTCAGTTAATTATTTTTCCTTCTTGGGGTTTGTTTTTTTGAAATAATTTTTCTGATCAAACAGAATGTTAAGAAAAAAGCATTTTGAACTTTTTACTTGCTTTGCTTACCCTAAGTAAAATAACATTTGTTTAGGCTTGTAACATTTCCTTTTGATTCTTTCAGGCTATCAAAGAATTTCTGTTATTTTTTTATGTGAATTCCGTCCAATTTGCATAGATCTTTCTTGTAACATGCCTAGAACACGTTTGTGATTTCCAGACATGGTTGTAAAGACTGTGGATGAAGAATTTATGTCCAGGCCACTGTATGATCTCCACTTTTAGGACAGAATTAATTAATTAGGAGTATTGATGTTTGGTCCACCATGAGGCTTGAAGGACTCTGTTGGCTGTCCACAAATAAAGTGTGGCACAGTCTGCCTACAGCCGTGTTTACACAAACCATTACCTTCCTGCTCCAGGATACGCTGCTTCCAAGTAGGCAACCCAAATCTAAACTAGTCTCTTTGTTGGTACTCTTACAAATCTATTTGTAGTTTCTGCTTGCTTGTTATCCTTAGATCCTTTACAAATATGGTGCCTCTGGGGTATTTCTATCCCACTGAATATATTCCAGAATCTATTTCAGAATATTTCTCTCAGTCTTTTCCATAGCAGTTGCTTGCTTTTTCTTGGATTCAGTTTAAATTTACAGTTTTCTGGCTGCATTTTAGCCTCTCTAAGTTATGTTAAGTATCTTAGTGTCCTCTAAGTTGCCCACATTGTAGCCTCTTGGGGGTTAATGAAGCTGTTAAATAAAACAAGGCCTCATAATGGTTCCTGTGGCACCACAGGTATGGATAAATTACTGCTTTTCCCTTATTCTAGTTTTATCTTGAGCCCTATAATAGTCCCTATTTTCTTTAAGCTACAGAATTTTTACACAGTCATTTGGACCTCCTGTTCTGTACTGTAATCTATGCAGCACATCCTAAGTGATTTTTGAGGTTTCATTAGAATTATGTGTTACATGGGTTCCAAAAATTGAGTTATGTAATATCTAAAGAGTTCCTTTGGACCCTCTGCATTTTGTTCTAGCTCTTGGGGGAAGTGGTGGTGTTTGTTTTATTGTAACCTAAATACTGCCTAGTATTCTGCTCTCCTTTAAGGCTAACATTTTCAAACTTGCTTCATCTGAAATTAAGTTTAATGCAATTTCAGACGTAAGGCTCTTATCTAGATATTTAAAAATCTAATTTTACTGAAGCCTAGTTTCAAAACTGTTCATTTACTGAATACTTTTTGCTAGTGTTCTCTTTTTCCTCAGGACTTGCACTGAATGGATGATATTATTATGTTATTTTAACATTGACATATTCTTATTACTATGACAGTCTACCAAGTCTAGTACTGTCTGCTGAAGGATGACCCTGAAAATGCAGACCTCATCAGCACACAGATCTACCTTGATAATTTGAGTCTTGCAAATAAAATTAATTTTCATACCAGTATATTGATCATTTTATGTATGAAAGCATGAGGTAGATACCATTTGAGAGGCAAAAAGGGGAAAACCCCCAAATTTATAGAGTAAATCTGCTAATCTAATGCAATGTGTTAACTGAAGTTAGGACAGATTGAAAGGCA
This sequence comes from Thryothorus ludovicianus, assembly GCA_013397245.1. Taxonomy (NCBI): domain Eukaryota; kingdom Metazoa; phylum Chordata; class Aves; order Passeriformes; family Certhiidae; genus Thryothorus; species Thryothorus ludovicianus. Next base: position 30,279 of record VZTB01009511.1, read on the forward strand.
AGACACTGTGATTCTGTTTCCAGATTTTGGGGAGGAAAATCATGTCTGCTGTTTATAAACACAGTAGTCGTGTACAGGAATTGGCCGTGTTCTCTCTGGGAGCTGTGCAGTTAAGCGACTGGGACTGCATTCTGTTATAATATGGTGCATGTTTCCTGCTGTGTCTGGGGTAATCTTGCAGCTGTTTTACTTAGAAAATCAGTGACACTTGTTTTTGTCCAAAAGCAGAAACTTGGTGATTTGCTTAATAAGATGAAACAACACTGTCCCCAAAATCTGTGAAGTATTGAGTCGCATTCCATATTCCAGCCTTTTCACACACTCCACCTCCACCTTCCTTTCCTTGTACTATTTTGTAAGCTATATTGTAGAGACAGTATTTTGTTCTGTTTTTCTGAGCACAGGACTGAGGCTTTTGACCTGCTTAATTTTTAATCTCTAATAATTAAATTATGTGTTTGCGTTAGGACAGTGCTTTTTTGAAAAAAACAAAGGTTAGTGAAATTACTGATGCACAGGGGAAAATAGGAAATTATTATGCCATAAAATAACTTTGAAAGAGTCTCATGTTGTTCAGAGAGGGAAGACAACTTTCCAAGAAGGGGTCTCATTCTCAAACTCAGCTTTAGACACATTCTTTACCTTTAAAAGGAAACAGAAGATAATCAGTCAGTAAATCAAGTGTAGTTGTGGGCTTGTCTGCAAAGCTGTAGCAACATTCTGAAATAAGGCATTAGGACTGGACATTTGAAACAAGAATTGTCAGTGCCAAGGTCTCTTGTGCTTTGAGGAAAGTGGGTATGTCTTTCATTAAACAATACCTTTGCTCCATACCCTGATTTTTATTTTTTTTTAATCATTGTCTAAAGATAGCAGCTATGGTGGCTATTCTGGTTAGATCTTTAGGTACACATTAAAAACCAGACTGTATTTTTGTGCTTAATGAATAAGCTTTTAAAAGCATTCAAAGGTTTTTTTTAATATCTATTTGTTTGAAGAGGAAATTGGATTTCTTATGAAAAATGTCCACCTTTTCTTAGTTGCTGTTGGAGAAAAAAAAAAAGGCATGTTTAAAGACCACATGTTTTAACTGCCACTATTTTTTGTGATCAAGCTTTCAGTACCAGTAATCTGAGTTTCCCCTCTCTTGCTCCAGCCAAGGTTACTAGTCAGTTCTCTAATTTCTTCTTTTCCTTACTGGCGCAGAATTTCCGTTTTTTTGAAGTACTTCAGGAATTACTTCTTTTAAACAAAGGAGTCCATAGCATCCATGTTTTTCAAGCTTATCCTGAGTAGCTTTAATCTTTTATCGCAGTTTGAAAGTAGTAGCATTTTTTAAATTAAATTTACTTCTGTTTAGAAGTAAATTTCGCTCAGATAAAGAGAAAATACAGCAGTAGTTGCCAAAGGGATAAAGTGCATTACCTGGAAACATAAACAGCTTTATTTCTTATGTTCTGACAGAAAATGAGATGAATGAGCCTGTTATAGGCACAACTTCTCAGTAAATACTGTGTTGTTGTTGTTAGCATAATATATGTGTTCCTAAGAACCCAAAAATTTTTAAGCTTATTTTAATTTAATAATTTATAAAATTATAACACTGCTACTTCCAAGACTTAAAAAATCTAAATTATTTGGTATGAATGTAGCATTAGAGTAGAATTCATAATTTCTTCCTTTGGATCCTTTATAATGTTACTTACCACATATTGCAGCTATACTGGGAAATGAAGAAGGGCTGCTGCGACCTCTGCATCACCCTGCCTTCCAGTGCTGTCCCTGGCCACTGTGGGAATGCTGTTTTGGATGGCTCTTGCTCTCCTAAACTGCCCCCCAGCATGCTGGCCCAGGTGACAAGCGGGCCGGTGTTCAGGTTCGTTCCTTTGGACCATTGTACTAAATCAGATCAGGTTTTTAAAGTGTGCCAATTTGCCAAATTCAGAACAAGATCTTTAGGGTTATTAAGTTCCATTGATTAATTTCTACGTGCTTCAAATAGAACCACAGAATGATTTGACTTGGAAGCAGCCTCAAACACCATCTAGTTCCAAACCCTCTGCCAAGGGCAGGGACACCTTCCACGAGACCAGCTTGCTCAAACCCCCCTCCAGCATGGCCTTGAAATGCATTAATTACTTCTCATAACATCCAAAAAAATGAGTAATAAGGGACTCTGCGTAAAGGTCCTTTGTCCCTGCACTCAGTACTATGTATGTAAGCTATCTAATTATTGTCTAATGAAAAAAACATTGGCAAGCCTAGGAAATTAAAATTTCCTTATTCTTTTCATCCTCTAAGTTTTCCAGTCATCAGCAATGATTGGCAAAATCCCAAACTGGAGGTGAGAGATGCTTTACATGCAACTACCTGCTGATTGAAGCATTCTCCTTGGAGTGTGCCAGGGCTGTGAGACAGGAGAGGTTGGCTTGGTGTCCTTCAAATGGAAAGGCTAGAATCCAGTCTACTGTTGCCTCTTCAGCTGCTGCTGAATACTGTACTGTCCTAGCCACTCTGCTGCTACCCTGAAGTGTGTAACAAAGGTGTATGTCTCAAAGGAGGGGGAGATAACCTCTGCTAAAGACTTAGTTCTAGAAAAGCTTATGCAGCAGATGCAAATTTGTGCCTGAAGACTGACCTAAATTTTGCTAAGGAGAGAGACAGACTGTACAGCAATAAATGTCCTGTAACCTGTTGCCTGGGCTACCGTAAATGTGTCTCTGGTTCAAGCTTTTCAGAAGGAAGGAGGTTTGGTGCATTACTGTCACCAGATACTGCTTTTGGAGGACTAAATCATGGGGTGGGCACCATGGCACCAGGTTCTGCACACCATTCAGGTTGGGCATAAATGGCTGCACGAAGAACTAAGTTCTAAAGAATGAGGTCAGTAGGTTTTATATCTAATTAGGCCTCTAATCCTACAAACCACTTTTGCATTATTATATGTTCATTGTGTCTTAAATGGAACTACTCGTTTGAGTGAAGTTATAGGTGTAAATGCACATAGGATTGGATCTGGGCAATCACATTTTGGCTTTTTATTCATACCGTAGCACTGTTGCAAAGTGGGTGTCTGATGTTACCCCTTCCCCTGAGTCAGGACAAATGGGTATCTGAAATTGAATATGTTTCTGTGAAATGACTTGCACTCCATTACTGTACCTGTCCAAACCAAACACTTACACAAAGACACATCATAGAAAGCATTTCAACTGTTAAGAGAGTCATACTGCATAGATTTTCAATGCAAAAGGTCATGAGGCTGCAGTTTCACTGGGTAATGTGCTGCATTTGCATAGACACATATTCAGACAGTTAATGGTAGTGCAAAATGCTTTAATGATTTTCATTTGCATCAAGCTGTTCTCACCTCTTAGGAACAAAATGGATAAATAGACGAGGCCTTTTGTTTGCTCTCCATGAAAGTTACCGGTGATTAAGTGGTGCTGGGGGAACAGACTCATGCTCTCATTTGAGAAAGAAAACCAAAACCGACAACAAAACTGCCCATCAAAGCTGACTTCAAAGTGACCTACTTCATTTTGATTTAAAATGGCACTTGAGTAATTTATTTTAATGTTATGTAGATTTTCTAATTCAAAACAGAGAAGTGGTCACTCTTAACTGAAAATGCAGAAATAGTTACTACATCAGTTGCAAAATACTCATAATTTGTCAGGGTACCCTTTATGGTATTGAATTACAAACAAAGCTATATACACTTAGATCAGGTTTTCTTCCAAATGGATTCAGCAGTCACATTTCTTATGAAAAAATATGTCCAGAGTAGTTGTGAGTAATTTGATACTTTATGCACTATGCTGTGGTGTTTCGTAAGAAAATCCATGCCAGAGGCTTGCTAGAGAAAATCTTGTAATGATTTCATATAGAGTCTTCCTGTGAAAACCTTCTCCACACCCTCCTGGCATACAAAGGTGTACAGACTTCCAAACTATGTCTTGGACCCTTGCAACTCGGTATCAGCTTCTTGGGCTCCTCTATCATGCATCAAAAGCCCCTTCTTGAAAAGGGTTTAAAGTCTTAGTCTCTGGCTGTGTTAGATTGTTAGGCATATTCTGAAGAATTTCAGGTGCAGTTCAGTCTCTCAGTGTAATCTTGAAAAAAATATGAGTGGCTTTTTTAGAAAAAAGCTCTGTTCTTAAATTCCTTTATCTCTGAAGAGTCATGCTTAAATTTTTGTTCCTAATTTGTAGGCAGATAAATAGTGGTTTCATTGCCCCAATTTGCCACAATTGGTACCTTGGTATCAGTATTTTTTTATTATATTTGTCCAAATGTGCTAGAGTTTCAACTTTATGTGTTACACTAAGTTCAGCCAAGACACTACAAATACACAAATTTTAGTAATCTCCACTCAGGGTACAAGGGTGCAAAGTTTCTGAGAGCTGCTAGAATGAACAGCCTTTCAATTACTTGGGTCTTTTCAGTTAATGACTTCCAGTTCTTTTAGTTTCTAACCCTCTGCCTTCCACATTTCCAGATAGTGATCTTGAGTACTTCTTGTGACATTCCAAGCCTGTCATTTAAATCAAGATATGGAACTTGACTTCATGTATTTGGAATATTTTCCATTTTCGCAGAATCAGTAAGATATTTGGGGACTACAGAATATGCAAATGCAGACCTGCTGAATACATAATTTTATGGCCCTTCTGTTTTGTATTGGCTTTGTAATTTGCCCAGTGTTTGACTAAGGGGTAATTAAATTTACAATGACAATATATCAGTCCCTCCTTCACTGATTTTAATTCTTTACTCCCCCAGTTAATTTGCTTTTAAATCTGCCTTTGTGTTCTCAGTGTGCCATGAAAGGACTAGTCAACAGCCTGAATACAGGGGCAGTTGAGGGAGATTTCTGTCTGCAATCAATCTCCCCACTACAGGAGGAGTGCTGGATATCCTTACATGTACAATAAAACTGGCTGAATTCAGTGACCACTGCCTGACAAGCATAACGATTCCTTAGCAATTTGTGGCAGGTTTGGAGAGAATGCATTCAGGATTACATTCAAGAGGTCTGTTCATGCAAGGTTATAACTCCCATGTGTTAGGAATAAAAGACCTGTTTGGAGTTATGTGTAATTTCAATGTATGGTAAGATGCAGTGTATTCTCACATGAAAATAAGACCCATTTTTGACATTGTATTTTGGTGCATGTGGTTAAAAATGTATTTTACATGTATTATTCTTGTAGATTTTGTGCATTTTCTGTGTTTATAGCCTCACACTGGTCTCAGTCATCTTTATCTTGGGTTTTAGTTATGCGCTTGTGTGCAACGAATGGAACTATAGCTTACAAAGTGTAAATGACAGAGGAGATATTCCAGAAGCAAATCCTAGAAGTGAAGGTGGAGCATTTTAGCTGATGCTGACAGAATTGCAGAAATTCCTTGCTGTAGTGGGAAAACTTTGTTCAAAACCAGAAATGTTCTTATGGTTTTAATTGAGAAAACTACTTCTCTGTGGTCATCCCTGCTAAGAGATTCTTTAAAACCAACATTTTCCATTTTTCTTTGTTTATTTATTTTTTAGCTAGTATTTGCCTTCCTGAATTGGATTATAAACTATGAATCTGAGGAGGATAAAATGCTTTTTGAAGAATTTTATCCAGATGTATATTACTGTTTCAATAGATATATTTTAAGTATTTAGGGTGAAGAAGGCTTTTGGGGAATTTGGGGGTTTGTTTGGGTTTGTTGGGGTATTTTGGTTGGTTTTTTGGGGTTTTTTGTTTATTGTTTTTTTTTTTTTTTAAATATCCCAGTTAACTTAGAAGCAGCCAAATTCTCGCTGTGTAGAACTTCAGGAAAGTCTATAGTGTTTCAGCAGGGATTCATGTGGCCCTTGGGTTTTTGGACTGTATCATGTTGCAAGCTCCTAAAATAAGACTGTTTGGAAAGCTACAGGCTTCCCATCTTTTTGTCTGGAAAAGTTATAAAATGGAACAGGCAGGCTTTTCACTGAGCTGCTGAGAATGCAGTTCTGGCTATGCAATCAGGACTAAATAAGGAGCAAGATCTGCACTAAAAATAGAAACAGAGGCTGATCCAACTGCAGTGTGAGTTATAATCCTCACACAGCAAAGGGCTGGTAGGTTCAGCTGAGGACACAGTTACAGAGAATCAAATAAACTTTATCCTGCCCCTAAAAAACCATCATACTCTAGCTGCTCTAACCAGGTTTTTACCATTCAGCAGAACTAATAATCATGCCTGTAGATTCTTTAAAAGGTTTTTTCAAATGTAGATCTTTTACTATTTTTATTTTATCAGAGAGAGGATTATATTTGTGACATAGTAAGAGAGAAATGTGGGTTGGGTTTATGTAACTGTTTGAGGAACATGGTGGAAAACGACACAGAGAGATTTACTGCCCTTTTCCTCTCAGCTGGATAAATACTTTCTTATCACCGTGCCTTAAGCTAACACATCCACTGACATGACGTGACTCCAGCTGGGCACAGTGAGCTGATTGGAGCTGCCCAGGCCTGGGCTCTTGTCACAGTCTGTGCAGTTCACACTGTGTGCTTTGAGGGAAGTTATTCTGCTTGTTTTGAGAGCAAAGTACAGAACTGTGTGGTTCATTCCTGTATCCTCCCCTCCTCTTTGTTGGTAAAATAGTTCAGAACATATTCATCTTTGATTTGTATATTTCCTTTCTACTAACACACACCTCATAAGCTTAAGCCAAACTTGCCCAGGGAGTTCAAATATATCTTTTGATACAGAATAGGTTGTTATTTCTTATTTATTGTTAGGAACATTTGGTTATTAAATATTTGGATTAAATGAGCCCAGCCAGCGACAGCTATGTTCTGCTTGCTTTCTTGGCCTGTTCCTGCTTCTCTCCAGGCAGTGATATGGCAAGAATGAACAAATTTTCTGTTAATTCCATTTTAAAAGGCAGACAATCTCTAACAGACTCTTGTAATTCATCATAGAATTTCAATTATTCTAAATATGATTACCTATGAAAATTTTAAAAAGTTTTAAATCACTCATCTATTAACTAAATGTTTTTAAATATTTTAATTAATTTTTAGTTTTCAATTAGCTACAGAATTTGTTACTGAAAACGCACCCTGTTCATGTATTTTTTGCCTGTTAATCCCAGGAGTTGCTCAGTCAAATTGGAAGACAGTGAGTGGAGGAGAAACATCTGGGTCATTTGACACATGCAAAAGCTCACAGAGCAGTGGGAGTAAGTGGAAGAAGACCAAGGACAGAGATCATCAAACTTGCAGAGGCCAAGAGCAAGGCAAATAAAATACACAGTGTCAGTGAGTCACACACCAATGGCTTGGTTGCATTTTCCTTCTTCAGTTCCCTCCACACCATAACATGAACTACAATATTCCCTGTTTTGAGATTCCTATCCCAGTATCCCTGTCTCCTCTCTTCTGCATCCCATACTGAGTGCACAGCTTAGCAGAAGCTGCAGGCAGCTGTCTTGCAGAAAGCCAAGCTGATCAACACCATCTTGTAGCTGGGGAGGCAGCAGCCTCATTCTCCAGCTGAATTCAGAAGCCTTTTTTCTTGTTTTATTACTGTATTCTTGCTATGTGTGCTTATATTTGAAGATCTGTATTTTCTGGGGGTGAAAGAGGAGTGTGTGCTGTCCAGGAGGCATAGAGAAGGGATATTGGGTGATAATTGTGAGTGCTTTACAGTGAAATATGTGTATCATTGTGTTTTAGTCACATGCAAAACTTACACTGATTAATTTCACATTTTTTGACATAAACTAAATCTTTATAAGACTACATAAGGTTATGCATTAGTTTGACAATGAGTTACACACACCTAGTTTTCATGTACTGTTAGAAGATTTGAAAGAAATCATCTGGTGTAAGAAAAGCAACATAAGCCTACAGCGCAGACAGTAATTTTAGTGACTTTATTAAAAGTAGTTAAATACTAGTATCAGTTTAGTGATAATGCTTAAAAAGTCACACCCAAACCAACAAAGAATTGTTTAAATTATGTATGGAAAGAGGGAAATCCTTTTAATAACATATTTTAGGTAACTGAAAGTTGCACAAAGAGGAAATGGCATTGCTTGAACTCAGTTTCAGCCCACATAGAGGCTTACATGAACGTCGTATCCATTTACAATGAGTTAGAAAACACTGGTGGTGAACAATGCATTACAGCTGAAATGTTAAGAGATAACTCCAAACTACAAATGAACAGGTGTGAGATTCTACCTTACCTGCCTCTTCACTATTAATTTTGAATGTAATAAAAACATGGAATAATTTTGTTAAGTCCTTATATAAGCAGAATGAATGACTCCAAATTAAGAATTTTTTTCTTAAAGAAGATTTGTTTGTTTTTTATCAGAGACCTTTTGAAGTACAAGGGGAAGTCACAGCTGTTCACTTCATTCACATGTACTCTAATAAAATAAACAACATATGTATAGGTCACAAGAGTTTAGCACTCAGAACATGGAGATTTATGTATAATTTTGAAAACTGTAAATAACAAATTACACATAACCTTTATCATTCTGCCCATCAACCTGATTTGTTAGTAAAGATTTGTGTTAGAATTAAAGTTTTCATATATTACAATGTTCAGAAAATAAAAACTCCTCCACCAAATGCAAAATAGCAAGGTCCACATTTACATCCTCAGTCTTAATTCCAATTGTCCTAAGTCTTATAGACTTAAATAACTGCATTTGCATAATACATAAAACCTGTGCTCCAATGAAAGCAGACCTGTAACTTTTTGAAAATAATGCTTAACCACGTTTTGTACTGTGAGGCCACAGGACTGACCTCAGAAATGATCATGTTGCCCTTTCCTTAGAGCATGTTGGCATCTGGGTACCTCAGTGAGTTTGATGGGTTAGTACAGGAGCATCCTAGTGGTCATGAGCAGGCTCCTGGTGGCCCTTGTGCCATAATATATTTGGAGTGGATAGGGCTTTGGGAGGACAGCCTATGGTTTATACATGTTTGCTGGTGGTCCAAAGGACTTTTGGTTCAATTACAGTGTGGACACAGCTGTGGTGGTCTCACCCTCGGAGGGGGCTTTCAAACAGTGAGGATTAAAATAACAAACCCCAAATGCATCACTCAGTTTCTTATAAGTCATGTGGGGAGATTAGCTGGAAAATTCACACATACAAATCAATGTGCCCTTCCCCTTTTTTAAATTTTTTTTTTTGTTGAAGACACTGAGCTGCAGAAGCCCATCAATTTAGACGTGGTCATGTGGATATTTGCTTTTGAACCAGGCAGTGAATTTCCCTTTGACTTCCCCAAATCACAGAACTCTTACCTCTCTTTTTACTGTAAAAATTCTGTCAGTTCAGGGAAATTTTGCTTGCTAGACCAAAACACTAGAAAGTATGTGAGTATTTCAGTGCAGAATAGGTGGTTGCTATTCTGTTATATGATAGTATAATAGTATAAAGTAATTCCTTGTAGAAAATGGGTAATGACAGGATATAGGTTAGGTCTTGACACCACACAAGTCATGACAGAAAGTTATTGTCATCTGATCGTTTTTAGATGGCCTCTGTTTTTTAAGTTAGATCCTTAAAACCAGTTTCCAATGGACAAATACCTGAACCAGAAAGGTCATCATGATTGTTAGCAATCTTATACAAGCTTATACAAGCAAGATCATTAGCTTCATGTCAATAGTGTGAGAATATGACATTACTCTCTATGCCAGGAAGAAATTAAATAATGGTATTTGCATAAAATCTTTTTTCATGTTGTGCTTAGTCTGCAGAATATCTGCTTGAAAGATTTCAGCAGGTACTCCTCCTCCAAACACAGACCAGAAATCAAAAACAGTTGAAGGTGTCTTCTCAGAATAGAGTTGCCCTGAATGGACATCTTCAAGCACTAGCCCACAAGGCAATGATTTCTGTGTTCCAGGGATAACTGTTTCCTTTCATTCTTTCCTGTCAGTCCTTCTAATTGGCAGATTACTTGGCAAAATCAAGTAAGACTCAGCAAAATTAACCTTTTTAATCATTACTTGCCAAAGGAGTCCTGCTTTCCCAATATCCTGAAAAGAATAACTGTAGAACTAGTGGACTTAGAGCATTTAGAGCCATCAAACAAAGGAATGGTTTGGATTCTGTACTTCAAGTTGTTCCCTCTTTTAGCTGTTAAGAATAGGAAGTGCTGCTTTTCACTCATTCTTGTACAATGGTAAGCTCTCCTTGAGGCAATTCTAATTGGAAAAGAAAATTAGATTTTCCTCCTAGACCTCTGAAGTATCTTGAGTACATATCAGGAATTGCTATGTGATGTTTCAGACCATCTTCTGGCTTGGAGCAGTGGCCAGTTCTGAAAGGCTGAAAGAAGTTGAACTTGAAGCAGTCTATATTCAGTGTCTTTGCCCACCTCACTGAATTCTTGAAGGTTCTTGAAGTGTACATCTGAGGTAGATATGGTAGTTCTCCTGCTTCACATTGGGACCTATGTCTGGAACCATCAGTTCACAGAAGTCCCTATCGTTGACAAAAACTTTATGCCCTTAATGGCTTTTGACCATCACTTCAATGACAAGAGAGATGGAAAAATCAAGCTGATCCCTCTTCTGTGCTCTATGCTCTGGATACAGAATACTTAATGGAATCCTCCAATTTCTGTCAATGATGGTTACAGAGCTCCACCTGAACTAGAGAATTCATCTTTCTGTATTCCTCTGTCAAACCACCTTATTGGAGTCAGTCATCTCTTTACACTTGGGATGTAACAAGTGCCCTGTTAAATACAAAAGATGGAGTACTTTAAGATTTTCACTTGACTTTTCCTACCTAGTTACTGCAGATTACTTGTCTGTTCTAAGATTGTTAGAGCAATTCTGGGTAAAGCATTAGATCGTACTCTGTCAGAGCAGCGTCTGTGCTGACAATTTCAGCAAGAAAATTATTTATCTTAGACATCTACAGAGCATCATCCTGAAGCTGTGTCTTCCCAGTTCAAGAGATGTTACATATATTAACAACTCTTGATGGGTTGCAAGATAAAGTGTTGCTCCTATTGCAACCTCTCAAGAATCTGAGTCTGCCAGGAAGGAACTAATGATTGTTATTGGGTACACTGCGGTGAAAATAGAGATACATGCTGCATGTGGATAACTGCTAGGAGGAAAACAGAGAATGAGTTACCTATCAGGAATGATGAGTGCTAGATGTACACATATCCCACACAGCTCCCTTTCTCCTTTTGTTGTGCTCTTGCACCCTTGGGATTCTCACACACAAAGGCATGCTGAGTGTTCTGTTGTCCAAATGAAAATCTCTTCAAGGCTTACATGTGCTGTATCAGCCACGTCAGCCCTTGCAGCCCCATAAACAAAGGTGCAACTCCAGCAGATATGCATATACACCTCTCACTGAACCATGGGGCGATATCTTATCAGTTATTCAATCACAGGAATTGAAAGCTTTCCTGCAGGTTCTTTGTGCAATGCAAGCAGCAATACCAGATAGCATAAACATGTTCAATCAGACAAAGGATAAAGTAATTTTAAAATGCACACACAAAGCAACAGTAAGAGTACTGAGCAAACAATATTTGAAATAGAGCGAGTTACCACTTTTAAGATATTTTCCTTAAACTCCAAATTTTGAAATGTATTAATGGAATGTGGCATCAATAAATAGCTTGTTCTAAACCTTTGTCTGCACAGCAAGCGTGCAGTTCTACTGTCATGGTCATGTATAAGATTTAAGAACATAAGCAAACAGGCAGTTATAAGGCAACAGTAAGCCATCATCCCTAAAAGCAAAAATATGGGTCAATCCACAATGAAATTAAAATTGCCAAGAGCACATCACATTTGCTCTCGAAGAATTCTGTACATTTCCAAACCACAGCCAAAAAACAGGTAGACATCTGTCTGCAATCTGCATAGTTGCAGGTCTTCTGCCAATTCATCCCTTAAATAATGAGTATTTCTGTGCAATCCTGTTGTTATCATACATTATATACAGTGGCTTAAACTTTTCAGTATCTCATAAATAAAAACAGTAAGCTAACCTGGGGATTAGACATTGCAAAGTCTAATAGGAAAATAAGGATTCAGGAGACTAGACAAAAAAAAAAAGGCAGAAAAGACTGAAAATGAGAGAAGAGCAGAAGGGGAGCAAAATAATAAACTCTGAGGAGAGTCAATGCCAGTAAATGTAATATCCTATTCAAGAAAAATAGAGTGAAGCAGTGATGGAAACAGGAGGGCATGTTCATCCATTATAGGAAAGCAGGACAATTGCTCCTCTTTTGTTCTTTACCATGTTTTAATCCTACTGTATAAAGTCATGTATTGTAGCTGTTGAGAGAAAGGTATAACTAGAATTTAAAAGCAACCATATGCCATAAGAAGAGTCATGAACCACAGAGATAGGAAATAATGGTTGTGGTCATTCCTAGAGAATTCATGGGCCTTGTGAAAGCCAGGGATCAGATTCAGACTTGATTCCCTCAATTTGGTTAAATAAGCCACAACTGTTGCCAGGAAGTTTGTTTTCTTGTGAGACAAACTCCAGTCTTACCTTTGCCCTTTTGTCTTAGTGAAAGATCAGCATGTACATCTGAACACAGAATTATTTTCTTTTCCATAATGATCGAACCCAAATGTTATTTTACCTTTGCCAGCTTTGTGTAGGGTGATGTGCCATCTTGCATATTTATTTTCCTGGAGTGATTCCCAGAAGTATGCTATGTTTTTTCGTGCTCATGTCTCACTAGCTTTATTTATGAGTTGAGTACACCAAGTTTTCAGTCCCTGGGGACAGGCCTGCACAGGAAATCTGTGGACAGTATTTAATACATACAAGTATGAGACCAGTAACAACATGACTGCTGAATGGCACTCCAAGTTGATTCACGGTTCAGACTAGATCATGGATAAGTTAGCATCCATGGTTTAAAGCACAAACACCTTTACCTGTTTTGTCATGTAGGAGGAAAGCTCCTTTATCAAGGGGAAATGACTGAATGTGCACATTTTTGCTTGGTTTACAGATTTAAAATTCCATTGTTCTCTGATGACTGAGTCTAATAGCAGTATTGTTATTGTTATTGATTCTTACTGATTGCATAGAACCATGTTTTAAAGATACCTTTTTTCTTGCTATTAGATACATTAATTCCCTTTGGCTGCAAAATAAATCAAGATAAGGCCCTCTGTCTCACATGCCATCACTGCTGATGAGATCTGAGAGGTGTATTATCCCTTCAATTATAGCTTGCAATCCTATTAATTGAATAATAGCATGACCTGGGGGAAACTTAGTAAGGGTGCATAGGAAAGCTCACATACAGTTTGATGTACATTTTAAATTGCCATTGTGTTTACAGGTTGGCTGCTTGAAAAAAACACTATCAGTTTTTACCATCCTCTAGGACTTCTTGCCATAACTGCTGGACCATTCCTCAAAACAGAACTTAGGGATAAGCATTCTGATGGTCAAGCCAAGGAGCAGAGCATCTTCTCCACAGGCACCCCCCCACCCCCCCAGTGCTATAATTCATCTGACAAGTCCACTTGATATTCCTGCCTGTGTTCTTCATCTGGCAAATGTTTCCTCCCTAGATCTCTTTGTAACAGCTGCACCAGGTGTGATGAGACTGTCGATTCAGGTAGCATGTTTACACATTGGTATTGTACCTAGGAGTGCTCCTAGACTTGCCTCTGGGCCAGCTCTAGTGTCGGTGCAGACTGCAAGCACAGGGTGTCACTTGCAAAGCTGTGTCTGTGCTCATCTGGGGGTTTGGTAGCTGCTGTTTAGTGAGGGGGTTTAGCTCAGTGCAAGGGACAGGGCAGGTGGCACTGCTCCTGGGCATGGGGAGCAGACGGAGTGGGGAGCACAGTTCAGTGTTAACCATAACCAAGATCATTCTCCCAAGTGCTGTGCCAGAGCAGGCTTTCTAGTGATGGTGCACAACTTCTGTGCCAGGCTGGGCACTCTTGCCTCGTGGCAGGCAGGAGAGAAATGCAAGGGCTCTAAGTCTGACGGAGGAATTAGCACTTCCAGTTTGGTTCCACTCCGTGGGATTGGCAGCCATCAGACCTACTGCTGACAGGCAGGACAGAGCTGCTGAGGTGACCTGGCATTTATCACCCTTTACCCTCTTGTTTCTACTGACACCTGAACTGCCAAAGCAATTCCCTTTAAGGCGATTCACCCAGTGACCCTAAAGAGCTGATTACTCAGTGGGATGATGTGGAACAAGGTAGCCTGAGGACAGGCATTACTGTGGGCTGGCTTTGCAGCTTCTGCCATCTCAGCTACTGCTCTGTAAAGTCTGGGACCTGGACTGAGGGAAAACCAGTCAGTAACTAGCTTAAAGGAAGGGGATGCCCTCAATAACCCTTTACTGATTTAAGGATCCCAAGTAATACCAGTTACTTCACTTAAGAATCCAGCACTTGTCTCTCTGCATGCTTCCTGACATCTTTACCACACCCAGCTGAAACAGTTGCCTTCTCCATCCTGACACCTCCAAGTGCCTCAAGCAGAGCTCCAAATCCTTTCAAGGGGCAGAGCCCTGAAAATAATCAGGTACTGGATGAGCCCATTGGGCGTGTCCTGGTGCAGCTGTGGTAGCAGGAGCAGGTGACTATTGCTAGTCAAGGAGAAAAGGCAATTGGGGTCTTTCCTTCATCTCAGCCACAGGACCTGAAGAAGACTTTCTTAAGGCACCCCATCCATCATACAGCTCCAGCTGACACCCGAGTCAGGGATATAGCACTGGCCTTGAAGAAGCAGTGCTGTAATTTATGCTGGCTGACAGGACAGGAACAAGTGCATACATCCCATGCTTCATGCCAGAGCCAGGATGCCTTTTGCAGAGGGGCTGTGGCTTGTTAGGCAGAGACAACTTGGGAGAGGAAAGAATACAGGTTGTGCTGCTCAGAAAAAGAAGCAACAAAGCTGTGAACTGGGGGTGAGGAGAGAGCAGAGCAGATGCTGATGTATAACCCTGGTCCTGCAGGTATTGGCTGGGCCAAAACTGCAAGGGGTGCTCTCAACTATGGCCTGCAGTTTTTAAACAACCCAAATTAGCATATGTTACTTGTGAGTTTATACTCAAGTATTTTTTAGTTCTTTGGTGTTTTTTCCCCCCTGTAGAGTTATAGAAGGATTGGAGTTGGAAGCAACCTTAAAGATCACCTAGTTCTAACCAGTGCTATTTTTGTTTGTATTATTTTGTTTTCTTTAATGAGAAAGAAATCATTCAGAAGCATGACTAGACTTTCTTGCAAGTAGTTACATTTAGCTGTAATCTGCCTGGTGACTTGTAGGAGAAAAATTGCACTAGTTTGAACTGGACTGAGTAGCAAGGATACTTTAATCTAGGGCAGCAAAATTATATAACACTGTTGTGCTGTCCTGAGTGGGAGAAGAAGCCAGTGAATTGCATGATTTTTCCATCTTTGTAATCAGTTTGTTATGCAGAGAGCAGTGCCATGGGATTCAGCATTTTATCTGCTGGGTTTTCCCTGGCAGCATCTGAAGAAGTTCATTATGAGTGTTTATCACATGATCCACTTAATCAAACCACTGAAACTCGCAGAATAAGTCATTCTAACAAGACCCTTCAGAGCTGCCTCATAAGCTCCTTACTGATGTACTCTTCCTTGGTGAGCGTACAATGAGTTTCCTTGTATCCTAGTCCATGATACAGGAAGTTCATTATCCCCAGTCCGAATTCAGAAATAAAGAAAGGAAGCAGGGCTTACAAAGAAGTGACAGATAATTTGCAAAGGATTTTAGTTAGCCACCCAAATCCCAGATAGAGTCAGACTCTAAGCTCTTCATAAGACCAGCCTTCTGGTATTCAGCACTAGGCACAAGGCAGCTGTATCTACATAGCTGCTTCTAATGTTGTAAAATGCAGGCAACACACAAAAAATTGTGGAAAATGCTTCTTTTGATTAGAGGTTCCCTAATGGAAACGTGTGAGAGCAAAGAGAAATCAGAACTGAAAGCATGCTTTTACATCTTGCACATGCCCAGCCTGATAGAGCCAATGCTGGGCTGATGCAAAACGCCCCCAAGGCCTTTGCTGAGTGCCCGTGTGCACCAAGGGGTCGGGACACTGACACTTGTCTGACAGGCTCAGAGCTCAAAGGCACGCTGTTTGCAACCTGTGCTTGTACCCCATGTGCCTGCTGGGATAAATGCCTTCCCCTGCCATCTAAGAAATGTCCTGGTTGTAGGGACCAGGGAGGTCAAGGACCCCTCTGCTTCCTTGAAGGCATTTATTTTACTGAGCTCTGCCACAAGTAATGTGACACCAGATTTCCTGGCACGCACTGGATTTTCTCACCAATGCTATTTCACAGTGTCTCATCAAGCCTTGTCTTCTTGCTCTCTGCAAAAGACCAGTTTGGGTATCACCACAGATGTAGGCTTCGACCATACTTAATATAGAAATGCACCAAGCACCACCCTCTCTCCATACACTGCTGAACTACACCTTTTATTTCATGTCATGTGAAGGCAGTACAGGGTCACACCAGATCCAGTGCTGATTTTGTGTAGGGATGCACAACGTGAGCCTGATGTGGGTCTCTGGATGAATGCTTTTTTGTACTGAAAAAAACTGCTGTTTGGGCCAGGAACATTTGAGATAAGCTACTCTGTAAAATATCAAAACCAGGGAAGTGTGCACAACTGAGAAATACGGGAAACAGAAAAACAATAACCAGGTTTAAAGAGGATGGTGCTTTTTCCCTAGTACAGCTCCAGTAAAGCAAGTCACAAAATTCACACCATTGTCTGGGCTGTGCTTTGAGGGAGTGGTGAAACCTGTCTGTCCAATGCTAAGTCGATCCAGCCCAGAGCTTAAAATTCAACCTATTAATTACCCCTGGGAATAATTAACTCCAGCCTGGAGTGAGCAAAGTCAAACATCAATGAGTGTTAAGGTCTGAGATGTGCAGTTTTCATTCCTTGTGTTTTACATGTGTACCTGTGTACCTGTCTGTCTTGTCGTGATGCAGCTGTCCCTTAACTGCTGATATATTGATATATCAAATGGCCATCAGTATGGCTGTGTCCTCAGCTGCTTTAGTAGGTTGGTTTCCAACTACTAAGTTAAAATGGGACACAAAAGCCTGGAGGAAAACCCTGTTTTTTTCTCTTTTTCCTCTCATTTTTAAAAATAGTAAATGCTAAGTTATTTTGCCTCTTAAAAAAAAAAAAAGAAAGAAAAAAAGATACCAAAAGAGATGAGTCTATGCTAGCTGATTAGTTTTGCTACTGCATTCAGTTTTATTACAGTGTAGTTCCCTTCCTCTTTCTCACTTCTTTATTGTACTCTGTTTGTCTTCTCAGGTGCTATTGTGCCTACTTTAAGAGCTCCCCTTCATCTCTCTTTTGGGATAGTCTTACTGCTGGCTTTCTGCTGTTTCAGCTTCTACATAGCTGAAGGTGCTTCAAGGAAAAAACTGTCTTTTGTAAGGCTGTGAGGAGAATGGACCCATAAAAATCAGCAATTTTTGTATGTACATGGTTCTTCAATCAGTAAGTCTTCAACAACCTTACCTAGATGGCCACTTTGCTTTTGTCTCAGCTTCTTAACTAAGCAGGCTTGAAAAGTGTGAGTGCCTAACTTTCTGCTGTCTGCAGCAATGCAGTGATAAAGTGAAGGATAAAACTTCTGTTTTCCAAATGATTCTCTGCCCTGTATGTGGGGAAAGCCAGTACTGAGGATCTGGAACCATTGCTGGTCGGGATATTTTTAGTCTGCTGTAAAGAGGGGTGGTCAGTTGTTGTCTGTGTGCTGTTGGTTTGGCATTTGGGAACCACTAGTGCCTTATCAGTGCTGAGGCTGGATTTCAGTGTCTCTGTACTGTCTGTTTGGAGGGAAGTTCTGGGAGGAAAACTGTGATGGGAGCATCTGGCTGTGTGAGATGCACACAGCACCCACTGAGAACTGATGCTACCAGATACTGACTGGACTGGGTTTGGTCAGTGCCAGGCTGGGCTCAATTCCCTCTCCCAGCCTAGGGATGAAAGATTCTTTAATGCACTCGCTGCCTCTGGCATGTTCAACTCAATCCCCAGTAGTGTTATTTGTTCAGAAGTCTTTCTCACTGAATTTCTTCCTTTGAAGACTGCAGGGTTTTTAACAGTGGACTGCAGCACCTGCTGCTTGCTGGAAATCCCGAGGCTGGCAGGAGAGCATTTGCAGTGCTGAATGTGGCAGTCACAATGCATCACATTTACCAGATTTTCACTGGGCATAGCTGATGAAAAACAGGACAGACATGCTGTAAGGGCTGTCAGCCCAAGTAAAGGAAGGTAGCTTTGAAGAAGGCCTCCAAGATAGTATTTCCAGTATATACTTCCTTAGAAAAAAAGTGGAAAATCCAAAGAATGAAATTCTGCCAGAATGAGCTCACTTGCAGATGGTGCTAGCCATCATTATTTTAAAAATCAATTTTAGTTATTAACTATTTTATTGGGTTTTTTGAGGGAGTGGGATGTTTGTCCAGTGTCTGCCATTACAATTCCTTCTTCTGCACCCCAGACAACCCATACTTTTGAGGTTCTCTGGAGCTTTCCAACAGTGCCCATTCTCCCATTCTTAGAAGAGTGGTACGAGTCAGACAGAGAGGGCTTCATCTGCCCAGCCGTCAAAGTAGGTCCTGGGAAGTTTCCTACTCTTTGGCAGGTCCTCCCTTCCAGAACAGCTAGTCCTGTGGGATTTACATCCACTGGATTCATCCAGGTTTCACCTGAGATTCCCAGGATCTGTCCATAACCCCCAAGGACTTGGTGCAGAGGTTGCTGTGAAACTCCCCTTACCCAAAGGTTAGCTGGGCAAGCAGGTGCTTGCCCCTCACCCTCTGGAAACTGGAGAAGTCCCTGATACTTCTCAATAAAGAACCAATGTTTTTTAAAACCCTGCCTTTGCTTTTGGTGACATTTCTTGCAGTTTGCATGGATCTGTGCAGTGGCATGCAGTGCTCAGAGCCACAATGTGGGGAGTATGTGTGCTTGTATTTGTTTGGTCCCATCTACATCAGTGAGCCCTTGAAATGCAGCCTAGCTGGCAGATCTGGTCAGGCTGGGAAACTTAGCTTTAGATGGTTTTTTGTTTGTTTACAAGTGATCTTGGCCACAGACAGGGACACACAGCTGGTGGTCTGTGCACTGTTCCATGATCAGGCTGGGGCTGGGCTGCAAGCCGATGAAGGCTGGAGCGGGACTAAGCAATTCTCTCTTATTCTTGGCTTAATTTGGAGGTGGATTGGACAGGCTGCTACTCTGCTGCCTTCTTCTGTGGTCTGGCATCCCAGGGCCTGGTTTGGCTTTGCCTGTGTGGGCAGCAGCATCCAGCGCCCCTCTGCCATGGCAGTGGAACCTCTGCTTGCTCAGATGTTCTTCTGCAGCCCAGAGTACACCTCTTGCTGTGAGCAGTAACTTGTAATACAAATACCTCATAAATGCAGGCATTTCTCTTCCTGCACTGGTTGTAATATGCAGGTGTGAGAGATGTCTCAAAGAGGGTTTTGCAAGTGGCTTTTGTGAGATGCTCATGTGCCAGTGTGGTTCATGCTGGCTGAGGGGACTGTGTGAGCATCCATTGGCACAGCTCCAGGAGAAGTGACGTGCTGGAGATGTGCAATGACACCGATGCACCGTGTGCCAGCCTGGAACTTCAGCAGAAGACCCTCGTTGGGGGTTCTGGGGAGAAGGAGCAGTGCCAGCCCATCAGTACTGAGAACTGGGTGCTGTGGCAGCGCCTCCCTGCAGAAGCATCACGATGGATGGTGGAGGAGGAGGCTGATGAAAGCTGTGACCTTCCAGGCAGGATTTGTTTCCCAAACACAGGTTAAACACTAGCAGACTGCTACAGATGTGAGCATGGAGGAACCTGTTAAATTAAAGCCAAAGTGTAACAAGAGAGATGTTTGCTTTGGAAGATAACGTGTACCTGCTCTGCACACTGAGAGTGTGGGAACTCTCTGATACATGTTTTATTCATTCCCACAGTAGACTGCTCGCACTGCAAGGCCACAGAGCTCCCAATTCTTCCCTCCTACCTCCCCTTCCCTTTAAAGATGAGAGGTCGCTGTCAGCTTTACCAGCACCTCCATCTGATATCCCAGAAGCATCCTAAATGTGGGAATTGTTCCTTATCTCATTGCAGAGCTTCCTGATCACACTGCCCAAGTTGGCTGCCCAGACTGGTGCTGTTATTGAGATGCCCATGTCTCTGCTACCTGCAGCCTGGTCAGTGGCTGGAGATGAGGGAAAGGCTCTCAGCAAGGCACTCTTTGGTGGAGGTGTTTTAATGGGCCAGTTTCATTATCTGCCTTGCTGGTGGTCCTGGAGGGGCTGCAGGGAAGTCTCCTGCTTTTTTTTTTTCTTAGATGGCATCAAATGATGGCAGCTAAGACCCTACCGGAAGCAAATGAGCTCTTAGGGCAGCATTTCTTGTCCTGTGTACAAGGTTTTATTAAATTAACTTTGTACTCAGATCACCCTACACACCCCTCTCTGGAGAGGCCAATCTAATTTAACTGTGGGATAAAAATTTTGCAACCCTATTTTTGTCACACAGGTGACTTACATAAAAAAAATCTTTACATGCAATAATGTCATCTGAGTTTTGGCAAGCCTTCAAAGCAGACTTTATCTCTAAATCCCCTATTTCTGTCTTAATGCTGCCCTCATCCCAGTGTTAAGTATGTAACTCTCTTGCTTTGCTGACTTTCCATGTTAGGGACAATGGATTTCCATCACATCCCTTGCAGATGTACAGGTGCTGCGAGACAAACCCCTGGTGCTGTCCCCATCCACGTGATGCCTTTTGCCTCTGTGGGTACCTGCAGCTTGGCAGCACTGCCAGCCTGCAGGATGGAGTCTTGCTTACTTTCAGCTATTTCTCTGTTATTTGCACATAAAGTTAATAACTGACTCAAGAGTTCATCTACAAATACATATTTAGGGCTGTAAATGTTCCCTCTCTCAGCCACAAAGCTCTTGTTTTCTGCAATATCCTTTCTGTATTTTCCCTTAAACCTAATCCATTTTAACATTAATGCATTAGTTTTGAAACAGCTGGTGTAGTCTCAGCCTCTTCTTCTCCCTTACCTGCTGATTATTTCTTATTTTTTTCCTTTCCTTACTATCCTCTATACTTCTGCTGTTTGCAGAAACCGGCTTTTCTCCTGCCTCTCCCTCTTCACAGCTCCCACCATCTGTCTCTCTACAAATACAAAGCTTTAGGGGAAATGATTCACTAGGCTGCTAGCTCATTACTCACACTCTCCCCATCATGGTTTCTGTCCTTGTAGGATGCTCTAACTAATGTAAAGATCAATGAATCCTGGGAATTGTTATTTGATTAAAAAAAAAAGGAAAAAACCCCCAAAAAACGCCCTAGCAGTTAAATAGATTGGGCTCTTTTTACTTCCCAAACAGCAAAGCTTAGTTTTTCTTCCTCACTCTGCTAGTATTGTTTTGCAGAAAAGGATTGTTTAAGCAGAAGAATAGAAATAATCACTGGACCATTTAATGCAACCTTGTGCATCACATGATGCAGGAGTTACTTAATGAAATTCCCTGGCCCAAACCAAGCAAATCTGTGGTAAATCTAGAGCACATATTTTCAGATGACAGCCAAAATGATGAAAGGAATTTACTACCCAGCCTCACTAATCATTTTGAATGCTTAACTGCACTCCCTAATATGCTGCTTTGCAAGCAGCAAAACTGACACAGCCTCATTCCTCCAGACTTGTGTAGGCTGTGTACCCCAGAAGGCCTCCCTGCCCCCTGCCAGGGCCAGGCTGGCCAGCTGTCCACCTCTGGGAAGAGACCAGAACCTCTCCCTCCTCAGCATGTGGGTTTGGGGCTCGCTCTTTGCTTGGGTAATTCTTTCCATGAAACTCACAGGCACTTAGCATCTTTGAGCTCTCCCTATTAAATGTGGCAGAAATTGGCTAAGAGGCTCAGAAGCCATTTGAGACAGACTATTTCACAGTGTTAAACCACTTCAGATACTGTGAAATAACAGAGGCAGCCATACTGAGTTGGCAGATAATGCCACAGCATTTCAGGAGACTCACTCAACCTAGAGGCTGAGCTTGCTGTTGTAATGCACTCCAGGTGACCCCAAATGCCACCCACATCCCACTCCTTTTGTCTTTACTTTGTTGACCATTTCAGATAGATTTCTGTCGTGATGTTAGGCTGAAGATACTAGAACATACTAGAACATACTGAACATACTAGAAAGTTATTTTCTTAATTGAAAATTTATCACATGAAAACCAGACCTCCCTTCCCCACATGTAAGTAGGTGCCAAGAAGTACCACAGCCTAACACAGTTTTATTGTGCCTTCTCAGGAAGCTGCCAGCATGGCAGGTATTAGCCTGTTTCAGTTGTTGAGCTTCCCTTTTGAAACTGGAGTTGCAAGAAGCACAGCAAATACCACAGTCAAAATCAGAGGAGTTGACAGCACTGAATACACCCTTCTCTTAAATGGCTGCAATTATTTTTGCAAAAGCCTGCTAAAGGAAAATCTGAGTTTTAATTTTTCCTTCATGAGCACCACAAAGCAAACGCTGCACCAACACACCATGGTGATGCCACCTCCATGGATAGCTAATTAAATAATTAGGATACTGTATGAGGAGTATCAACTTCTGGGCTAATTTTCTTTTCAGGCTGCCAAACATATGTACTTTTATATAAAGCAGTGTTTGGGTCATCCTGTGACAGATATTAAAGCTGAGGAGGATCTTAGTGTGACTGCTCTAAAGAATAAAGGCTGCAGGATTTTAAGCCAATAGGGTCCACTGTTACCTCAGTAAGGTTAAGGCTGTTAAAAAACAAAAAATCCTCACCAAAGTCGTGCTTATGTGGTCTGTTAAAAATGTTCAAATTTCAGCAGACGTGATGTTGTTGAGCCATCCTGGTGGCCAGCACCCTGTGGCGCTTCATCTTTGATTATTTTATTGTTCCATACTGCATACTGCAAGTTGTAGGAGTCAATGTTCTTTCTCTTAACAATCGCTGGCTTTCCAAATGCCAATTGTCCTTTGGCATGCTCTGTTTCAAATAAGGGCTGAAGAGCAGTGATGAAGAGAAAGGCCTGCCATAAAAAAGAGCAGTGTTCTGTGGCACTGACAGCACTCACGTAGTCATGCATTCAGCTCTCCTCCTGGGGACCACTGCTGCAACACGCTGGAGGTGTGAGGGACCCAGCTGTAAGGAAAGGGAGCTCTAGAGATTTCAGATCTAAAAGTCCTCTAATTGAAGACAAGTCTCTTTATGCAAGACAGGCTAAGGAAAATCTGCCTTGCCCAACCCGTTTCTCCATTGTCCCCAGCAATAATAGAAGTGGACACAGTATGTAAGATTGCCTTACAAAAGGCAAATATATTTAATAGTGCATATACAAACTGATGGTGCAATAATGCTATACAAAGCAGGAATATCTTTAAAGAAACCCTGAGCAAAAAGGAGGATGTAATTTTTATTTTACACTTATTGCAACATTATTTCTGGTATTTGTTTGCTATAATGACTAATAAAAGGAATATGTTAAAACCAGATGTTAAAAAAAAAAGTGGGCATTCTTTCCATTTGTAGCTTATTTAAAAATCTAGAGAAGAGAGTTCTGCCCCATCAGCTTTGCAAATAGATGTTTAACATGGTAGAGAACAAGCTGAGCCTGAGTAACCCAAGACAACCAATTCCTTTAGCAGAAAGAGTGTCTTCTGTCATCAGAAAGAGCCATCTGGAAGAGTGTTGGCTCCCTGCCAGGAACAACCCTTTAACAAGCACTCATCATGTGCTTTAAGTTACAATGTTCATAGCGGCACAACCTGGAGTGTTGGTAAAGGTCCTATTGGAGGAGCCACGTACTCCTCCTCCCGCAGTAACCGCAGAAGGATGTTCTTCTTATTCTTTGGCCAGTTATAAATGTGAGTGTTCTGCAGCCAGGTAGGCACGTGCTCCTGAAAAACACAAGGAAAATAAAAGCTAAATCCCATAAATCCTTCTGAATCTCTACCAGAACCTTTCAGATTCTATGAGACTCTGCCAAGAAAGATTTCATTTTGTCTGTTGTAGGCACTTCCTGTAACAACAAGAAATGTTAATTTGGCTTCAGAATTGTATTTGGGTTCCTAAATAAATGAACTTTATGTGATCTCACAGCTTGCCTGTCTCTCTTTCTCTTCTGCCATCACGTTGGCTAATTTCACCACATTTCAAAGGAAGTCAATGACAAGCATCAAAAAACTTGTGAAAATAAACAGAGGAGAGGAGACTCAAGGAGAGGAGAGGAGACTGGAGAGGAGACTCGAAGAGACTCGAGGAGAGGAGACTCGAGGAGAGGAGAGGAGATTCGAGGAGAGGAGATTCGAGGAGAGGAGATTCGAGGAGAGGAGATTCGAGGAGAGGAGATTCGAGGAGAGGAGAGGAGAGGAGAGGAGATTTCATTGTCCCTATTAGGGAAAGGCTGTCACCTTAGTAGCTGCTAAAGGATCCATACAGCACGTTCAACATTGGAATAAGGACCAATAGGGAAAGACTGGGACCCCATAAGAACATTTCACATGCTGGTAGCCCTCTCCCCCTCCCCTTGCACTTTTTCTCACCGAGCATGGTGTGCTCTGACCAGCCCAGCAGAAGGCTGAGGCCAATGCTGAGCTTGAGGAGAAACTAATTCATCTCCAGACTAGCAGGGTCAAACCTCCATCAATCCCTGCATCCTGGAAAAGGTGCAGTCCTTCACAAGGCTTGGCTAATGCCCATTAACATAATGAATCTGGGACCACTGGAGAATGACAGCTGATGGAGACGAGCCTGCTCAGACCTCATGTTGCCATGTTCCCACAGTCTTGGAAGGTTTCCATATGGACAGCCTGGATGTGTAGGGGTGAAGGGCTATTATAATACCACTAATTAACAGAGGGACAGATCCTTGACCAAAACCAGTTCATGGTCACCATGAGACAGAGATTTGTTTTGGAACTGAAGACACCAGAACACAGGCAAAATAAGACAGCAGGTAAGCAACATGAGGAGCGAGGACATTCAGCACTTGGTCCCTGGACCTCTTCTTTAGCATCGTTTTCCCAAGATAACCCCTGCTAGGAGCAGCACAATTCCTGTCAAGCTAGTGGAGCTGTTTCCAAGAGGACAGAGCAAAAAGCTGCTGGCGTGCACACCTCTGGCGCCTGGCCAGGGGATGCCCTGGCATGGGCTGCACACGTCCTGCTGCCAGCAAACAGCCTAGCTGCAGGCCAAACCTTTCATTCCCATGATCAGGCTTCTCAAATGTGCTGTCTTTTCCTTGGCCTGTACAGCTGTAGGAACAAGGCTGCATCGCTTTCCCTGCTCAGGGAGCAGTTTGTGTTCACTGATACAACTGCTCTGTTAGAGCTACAGGATGTAAGTATAGGAAGAAGCAGCTAAGTCCCACAGGCACCTACAGACCCTTTAGTATGAACACACCTAGGCTTCTGAACAAGCAGACTGTTGTCTGGCAGAACAAGCAGATTCTGACTGGCAGAGGTATTTATCAAGCCTAACCTTCCTCCTTCTCCAGTGGCTGAGAAAGGATAGGCTTTGGTCAGTGGTCTCCCTAAAGTGGAGGGGTGTTATTCCAGATGGACATCTCATTTCACAAGGGTAAGATCCCACAGCATTCTCTCTGGTAGGAGCAAAAATAAGGCTTCTTGCCTCCACCTGTTAGTCTTTTTATTTTGGCACAGGAATGGATTTTAATCTTTGTGAATTTTACTCCTTTGACAAAGCTCTTTGGAATTGGCCAAGACACTCAAATGTTACTGGGAGAAAGAAAGATGGCTATGTTTGCATGCACATGCATACCATTGTTACATGGAACTTGTTTCTTTACTAAATCTTGTTAAGAGCTATAAAAGGAAATGTAATTAAATACAGCAGGGGTTTTACCAAATGAGCCCTTTCTCTGCCTTTGATAAGAAACTAAATTTTTTGGACAAAGGGAATACAGTAGATATAGTCAGTCTGGACTTCAGAAATGCATTCAATCGAGGTCCACATGGGTAAATCATCAGTTAAGATGGAAATTAGTGTGAGAAATGTGTAGTAGGTAAGAAATCAGCAAGTGGGGATATAATGAGAGAGGCACTATACATCCAGAGACAAGCTGTGTGCTTTGCTTCCAAAACTGCTCGTGCAGTTTTGTTTAATACCCTCCATAATGAAGTCAGTGCAAAAAGCACCTGCACATGAATCAGCTCTGGCAATAGTTTTAATTTGAGGGAGCTTGTAGGGGTAAAGGGTAGCTATAGCTGCTACTTTTATCTGGAGTGAGAAAGGGATCTTTCTGTCATTGCAGGTGGGAGTAATGGGGAAATGGTTACTGTCCTTCACATTTTTAAAATTTGGCTGTGCATCTGTGTGCAGAAATTCTCTCTATGCCATAGGGAGAGTATTCAATAACTCCACAGAGTGTATCAGTGCATAGGACAGGACTGTTCAGGGCTGTGACAGCAGAACGTGGTTTGACATCTCCTGCCTTCCCTGGCACCCTTGAACCAGCAAGATCTGTGTTTCCTTTAGCAGTGCATGACTGGAAGCTGGAAATGCCAGTTCCACCTTAACTGTGTGTTGTGCATTCCTCGCCTCATTATTCAGTTTCCTAATGAACGCTCCTTGGATCACATAGATCTCTTCCTGTTGGAGGTCGACTAATTTTCACATACCAGCAATGCTTTATGATGTGCTGTGTATGAGATTAACTCATCTAATAGCCCCATCCCCAGATGAAACCTCCAAATCTTCATTTTCTGCTCTTTTCCACTGCCAGCTATGCTAATACTTGAACGTATAAAAGACAGTATAAAAAAGACAAAATGGAAGTAATTTGCCCGCCAACACCATCCAATTGTACATACACTTGGCAGTTTTTCAGGTACCTCACTTCCTCTGACTGCCTCCAGACTTCATTACTGCAACTTGTTCAGGCTCTGGTGCTCTCCTTCCACCCATGATGTCCTCAGTTACATTATCATTAAGTAGCTAGATGAAGGTAGGTGATGTACCAAAAGATTATGTGGAGAAAGAGACTAAAGCTTAACAGCTGTAGAAAATGCTGATCTGCATAATTTAATGAGAAAGGCACCTCTGCAAAAATTGAAGGGTTATGTGGACTACAGAGGATGGGCAAGAAGGATGCCTAGAGCCTGATGCTTTGATAGAGGCAGCTAGATAAAACAACCCTGGAAATTCCTTACAGACCACTCACTGTCTGAGAGAACTGCTGCTATACACTAAATAGTCTTCTGATAAATAGTTGAGCCCAAATTAACGTAACTTATTGTTCTGTCTCAGAGCCCCAAGGCAGCTATAGTGCCTCCAGGGACACACCTCTGCAACCCTTAAGAGGCCATGTGGCTCTAGACTGTGTGGACTGTTCACACGGTGGGCACTCAAGTAGCCTCAAGGCTAGGAGCTCTTTCCCCCATCAAAGACTGACTGAAAATGCTGACTGCTCCCCTGCCCAATTCCCACCACTGCTGTCTTTCAGGTACTTAGTTAAAGTAAGTAGCAGACTGAGATCATTCAGGAAGGGATCTGAATGACATAAAATACCAGAGATACCATTCAACCCACAGGACCTCATGTTTTATAAATCCAGGGACATATTTTCAAATTTCTCATCTTAAATAGGTGCTTAAATAAACTACACTAAAATCCACAAGTGTAATGGGACTGCACAGGCCTATAACCATTGATTACATTGTTTCAATTTTGACTCAAGTCCCAAAATTTGGACACCCAGAGAAATAAAAAGAATTTTTCCAGACTTTTCTAAAATGCAGCTGTACCTAGGGGCAACAAGATAGCTACGCAACAGTGCACAAAGCATTTAGTAATGCAAAGTAAACATGAATGCAATGCACGAGATTGAGCAAGCTAGAACTGAAGCCTTTTAATATTTTTGTCTTTGTAAAAATCCAAGAGATACTCTCAGTGAGGTAGAAGAGATGGGAATCTGTTGCATTACTTATTTCTTATTCTCAAATGAATCTTCAAAACAAGTAAGGAGGGCAGATGAAATTGCAAGTTTGCCTTTGATGAGCCTGTCGAAGCTCAGGCAATGGCCTAATACTTTAGTATTTATTATACTCTTTATTTTTATATTCTCAACACACCCTCTTCCAGACCCTCTCTTCACATCAGTCATAAATCCTGCCCATCTCACTCATCAGCATTGCATTTGGACAAAATTATAAAAGGGTTAATACAAAAAGCATGTTTCCTGGATAGATTGCCTCTCTCCATTTAAATTCTTTCAGTGCTCAAGGCAATTTGAGTTTTAGTTGTACATTCATCATCAGAAATACATTAATACGCTGATTTATATTGTGGATGAAATGTTTTTTATTTGCATGTACATAAACTTATAAACTTTGGAATACATAAGCCTATAAGCTTTGGAATATTACTTGTGGGCTATGAAGAAGCAAGAAATTGAGTGTTTGGGTTTTAAAATCCCATCTGCTGCACTGTGATCAAAATAATATGCACTTAATCATGCGGCAAGTATATAAGCATGCACGTATGTTACCTTTTTGGCATTTGGAAAAAGCACAGGGATGAATCTGAAGTTCATACTTCCTTGCTGTATAAACTCGATCTGCATCTACAACAGAAAAAATGCCAGTTTTATTGTAATGACACGACAATTTTTCTCTGCATGCATCTGAAGCCTATGTATAAAAACATTCCTTGCTTACTTAAACTGCTCTTCTGTTAAATAATTCGATCTATTGCTGGTGGACTCGGTGTTGTTTGGTTTGGCCACTTAATCTAATTCTTCATTGCTACAGAAAGGATACAGGAAAGATCTGTCAATATTTTTTGAACATTTAGTTTCATGGTGTGAAATAATTGTGCGTTTAGCTGCAGGTGCAATCCCATGAAATCCATCTCGAACTGGTGAAGCCTGACTTGACTAACACCCTGTTTGGCCTACAAACAGGTGAAAGATTTCAGCCAGAGGCCAGGTCTGTGTCTGAGCTAGGGCCCAGCCTGTTCCCCACAGCCCTGGACACAGGCATCCCAGGGGTGGTACAGACAGCAAAGTACTGCTGAGAGCTCATCTGCTGGTGACAGCTTCTGAGAAACCAGACTGCAGATTCAAACTGGGGGATCAGGTGGGTTACAGGGTGAGAAAGGCAGCTAACTGCAAACCAAGGGAGAAAGGATTCATGGCTCTACGGGCTCCGCCGGGCTGAATGTCCATCCTGTGACAGGCTGTGGAGATGGGTGACAGGCTATGGAGATGGGTGTCTGGTCCTCTGGCACCCTGTACTCCCCAGGAGCCCCACACTACATCTCTGCCTCTGCTCTGCAATTCCATCCTTAGGCAGCTTTACTGCTGCCTAAAAAAATACCTCAGTTCCAGGATGGCTCAAGCAACAGGGGCTGGTTTAGAGGGCAGAAGGTCAGGCACTGTTAGATAAGATTGTGCTCAGGGCTATACAAGGGCTCAAGAAAGTGAAGGAGGGGAAAAACATTGAACAATAAAGAATATGAAGAAATAAGATGAGCATGTTTAATAGGATTTTTCTTCCTTGAACCTCTTAGCAGATGTTAATGAGCATTCGGAGCTGATGAGAGGAAGGATTAATGAATTCCAAAGAGGGGTGTTTAACTATGGGGATTAGGGAAAACAAAGCAAAGAACCTGCCATTTGGAGACAGATTTGTCTTTTGAGAAGAAGAGACAGTCTTTGTAAAAGAGAAAATGCATGTCCTTGCTTACCATCCTGTGGATGTATTTAGTATGTAAGCCATGTTCATCCCTGTCCAGCTGGGATTCAGCCCCTTCCACATCCTGTTTGTATTTTGGACTGATTGCTATGATTATCATCACCGTCTTCTGTTAGGGAGAAAAGCACTTTTATGAAATTGAGAAAGGCAGCGTGTTTGGTAGAGGCAGATCGGAAATCTGCCAGTTTGTGTTTTAAGTGATCTTTGTGTTCCTGGCAAACACAAGAGGATCTCGTTCATTCTGGCAGGAAATACAGGAGAACTCATACACTCGTTCTCCTCATTATTTCTCAACATCTCAATATAGAAAATCTAAATGTCAAGAGATGTATTAGCAGCTACCAGTTGACACTTGGAATCCCTGTCATAAAAAGCTACTTTTTATCAGTGTAGAGTGTCTATGTGCATACACAGAAAACTTTAGTCTTCAAATTCAGACCCAAATGTTTTCCAACAGCTTATGTAGAAGTGCATCTATTTAGTCATCAATGGCTTTTTATACAAAAGCTACTAAAGATAGTGGTCTGTGGAAATTACTTCTAGGGTTCTCAGTGGCAGAAATTACATCTTTTCTTGCTGATCTTAGTGGCAAAGTGTGCAGAGAGGTGGCTGTGCAGAGAGGGGGGCTGCTGTGGATGGCCTGGGCAAGTTTAGGGGTACCTGGCAGCTCTGTTATAATGGGCTGAAGGCTTTGCTCCTCCACCTTGCTAGGACAGCCTGGATCCTGCCTCTAACCTGTTTAATCCCAGCCCCACACTGAGCTCAGGTTTCCAGAGGGGCCACCCTTTATATCTGGGAAACATCTCTCCTCCTTAATGGCAGGCCAGTTGAAATGCAGCAGATGAAAGCTTCCTACTCATGTTTACCTGGGGCCTGCCTTTCATCCCCAGCACATCAGGCTGTGTAAGGCTTCCAAGTCTTACAGTCAGCCTGGCAGATAATTAACTCTTCTGTGCTGTATCAAGAGAATCTGCCCCACCACAGGGTCAAACACAGTAAGGAGCCATTATCCCTTACACTGACTCAACATACTCCAGAATAACTTTTGCTTGTGCTTGACACGTGTAAGCATTTACAGATGTTGAGGGTTTGCAAGAGATTGCCCAGTGCCACACTTTCCTCTGCTTGTGTCCAAGCAGTCCCATCCTCCACACGTGTATGAGTGTTGAAGTTAGAAACTGCCTCTACAGTCAGTGAGGGAAATCAAACTTTTATGGGGTGGGTAGTCAGAGAAAGATCCTCAGGCAGAGGCAGGAGCTTGTTGATTCTTCTACTGACTGTGCACAAGTCCCAGAGGAGATCTGCCAGCTTGTATTTCAAGTGATGATGTTTTTGGCAAAAACAAAGTCACCCTGTCTTCTGGTTTCATTACCTACATTACACACAGTGAGCCCAAGCCTAATTTGTCCTGATGCAAGCCCCAGTAGACATGACTGCATTTCCACAGCAGAGGTCCTAGGCTGGCTCTGCATGCAGTTCTGTTATACCTGCATGCACACCTGCAGGAAACCTGTGCAGGGCTGGCTCAGATAGTTGAGCTTCCTTGCTCAACCATCTGACGTTCCTGAACCATGGAGATCTGGCCAGAGGGAGTCAGAGACCCAGTGCCCACTCAGCAAGGTGAGAATCCAAGGAAGCCAGCCCATGATGGCTCGCCAGTTTGCATCCAGCTGTGCTGGGATAGTCTGACCCCTTGGCTTGATCCTAAAGGAGATGCACACTCACTGCTCAGGGCAACTTCAGAGGAAGTTGTTGCTGCAGAGGACAGCACTGGCAAGAAGATATATCTCTGTTTTACTGCTTAGATAGATACAAAGTGATGAGAGCACATCTATATACCAATTTCCAGTTCAAATGTAGGGTGGTTCATCCAGAAGGACCCTTCAGTGTTTTAGATATCAGTGTAAAAGCTACAGGTAAGAAGGATGAACATTAGCCATGACTGTGCAGCCTGGGATGAAATACAGATATTATTGTAACCACAGCTAAACCCCACTATTTAAAAAGGGGTGGAGGAACAACTTTTCCAATGGCAGCTTCAGATTGGATGTAACAGACAGCATTAGAATTTGGCAAGAATGCCAGGATTAGCACTTCATTTCTCGAAGAAAGAGCTCTGGGACCATCAGATACAGATGTGAGTGAGATTTGCCTACACTCTCTCTGCAATGCCTCTGTCATTTCTTCAGGGGCAGGGAACACAACAGTAGGGTCTTGCATTTTCATTCTGTCACTGCTGTGTATTAGAATAATTCAGCCATTTTGCCCAGGTCACCTCTGCTATAAACAAGGTTAAATTGCCCTTACATACATCACCTAGGTAGCGCTCCATCCACTTAATGATGTCAATACCTCGCACCGTGTCCTCAAAGATATCAATCTGCAAGAGAATGAAAGTCTCTGGTGAGCATCCCTTCACCTTTCCTCCCTGTTTTATGGCACTGATAGAGCACCTACTCCTTTCCTTGTTTATGACAAGCATGCCCAATTCTCCTAGGAAAGAAATGTGTACATGCACTTCTCCCCTTTCCGTGCAGTCCAGAGTCAAGCTGGACAGGCAGCAGGCAGGCAGAGAGGGGCTGCTGCAGGCACACTCCTGGGCTCCCACTCAGCTGGCCCTGCCAGCCCCCAAACTCCCAGGCATTTTTTACTGGACAGAACAAGATGCTGCCCACCTTCTCCATCTGTATAGCTGCAAATGCCTGCTATTTTCTGACTGCAAGGGTATACTGGGTGTGGTGCTTTAGCTTCATATTGAACTAAATATTCAGGGTGTGTGATGGGAAGTCAGCCAGGTCACTGATAACTGGGTGCAGTCACCCAGACTTCAGGGACAGCAGAGCAGTGGAGGACTTCAAAGGACTGGATATGACCAATGCTGCTTGCTTCTCTGCATGCCCAGTACACCTAGAAGCAATCAGTGACTGATCAATTAAGTATTAACTTCTCCAAGTTTTTGAGACAAGACTCATGATCTACTCTCAAGTCTTTCTTTTTCCCTTTCTGAATGCAGAGAGCCCACTTGTTTCCCTGCTTTGGGGCCATTTTGCTGTATTTATTATTCTGCAACAGGCTCCAAGAGTTGCCTGTCCAGCAAAGGTGCCATTAATGAGCCTTCTACTCTGCAAAGCTATGGTGCCCAAAAGCTTTCTTATGAATTGGTCACAGTACAGAACTGCTGGCGAGAAGTATAACTGCAGTCTCTGTAAAAATATCTTTGATTCATGAAAATAAATAAGCATGTGCAAAGCTCCCCACTGAGTCTCATTCAATTTAATGATAGCCACTTGCTTAAATGCCTTCCTGAATTGGAGCCAAAGAGTGAAGGTTGAGGGGTCAGATAGCATATGCTCTTGAAATAAGAAAATATGAATCAAGATTTTGGTGAACACTGTGCCCCTGTGGGCCTCTAAGATGAAGCACTCATGAGAAATTCAGTGAAAATCTGAATGGCTTATGGGATTAGACAGTATGACACAGACCTTTTCAGACCAATGATTTTTAGAATCCCTTTTAAAAGTATATCAAAGCAAAATCATTTTTAAAGGGATAACAAAGCAAATGAAACCATAAGATGGACTGTTTGGTTAAGATGTGTGAATTTTAGAATCTACTTCTAGATCTTTTTTTACAGAAAGTTACTCACAACTGAAGAATCAATGATGTAACAGCATCGGAGAAAAAAAAAGGTAGGATGGGATGAACATTAAATTGACCTTTTGTAATACTGATATTACAGATCAAATATGAGACAATATTAATGGAATAGCTCACAAAACCTCATATTATTGCCCATCTGGTGTCACTAAGTGAAATTTTCCAGGGTCACTATTAAAGCATACATCAAAGCACAAAATTCAGTTAAAAGAAGAATAAACAAAAAGGCAGATCATTTAAGTTACAGCTTGCAAAACCAAGGCTAGTTCATTCTATTTGTATCTCCTTTAGCCTACAAAATGTGATGATAACCAGAAAAACATTTAAATGGACAGTGTATTTATTGCCTCTGCTTTTTTTTTTTTTTTTTTTAAAAAGCCTCTTCCCTGGCTGGAAAGTAATTTTTTCTGGAAGGAATACTTACAGCAGTTTGAAATCCGTTTATAGACAGGAAGTTCACAAATTTCATAACCTCCACTGCTGTATCCACTGAGTAGGTTATAAAGACCTTGCCTGGGAGAGAGAGTTGGTATGAATACATAACACATTTAAATACACCATTCAGAGGGTGAGACTGTCACAGCCCTCCTTTAAATACACCATTCAGAGGGTGAGACTGTCACAGCCCTCCTTTAAATACACCATTCAGAGGGTGAGACTGTCACAGCCCTCCTTTAAATACACCATTCAGAGGGTGAGACTGTCACAGCCCTCCTTTTCCACCGTGCTGCAGGTTCTACCCCCTTAGGTCTCTCTGGATTGTTTATGAAATGGATGTGGGATAGTGCAGTGGCTCAGTGTTGAAACCAACACCCTATGCAAAACCCTGCTCTAGGTTTGAGCTCCTCCTACCTTACTGGTAAGTTGCAGAGGGTAAATCCCTCTGCTGCTTCCCCTGCCCTGTGGCCAGAGCTGCTTTTTCCCAGCGCTTGGGAAGCGCTGAGCCTGGGCTCTCATCCACAGCTCCTGTTATCTGCACTGGTTACAGCTAGCACAGCTTTCCCCAGACCCACTGATATGACAAAGAGCTGGAGGGGCCCTTATGCATGTCATACTGCCACTCCTTGGAGCAGCATTAACCCCCTGTGCAGGCAGGATGCATGGCTGGTGACAGCAATGTCCTCGCTCTTGTGGGAGGGGTTTTCATGGATTTGCATTGGGCAAATCAGCTGGCGGATCTAATCCAGCTGTGCAGGTACCACAGATGATCCTGTTTTACCCAGTAATTCCTCCATCTAGGACACACTAACTGGTAAAGTAGGGTCTATCTAAGAGTGGCATCTGGTATCTTAACTCACTCCTACAGGCCAGGGAGTTGTGACTCTCTGGATTTGAAAGGTGATACGCAGAATGAAGAATAAAGGAAAAAAATCAAAACCTCAGAAGAGCTGTGGAGGGTTCTTAGCAATGGTACATCTCACCTACTAGTCAGCTTGGCATTCAGAAAGAAGCTATTTTTCTGAAACCTGACTTTCTCCTAAGAGTTGAGGGTGAATGCATCTGTGGTGCTGGTGGTAATAAAAGCAAGTCAGGCAGAACCTGTGCTGCCCTCAGCATGTCCTAGAGTCCTCTCCAAACTCACCAGTTCAGGGAGAAACTGAGATCAAGGCTCAGCATACTTGTCTGGTTTGGGACAGGCAGAAACACTTTATCCCTCAGGCTTTGTTACTAGTCTTTTACTGTAAGCTCCAGCCCCTCCTGCCTCAAAGAGACAAGAGACTTCCTGTTTAGCAGGGAATCATGAAAACAATCTAAACAGTATTTACTTTTTGTAAACAAAATAACAAGCAAATAATGACAATTACATTTTCAGGATTCAAGGGGGTAATTCCATCCCACCAAACGCAGACACTCACGCCCAACAGATGTGGCGACACTCAGTATTTTCTTTTCTTGTTGTCTTTGTGTCTTAATGGCATTTCCCCCTGGCTTCTCCTCCCCCTTCACCACTCTGGAGCTCTCCCACCTAAAGCTGTTAGGCTGTGCTGTAAAATCTTGCACAGAAGAAATTTGCTAACCACTTACGCAACTCCTCCGGCAGATTGCTGGTTCTCAGAGTTCCCTTGGCTGCAGGGTTACTGAGAGGTCTCGGCACAGCAGCTGGAGATGGAAAATTGTCAGAAGGACAACTGCATGCTTCATCCAGGCCATATGCCTTGGGGGGCAGCTGACCATTAGGTAGCTGGTTGTATAGCTGGTTTCTACAAAGAAAAGCAACAGAGGATTTAGAAAATACTTATTTTCAGGAAAAAATCAGAATTTCTTTTCCTTTTAATAACACACCAAGAACTTTATCTGCATATTAGCTGTGAAAAGTTCTTGCATAAATCCTTGGCTCAGCACATCTGCTTAGTTATTACAGTGTCTTTGGAACAGATACCTTGGTGACAAGCTACCACAAGAAGCAGTTTATCAGAGAAACAACATAAATTACAGGAAGTAAGCCACATCATAGCTGAAAGCTGTTCAGCTTGCAATTAGCAGAGGCAAAGGCTGTTTCTGAGTGGGAAATAATGGGATGTTGTGGATGTTGCTATGCAAGTACAGGGTGGCCCCTGGGTAACCTCTTCCCGTTATCTAAGGGTAAAGAACATTTACCTCAGGTGCTCTCACGATGTCCTGTGCAGTGCAAGAGGCTCAGAGAAAGGTGGAAGTTGGGAAAATGAGTCTCCAAGGGCGCTCCAGCTCTGGAGGGCCTCCAGTCTTGGACAAACACAATGTTTTGCCAAAGGGAACAAAGCTAATTTCTTGACCAGCAATGGTAGACCCAAACGAGGGTTTTTCATGTCAGGGACTGGCATTCCAGATCTGCAACAACCTTGCCTAAGTTCTTCTCCATTGTAGTAAACAGACAGAAAGGGATGATTTTAGGAAGCTTAGCAGTTTTTGTCCTACTACACTCTGGCTTCATATTTTAAGTCAATGGGAAGGTGAATCTATAGAGATTATTATGTGAGATATGCTTGCAATCTGCTGGGCTGAATCTGTTGGATGAGTTCTAGGTTTCTCTGAGAGCTTTCCCCCACAGAGTCATGATGTTTAGTCAATCAAGACCACTCTTTTTTTTTTCTTAGCCTTCCTTAAATGAATGATGACAGGCTGGTCGCAGCATGTTTTCTGTTGTCACATTAAGATTTGGTTTATTCATTTCAGTGCAGATGTTTTCTATTACAAAAATACTCTATAGGCAAATATTACCAACATATAACTCCTGTTCCTGGAGTAAGCCTGCAAGCAGCAGCCAGGCAGCCACAGAACAGACCCTGAATATTCTGGATCTCTTTTAGCAGAAGAAAATATTAATAAAAGCAACACATACCTCATCAATGGCCACAAAAACAATACCCAGTGGCTAATTTACAGATCTTCCCAAAACTCCACCTTATCTAAAAATTGTGCCAAAAATCAGGAGACCAGGTCTAAATTTTACTACTGTAAAGGATACCCACTATCCCTCAATATTTTTACATTTTCATACAAACTCTTCAGAGCAATTCTCTCTGCTGCAGATACTCTCTTATCTTGCTGTCACTTTTCTGTTACAGCCCTTAACTTTTCACAGGCCAGAGCACAATGATATTTTGGCTATCTGCCCTCTTTTGTCCTGGCCATTCTCACAGTTCCCTGCCAAGACCATGTCACATAAGTGGACACTTTCAAGCACAGATGCCTGTAAGTTTAACATCTCTAAAAGTATTGTGGCACTTGAATAAAAATAGTCTGATTTCAGCTATTCTCAAAACCTGAAGCTTCAATTTGTTTTTAGATAGCTGAGTCTGAAGGAACCCCTTGCATGAATAGGATTTCTCATCTGCTAATGAGACACTTATAAGAATACAAGGCCTGGTAAATTAACATTTGAAAATCAGTCAAAAAAGCCTTGGATGAAAAGTGCTGGACATTTTGCTATGAAAAGTCACAGAAAGGGCTGCAAACTGCAGTGCAGAGATATATCAGCAACTGATGGGATTTTTTACCTTTTTCTCTGCACCACAGAAGAGGTAAGAAGGAAATCACTGGAAGCCAGTGATTGAGTTGTCCCAGGCTGGTACAATGTAAAGCTGAAGACCCCAGCAAGCCACCACATTGACCTTTGCCCGTGAGCAGGAGAGCTCTAAGGTTTCAACTGAGATATTTTTCAACCCCTCATCCCTTTAACCTTCAAGCATTTATCTTCCTTAACGCCTGCATTTCAGGGTGTGCTGCTCTAACAATGTATCAGGTATCCAGCTTTGAAGTCCTCTAGGAAAGGGTCAGGCTCCCACTGGGCGTAAAATAGCAAATAAAGAAAACAACCCAGCTTCTCACACATACTCCTGCAGCCCGGGCACACTCACAGCACAAGGATTTAGAATTACTGGTTGAAAGCCCACAAAATTAGATCAGAGGAACTCCCAGTTCCCACATCCCTCACCCCCCCAGGCATACTTACGGGAATCGAGGAGGACCAGGGGAGGAGCACGTCCTCTGGGGTGGTCGATCTCCAGTGCCTTTGGGAGCACGAAGGTTTGAGTAATTTGGGATGACTTGCTGGGCTGGCCGGATAACTCTTATGCAAGGTCCAGGAACGGGAGGAAGTGGTTGCGATGGTTCTGCAAAATGTTGGTAAGGAGCTCTGCCATCTGGGAGGGTAAGAAAATAAAGGCAGCAACTATCATTTCAGCCAACACATTTTTGCCTCAGTTTGTGTTTATCCCTTCCCGGGCATGTCTCAGGAAACTGAGCAGTTTGGAGGCATTTGCAGGTATCTCGCTCTGAAAGAAGCCAGATGAAGGAATGTTTTAGAGCCTAAAGCTTTCTATTTCCCATTCACATACAGCATGGTTCAGATCCCTGCTTGGGGTTGGGCTGTTGGGACAGCTGACAGTTAAACATTCAGGGCTGCCTGGTCCCTGCATTTACTGTGCCTCCGTGTTTTTTGGTAGGGTTTTTGTTTTTTTTTTAAATTTCTTTTTGGCAATGACTTGTGAAAATGAATCATCTCAAAGTTCTCATGAAAGCAGATGCAAAATCCTGGAACAAATCAGTTTGCAACACTAAGGCTAAACAAACTGTGATTATTGTAAAAGAAAAGAGGAAAAATAATCGCTTCGTTTATTACTTCACCCTGTGTGAATTTTCTGTCAAAGGGACATTTTAAGGACTTACTGCTGTTCCCATTGCCATCCAAGAGGCTGCAGGGGAAGCCCAAAGTGATAATTTTGCTCAAGTAATTCTGAAAACCTTTACTGTTGCTGGCCACATGTAATACTGATTAATAACTATCTTACAGTGGAACTGTTGGCATAAACTGAAAGAGAAAGCAATGTAAGCTGTTTGTTTCCCAATTGGGGAAAAGGAATTTTTTTTCCTCTCAGTCTTTCTGCTTGCAGTTTTCATTAGGCAGCAGCTCTGTGCACTTCCAAGCTGCTGTGTGCAGATCAAAGTCCAGCCTGGCAGGGCTTATTAGCACTGCATGATTATGGTGTTATGAGCTGCCTCTAAAAGCTGCAGTACTCAAATGGTCTTTTCCCCCTTTTCTCCCAAAACTGTTTTTTTGAATCCTTTTAGCTATTTCTGGGTCATGCTTTCCTTTCCCTAGCAGCCATGAGGCCTATCTTTTTTTTTTTTTTTT
>VZTB01009511.1:69375-223809 GCA_013397245.1 Thryothorus ludovicianus
TTTTTTTTTTAAGGGGAGGATAGAGAAAGGAAACAAAGCTTTGATGAAATACTCCAATTCCAGGAGCTGACACTTAAGAAAAAACCCCTCCCACCAACCCCATGATTACACAGATTCCTGATGAAATTGAAAGTCAGCAAGATTGTATTTGTTGAGATTGTTTTAGGAGATTTTCCCACCTCCCTCTGAACTATTTGCAACAGGACAGTGTGAAAGGGTCTGGGAGAACCATATTGCAAGTCAATATGGTTTCCTCCTGGATTCCTCATGATCAGCTCTAGGGAAGGTGACAGGGATCTGGGACACTCAGTTTGGTTTGGAGGTTTTATGGCCAATGTTTCACCAGCTTCCTTTGGATCTGTCTGCTGCTACAGTATATCAGATGCAGCCACAGTTCAAAGCACAGCATGGCCAGGCGTGTGCGCACACCCCCAAATCCCTCAAAGACAAATATCTGAAATAATGGTCCCGGGGCACACGGCACTGTTGTGAACATTTCTTTGACTTCAGAAGCAGTTTTGTTGCTCTATCTCCAATAGCAGGTGCCCCAGCCAGCTTAGAGCCGCCGGGCACAGTTGCTATTCCCCAGGGGAGGCGTGTTGCAACACACAAACTGCAGAGCTTTGTTGTGGGTTGCCACTGCCCAGCAATTATCTGAGACACAAGGAGCTGTCAGGAGGTGATTTACGCTGTACCAGGCATGAGAGAAACAGGAACACAGTTGCCAGCTTCTCGGTCCTGACCAAATCTGCTCCAGCCATCTGAGTTTATTTTGCTCTTTTTGCCCTCTGGATATGGCTGGAATGGTAGTGATTTTTCTGAGGAAAGCCTTTCAGAGTTCCTGCTTTCAAACAAAATGCCCTCATTCAGGAAATGTCCTACTTCTC
Organism: Thryothorus ludovicianus; assembly: GCA_013397245.1. NCBI lineage: Eukaryota > Metazoa > Chordata > Aves > Passeriformes > Certhiidae > Thryothorus > Thryothorus ludovicianus. The sequence continues at coordinate 70,263 of VZTB01009511.1, forward strand.
ACGATGCCTGCTTGTGGAGAAGGCAAATGGAGGTAAATAGTGAGGGGTGTTGTGCAACCAGCTCTTTGTCTGCTTAGAGCTGAAGTGAAAGGAGAAGGTATGAAAAGAAAAACAGAGGACATGTTCCAAATGTGAAGCTGTAGATGTTGTTGCAAGTCCAGCCGTAGCCCCTTCCCCTTTACAAAGCTCCAAAATCAGAGCTGGAAACTGAGTTTCTGAAACCCTCCTCTTTCATACACCTAATTACAGCACATTGCTAGAATGACAAAACTCCTTAAACAGATGCAATATAAATGCTGTGGAGTCAAAAAAAAAGGTTAAAAAAAAAGAATAAAAAGAAAAGATTTATCAGAACAGGCCTACAGCTTTTTATTACAAAGCCAGCCCAAAACAGGTCAGGGTCTCATGAGCTCAATGCAATATAAATTATATTAAAACAATGATATTGCTGTTGAATGTTCAAAGCTCACTTCATAACAGATAAAAATCTCAGAGACTGAAAAGGAATACTAATTAATAGCAGGCTGCAAACTGTGCTGTAGTCTCCCAGAGCCAGAACGCCCATATTGAGGGAGTCACATCAGCGCTCAGTGACACAATCACCAGCAGCTGAGAGGGCTCCATTTTAAGTAATGAGCTTTCATTTCAGCTGACAACAGAAAAAAAATGGGGATGATGGATGTCACGCTCTTTTCACATAGAAATAAAACACATGGGTGAGTCTGGTCATAGTGCTGGGAGATACTATTTATGGAGATCAAGGGCAACCTCCCATCCTGAACCTGGCAGGAAATTCTCAACTTTGGGGATCCAAGGGGGAGCAAGGAAATCTATGAAAACAACAGGAATTGAGGCAGTATAGGAGGCTGCCGAATGACTGATGCAAGGAGGAAGGAAATGACTAGAATATGAAATAACAGCAGGGAGAGGCTGTGCATGCTCAGCGTGACCGACAAAGGCTGGTTTCTAGGCAAAATCATTCGGCTGCACTCGATGAGTAACCGCAACCTCTTTAACTTAGAGGTTCAGAGGTTTTGCAGCAGAGAGTCTAGCCACATAACCCAAAAATCTGAAATTGTAAAATGGACTGCAATTAGATGCTTAAAGACCTTAATAACTGCGTGCTGTGCTGGAAACATGCCCTTGATGAATGATGGCTGAGGTGCACCCAGAGAGCCTCCTGTGGGGCGAGAGGTGCTACTCACATGGGCCTTGGGGGGGCTGCTGTGCCGGGCAGCGGTGCCTGAAGCAGCCGAGGGCTTGCGAGGGGGTGTTGGGATGGGGCAAGTGCTGGCACACAGGGCACTGCTGATGCTCAGGTCCCAAAAACTCTCTGGAGATCAGTGGTCCTGGGAGGTCCTGCGGGTTCAGCACGGATACCAGCGGTAACGGGGGCTCCAGATGCCTGATGCCCATGACGTCCTGTGACTGGGAGTTGTACCCTGTATCTACAGTCCCCAGCTCTGCCAGGAGTCTGTTTCCTGAGGGTTGCTGTGACTGTGAACTCCCTTGGCTGCTCTCCTCCAGTGAGTCCTCAGGAACACCAGACAAGATCTGCTCTGATTTACTGGAGTTGTGACTGGTGCCAGCTGAAAGCTGTGATCTTGGCTGCACGCCTGGTTTGTCCATAGCTATAGAATGTGTCTTCGAGGGAAATACTCCTGATATGGATTCACCAGGGGAACAGAAGTGTCCACCTCCATCAGGATCAGTATATTTTGACCACAAGCTGCTGTCTGGCTCCATGGACAATGCGGAATGATGATGTGCTGGTGCTCTGCAAAGGCAAGATGGATCGGCCTGAGGTGTTCGAGCAACACGTGGGCTCTGGGCCTCCTCATCCCCTGTATCCTCTCCAGAAGGCTGCAAAGCCTTTTCCAAGACATGCTCAGGTAACTGGGACCATGGCATGGATTCATCCACTTCGACTGGTATGCTTCGACCCACAAAAGTGCCTGAAAGATGGAGAGAAGTAACACTGGAGATGGACAGCCACACAGTCGGATGCCCATCATCCATCATCATTCTGTGACTGTGAGCTGCAATACTGAAGAGCAATATGTGTTCTTTACATTCTTTATACTTTAATGCATTTTAAAAAGATGGCAGAAAAGAGCAAGAAAAAGAAAAGCTGACTTTTGGCAGCACAAGAAAGCAGAGGATTAGCTAGAGTGAAGGTAGTAGAGAGCTATAATTTGGACTAACCTGACACAGAGGCCATTTCCAAATTTTTTCGTTGAACCGGAAGTGAGTCAGCTGCCTTACTGCAAGGCCAGGATTTTTCAGCAAGCTGGAAAACAAGAAAAAGGACTCTTATGAACACGGTACAGTTTCACATGGGCAATAATCCTAAAATAACTCTATCTCAGATGCTGGAAAAGAAATAGCAGTTAAAGTTTTGGAAATTGTGTTGCGCAAATCAAATGCTTTTTATGGGATTTCTGAAACCTTCTGTTCCTGCTGACACTGGAGGGGGGGCAAAAGCAGATGAATTGTCTCTCAAAAGTAATTCTGGCACCTGACAGTAGATTTGATTGCTTAAGTCTGGAGGTTTGGTTTAGGCATTATCCAGGCAACACAACCACTTGCAACTATTTTACTCCTGACCTTCTAATAACAGCTGATGCATTGGATCCAAACTTCACCACACACCTAGGTGAGTAATTTCAACTCAGAAACTTGTTTCCAAGTGCTGCTGTTTAATTTATTGTACCACTCTTCCAGTCTATTATCACATGACTCTCATTATTTTAAATTGTTGAAAATTAAAAGGTAATTTAGAGAGATTAGTTATTGGTAGGTTTTTTCCTCTTTCCTTCAGAACTGACTTGGGCCCAAAACAAAATTATCACTTCCTTTTGGGACTGCTATCAGTAAATTTGGTCCGGCCAAGTGACTCCTGATGATGGATGCCCCTGCTTCACCCTGGGTCAGGATGACAGCAGCAGTGATGGGTGAATGCTGAGCAGGCCTCAGGAAGTGCAGCCATCTTCATCCTCTTACAGGGTGCAGCTCAGCTTCCTCCCCGCAAATTCTCTCTTTTACCACGGAATATAGAAAAATGTGCTTGGTGCTCATCATTTCCCCAGCCATTCACCTTCTATCAGATTGAAGAAGCTAAAAATCCCAAGTAGGAGAGTTATCAGAGGAGATGAGACTAAGCACTCAAGCAATGGGAATGACAACATTTGGCAAAAGAATTTGGCCTGAAAGCCTGGTAGAGAAAGTCAAAATCACATATTTGAAGAGCTTTTAGCGATCCAAGGGTTTCTCCGAACTTCAGCCACAGTATCTTGAACAAAGAAGTGAAATGGAGAATAAATTTAAATGACCATTCTATAAAAAAGAGTTGAACAGGATCACAGAGAGGTAAAAAGGCGGGTCCCAACCTTTACCCTGGCTTCCACAGCGACTCTGTAAAAGCAAATGTTATGCCCCATGTTAGAGGGCAAGGTTGAGGCTTTACATTTTTGCTGATCAGATCAAATGACACACACTTCCCCCTGAAAGAACCTCTGGCACATAAAATTCTGCGTGTAACATTTGCTGGGAAGTAGGATATAAACTGTGCTTTGCTGCTGGGCTGCAATGTAAACATTCCTCCTCTATGTAACTTAAGCCCCATCTGTGCAGAAGATTTGCCATATATTCATACATACTCTATGTTATATTAAGCACATCCACAGGGAGAGTTATCCTGGGATAATTACAGTGGGATAATTACTCTGGTAAATTTTCCCATGTAGGCAAGTCCTCAGAGCAGCTATTAGCTGCACCAGCACAGCACACACGCTGCTGCTCCGACAGCTGCACGAGAGAGCTGGGTCTGGTGCCAAACCAGCTCCTGCCATTCCAGCGCCCAGGCTGGAAAGGCTGACGGACAGCTCACCACCACCACATCTCTCCCTGAGCTTTGCACCCCTTTTCCTCTACACCAGGTCACAAACACCGGCCAAGCCCGCTGAGTGCCGGTTTTCCGACAGGCATAACTGATGTGATGGGAAAGAGAAAACCTCAAGCTCTCAGCAGCAGCGCAGGGCCGTGTCAGGGACTCAGTGCTGTGCTGTGAGGGGGTGGCAAAGCGTCCTCTGCCTGGGACCTTCGGTCAGATGTCAGTGTAAATGATGACTGCCCTGGGACAGTGACTCACCAGGGCAGTACAGCGCAGTCAGATTTACACCAACCAGGCTGAAAAGCTGCTGAGAGGTCCCCTGACAGAGAAGCACCTGTGAAGGAGAGGTGTCAAATTTTGCATCTGTCTTCTGCTTACCTCAGCAGCTCCATAAACCTGACCTTTGGATCAGCTGGCCTTGAAGTGCCTGCTCAGACATGCTTCAGCTTGTGGATATCTCTGTACATTTGGTCGTAAAGTGAACGATGCACACTCCAGCAGCACAAATCACATTTCAAACTCTTATTTCCCCTCTGAGCATCTCCAGTAAACCGGTTTCTTGTGCAAAATTCACCCTGGTGTACACAAAGCACAACTCATCTGTAGGCTGAGGTACAGCTCCACCTCTGTAGGCCACATGCATTGTCTGATCATCCCTCCATGTGATATAATCCTTACCAAACATGCAAACTAGACTTTTCAGAAATGAATCTGCAATGCCTCATACCACCAAGATGGTGTTTTGATTGTCTCTGAAGTAGCTGGGTGAAAATGCTAGAAAACACTTTGACTTCAGATCCTCTGTATTCAATAGCCTTTAGTTTAATACTGTGACAAGAACAGATTTCTGTGGAAAAAAGAAGACCTCAATCCAGAGCTCACTGAAGTAATTTGAAACCTCTCTATTGACTTCCATAGTTTTAGGATTGGGTGTCAGATGGGATTTAAAAGCTACTAAATTCCCTTCAAAGTTGCAATCTCCAAAGTTTTTGGTCTTTTTTTTTAGTTCCATTGCTAACATCTGGCTATCTAAGAAATTAACTGCATGAATCTAATGAAAGGGACAACATGGGCAAGAAAAGTTCAGGTTTGCTTTCTTGAAGTTTGTTATTTAATGTATTTAGTCTGCCTTTTGGAGAAAGGGTATTAAGACTTTATTGAACTGTATTGCAAATCATCGGCCACCAAACTCTTCAAATGTCTTCAGAAGAGTTTAAAAATGTCTTTCGTATTAGTTGAACCTCTTGATGGATAAATGCCTCTTTATCTCCCAAATAATCTTAATATTGAAAAGACAGCCTTATTTCCTTCCTGTGTAACATGAGCTTAAAAAATTACTCCAAATACTTGAGTGAAAGAACTTGGTCAGACAGAAAAGACAACCAGTTCCATCACTTATGTTTTCACCCGCAAAAAATTCTTGTTTTTTTTTTACATAGGCTTTTGTATAGACCCTGCTGCAGGTTGTAAGCAAAAGCTGAGCTTTGACACCCACACACAGCCCCTGCTCTCACAGGGTCGAGGTAGGAGGCACCACAGGGATGGGGGCTTTGCGTTAAAAAAGTAGGAAATGTGATTTCATCCTCCTCCTCTCTCAGTAGCCCTGGCTGGAGAGAGAAGCTGTTACAACAGCAGAGCTATATATGTAGCAATGGCCCCAGGGATAAATTAACCCCAGGACATGCTGAACATTTTTTGAGCAATGCTGGCAATGTCATGTGGATGGAAATTCCCAAGAGAAATCCCCTCACTGCTGAAAACGTAACAGATAATTCAAAAACATCCTCCTCCAACAGCAGTACTTCAGGGTGTTGTTTCTGCTCAGCTGAAGATTCTTGGCTTTTGGAAAAAGACCCAAAAGAGCCCATTATCCCTGTATTTTATGTTGCCTTGTGCTGCTGAGTTTCATTTTGCTTCCTTTGACTTTTCTAGTTAGCTTATCCTGCAAATACAGTTAGGCATAGGGCAGAAAAATTACCTGCTTATCTCCTGTGTTGAAGAACTAGAGAGGAATGCTTCAGCATACTGAAATACCCTCAGAAACCTGTAGCCTGATCCCTTCTCTGGCACAGAGGCTACTGGAGCGCAGAGATCGTGCCCGACCTCATTTGGAAAGACACTGCAACTTCAAGTCAGTTCATGATATTGCCAGAAAATGTCAAGAATTTAATATCCCCCCTGCACCTCTGACTATTCAGGAGATTACTGATAACCAGCTGGAGCAGTTGCTTATATTTCTGCTTGTAATAGAGTGAGGAGGCCCTTCTTAGAGGGACAGAGCCTGGACTGCTCCCAAAAATGTCAAGGGAACTCCTTAAACCACTCTTTTTCCTTCCTCTCTTTATACACCCAGTTCTGCAATGTGCATTAATTCAGCAAATAACCTTTGTGGGTGATTTAGACTCCTGAGAAGAACCTCCTTCCAGCTTCTTTGTGAGGCTTCCCACACCCAGAGAGCATCTTCCAGGGAGACAGAGGAAGCCACCCAGACCTCCTGCTCACAACCAGCTGCTGCTGGCCACAGCCACTCTTGGAAACCAGCAGGGAGAGCATATAAATGAAGGGGAGCAAATTCTTCTGCAGATCAGTAGAGACGAGCCTGAGCACCCAAGTTTGAAGCAATAGCAAAAGTCCCCTAAAAATCCTCCCACGGAGGCACGGGGACAAGGGGAAGGGTGCTGGGCTCAGCTCATCTGTGCTATTTTTTTGCAGCTGATTGCAAAATCCATCAGGTATTTATTTCATCTGTCTTCCAGCATTAAGACTTGTCAGGATGCGCTGTCCCAAAACACACACTAACCATCTATCTGCTTTTGATTAGAAACCTTCTGTCATGAAGCAACAGAGGAGAGAGACTGCAACATGAGCCTGGTTGTGCTCTCTGCTGCTTCTGGAGAGGGGGAAAATATCTTTGCTCTTTTGATCAAAGTTTTATTTGTCTACCTTGATAAAACAGAAAACATTAGGATGAGAAGGAAACCTCACCTTCCTTGGTGCACAACACACAAGGACAGGGGGTTTTATTCACCAGTCACAGCCATTCTGAAACGGCACGGGTAGAGACTGAGGCAAAGCTGAAAACACAAGGGGTGGGGACAGACAGGAATTTCTTGATTTCCAAATAATTTCTGCATACTTTGGCTGAATCCCTTAAGCTCCCTGGTGCTGCTGATATCCATCTGCAGGATGGGAGTAAGTGGATACAGAATTTGCAAGCTGCCTTGAGGATGCTCATGCTGAGATCCCAAGGAATACTGTTGCCATGGGGTGAGATGAGTGCGCAAGAGCACTTGCTGTAAGTGCAGCTTTCTCTAAAGAAGCACTAGACACAAGTTTCCTCAAAAAAACCCAGAGAGAAATCCTTACAGGAGGAGCAAGTGCAAATGTGGGAACTGGTTTGGGTCTACAACTTAAATAAGCACTGCCAAGGAAATCCAAGCTTCAGAGTTTCGCATTTTGCCATGAGAAATTTTGGATGCTGTCATCACGGATGCTGACCCTCTGCCTTGGGCAGCCTCCACAGCAGAGACTAAGGCAACGTGTCATATTCCTAGCCCAGGCTTTTAGCCCTCTAGGCAGGTAACGTTTATTTTTATGACTTCTGAAAAAATTAGAAAAAGAATATGAAAACAATGTTCCTCTGGCTATATGGCTGCTCTAACATATTTTCTGAAGTCAGGGCAGGAAAATCTACATGTGCCAGGAGAACATACTTCAAATCCTGCCTGCATAGCAAACATCATCTTCTCTTTTGCAGCACTAATGCTGCTTCACTGGACAATCCATGGTGCAAAAAGCTAGACCAGATCTGATATTTTTTGCCTTTTTAGTGTAGGCATTGATATACATGTTAAAAGAAATGCTGGACAGTAAGTAGTAAGAAACTAGAAGGGTGACAACCTCTGGCACAATCCAACCAGGCATCCCAGACATAGGCAGCTTTCCCTGCCAGTTTTCTAAACTTTGTGAAATATGAAAATGTCTACAATTATCTTTGGTATCCTTAAAAATGTGATTGTTTTCCAGAGGGTACTTCCCACCCATTTCTGGTGCTGATAAAACTCTCACAGGCACTTACCCCAGTCTGGGGTATCCCATGGCCCTGGGACATCCAAAGATCCTGTCACAAAACTGGAGCTGGCTCAGTGAGGTGGGATTGGGGGATCACCCTGAGAGGTATCAGTTTCCTCAGCCTGCTTTCCTATAGCTTCATGCCTTACATTGAAGACTCTGGCTCCTAAAGAACCCCGGTCTTTCACAGGGCTGATGTCTCTCCCATCCCTAAGCACTCTCCCTGCTCTGCAGCTCGAGGGCTTGGGGTGTGTGGGCGGTGGGAGGCTGAGGAAAGCCTGCGGGACCTGACGTGTCTCCCTCAGCTGGCGTGAGAACTGCCTCGCTCACTTGCAGTCATGGAACGTGCAGAAATGTGTGTATCTTGCAGACATGTACCCTCTGCCAAACTTCAAAAGCCACTGCTGGGGATGGGGGGCACTGACAGACACGAACACCATAATTGCACATGCCTTGCCTCCTGCCTTAGGAAAACAGAAAGAAAACTCAACTCCTTTGGAAAATAAAAAAATATAAAATACAGCACGCTTCCAGATACTGCCAGCACTCTGCAAGGGCTTGGCCAGCTTCAGGGGCTGATGGCTTTGCAGGCAGCAGCACTATTGCCACCCACCCACCTTGGCCCAGCTGCCCGTGCCCCTCACATCCCTGTCTCTGGCATCACCACTGTGGGTGCCACAGCAACATCTGGTCATGGTGGGGCACTGGTGTGGCCAGCCAGGCCTTGAACCCACCCAGGGCTTGCAGGAAATGGGTGTTTCTGGTCTTGGGGTTGCTGGTGGGGGTTGAGGACCAGTAAGCCCAGGTGTGCCAATCTCGGTGTCCAGCCATACAAAACCTGTATCCTGAAATTGCGTGAAATGGGAGCGGGTTTTATATGGCTGATTTTATCCTAATCGAAAAGAAACACCTTCTCCCACTTGTTTGCATGCCAAGGCTATAGAGGACAGTGCAGAGGGGGTCTGTGATCCTGTTTTCTTCACGCCTTGCAGCCACCTCTCCCTCATCAGGTCTGTGGGCCTGTCCTGTGCAGCCCCAGGTCAGCCGGGGAAGGGAAGGGAAAGGGAAAGAAAGGTTAAAGAAAGGGAAAAGGAAGGAGAAAGGGAAGGGCAAGGGAGGAGAGGGCCATCGGCCAACACAGCACCTTGAGCCTGCAGAGCCGGGCAGGGCGGGAGCGGGAGCGGGCCTGGCCGCCAGCATTGCCAGGCAACTACGTAAATAGGCAGGACAACATTTCGACACCAGGCGTGTCCGTCGCCAGTGTTTACCCCAAACCCCTTCTGATTAAAAAAAAATAATAAAAGAACAAGAACCAGCAAACAAAACAAACTGCAGCGAAATGGCTGAAACATGTTGTAACCATCTGTGAAAGTCGGGCTCTCATGAGAGAAGGGGGAGAAAGCGAGCGAGAGAGCAATTCGAGGGGGGGAAAAGCCCCAGCGGGAGCCAGGCGTGGGCAGCAGCTGATGGCGAACAGGGGCCGGGAGAGGCGGCACCTCTGACCCTGCTTACCTTGCGGGCGAGGGAGGTTCGCGCTGGGCTGCCCGAGGAGAGCGGGAGCGCTGCGCGCCTCCTGCGCTCCCCGCCGCGCCCGGGGCTCCTTCCTCGGCCGGCCGGGCGGCTCCCCCCTCCTTTTACGACAGCCTCCCTGCCTCTCCCAGGTGAGCGGCAGAACCGGCTCTGCAGCAGGAAGTGGAAGAGGCATGCAGGGCTCGGCGCGGCGGCGGCAGAGCCTCTGTGGGGGAGTGCCCCTTGGAAGCTCTGGCGGTGCCTGCGCGACGCTCGCTGCCGCGGGAAGCCGGGCGGCCTCTGCGGGAGCGCCGCGGCTCAGGAGCTCAGGGGGAGCCCCGCGATGATTCCTGAACGGTGTGCCTCGTCGGGAAAGGCATCCCTCGCCTTCAGCCCTCGGTCGCCTACTGTCAGTGCCAAATGTTAAATCAGCTGTGATTCAGACTACTGAAGACAATCACATGATGCGTGTAAGAAGTATATAAAGAAAAAAAAAAAAGGATTTCTCGTCTGGTTCTTTCTTTCAGGTTAGATTTCTAGACACTTCCAAGTTTCTCCACTCTCAAGGGGCAGAAACTCCCTTTTTCTGCAAGCTGAAACTTCTGTGTTCTCCCGGCTCCTGAAAGCCGAGCAGCTCCGGGGATGCCCGGTGAGCTGTCCCAGGAAAGCCGCTCTGGCCGCTTTTGTGCCGGCCCACACCACTGTCCTGACCCCCACCCAGCGCATCTCCCTGCCGAGCAGCTCTTCCTCATCCTCAGCCTCATTTTCTTCATTTAACCCTAGATGAAGGTTCACTTAGCTGCAGTCTGGGCACGGCTCCTCATCCTCCAAGTGACCTCAGGCGGACACCACACGCTGCCTTAATGCCTGGCAGGTCTGCCCGCACACACAGGGACATCCAAACCCTCCCCCAAGCTCCTCGCTCTGGCAGTGCCACCGCTGCTCCTTCCCGTGCCCTTCCTGTGACACTGCGGGCGGAGGAAGGAGCCACATGCCCGGCATTCCTACCCCCGGGAAGGGCTCTCTCTGGACGCCCACTGCTCTGCCAGCCCCTCTTTCTGATCCAAAGGCAAAGCACTGACCCAGGCAATTATCTCATCTCATCGGGGAATGACCACCCACATTTTTGGAGAGAAACCTCGAGCAGCTGGGAGCAGCATGTGCCCCCATCTGAGTACTAAGTATGATTGTATTGATGGCAGTGCAGTGATGCCCTGCAGCCTGGGCTGTCCTTCCCTTTTGAGAAACCCCTCATCAGCCTGGCCCTGGAACTGGCCATCCTGACCCCCTCCTTCCCCACTTCCTCCCTCCTGTGCCAAGGCAAAGGCCAGCAGAACGCCAGGGCTCCCTTTTGGAGCATCCTAAAGTTGTCCTTGACTGCTGCCAGACTCCCTGGACAGTCCCTGCTGGTCCCAGTCAGACCCAGATGTGATGAGCACTAGATGCTTGCAGCTGGAGTACTGCATTATAACCACTGTCATTGGAGTCAGCTGAAGGTTTAATCCCTCTGGCCTGGCCTCCGCTGCACAGCTGTTTTGCACCATGAACACCCTGACAGCTGGCATTTTCATCAAGGCTGCCTGAGCCCCGAGTTACACCACACTGGGCTTGGGTGGCTGCCTCTTCTGCCAGTTTTCCCACCAGTCTCCAGCTTGGGAGCAGTAATGGCTTCACCTGTGTGCCACCGTGGGTGAGGACAGCGAGGGGCCCATGGCCACACAGGAGCCAAAATCAGGACCTTGGTGAATGTCGACAGCATGGAAGCAGGGAGGGAGAGTTGCTCTGGGGAGTGCCTGACCTTCCTGAGAAGTATGTGAGGGATACATGTAGTGTCTGCTGTGCAATGACCAGCTCCTCAGGGAATGCAGGCAGCATGGGGACTCAGCAGGCAGTGTCCCATGGAATGTTGCATCATTACCCACATTTTGTGGGGTTTCTTTGTAAAAGGCTCTGCTATGGAGCCTTCAAGCACCTCCCTTCAGGCAGTGGATGGCCTCCCTCACTGATGATGGGTATAGACAGTCCTCTGTTCTCCACTGGTCAAACCCTGGACACTGGTCTGTAACATCCAGCAAACAAGTGTCCACCTGCCACCCCTGTAGACAGCTGCCAGTTGGCCAGGAGAGGAAGGTTCTGGCTGTGAGATCTGTCCTTTGTGTGGGCACTTCCAGGTTCAGAAATGTAGAGATCTAATGGTGTCTGCAGATGCAGCCAAAGAACCAGTCTCTGTCCCCTCTTTAACTTGCCAAGCATCAGAAAACAGCAGATATTTGGAGCAGTTTCCTCTCACTTGAGCTTTATGTACTTGACTAACAGCCTGACAAAGAGAGGAAAAATAGCTTGAAAGTCACACTCTGCTGACTCTGTTAACAGCACTGTCTGCTGAGTGGGTTTCAAAGGTCCAGCCCAAACCTAAGTACCCTCCCAGAAAGCTGTAAGAACTGCTGTCAATGAACTCATTTTTGGATCAGGAAACTTGGACAACAGATACCCAAGTTTATGTCAGCATTTCAAAAACCTCCCTCATCTCCAAAACTGAAGCCATCATAATTGCCTTCTGAGGGCCTCTTTTATATATTTGAAGCCTTCCTACCCTACTGACTGCACTCACTGAAAGCCAGAAAAAAGTGAACTTTCTAAAGCTGGGGTCTCACTCATCTGTGCAGAATTTACAAGCAGAACGTGATGAGTCATATTGGGCCTATCATAGAAAAGACAGATTCAAGTGCAGGATGGTTTTTATTGGCAAGGTAAGTAGCATGGACCTTTTTTTTTTTTCCAAAAAATGTTCCTAATCCTGCAGGAGTCATAATATTTCTTTTTTCATTAGGAAGAAAGTATTGGTATCGAGTACCCCTTCTCATATTTCCTACCACATCTCTGTATTTGGAGAAATAAATCATGAATGTTTTTGCTTCCAAATGATTAACTGTTTAAATAAAGCACTGTCATGTTGCTCCTCTTTTAACATTGGTGCTGTGAATTAACCTGGAGACACTGCAGTGAGCCTTTAACCCCCTCTGCCTCAGCATAACACACACGATGGTCTCACTGTGGTTCTCTGCATGTGGCTTGTCCCTTGCTGCTTTTGAACTGTGAGGAAAACTGGGGCTTTTTTTCATGTCTTACTGTTTATATTGCTAGGCACATGCCTGCAAAAATATTTTCCACTTACTTTATTTTAAGGCTCTTGATTTGGCATTTTTCAGTCACACCCTGGAGAGACACCTGAAAGGAAAGAAAGCAGTACCTGGATGTTAGCTTGTGCAATGCTTGCAGTTAAACACCGCATAATGGCAAAAACCTCTCCTGCCATTTGTTAAGATTTTCCCCACAGCATTGTGTATCCTTTTAATTAAGAGCAGAAGCTAAGTAATATCTATTTTATTCCCTCTTGCATCCAATTAGTCACCCATTGATCATTACCCACTCAACATTTGACAATTAACAGAGCCCCCCACTCTCCACAGGACAGGGATGTGTATTCCTTCAGAAATGACACATTCAGAATAACGTGACGGGGTCTGCGTGGATGAGTAATGGGGCAAGAGGTGGGGGGGAGGGGAGGAAAAGGCCACCCAAGTGGAACAAAAGACATGTAACATATGCAAATGTTCAATATATGGTATGTGTTTTATACACTGGATGTACATGAGGTCATAGACAAAGTTCAGCTGGTGGCTGCACTGCTTTTGGGAGGCATGGGAATTTGAGGGAACACTTGAGCTCTCGTATGATCAAACGTACCTCGTCCTCTCTTTAAGACACAAAGCTGTTCCCCATGTGGCTTGTTGCCTTTGCCTTTTTAGGAGGGCAGGATTTAGCATCTGCTTCTCCATTGTCACTGGGACTATGGACTGTAGCAACACAGCCCTGGCCAAGTCACCCCAAGACCCATCGGGAGCCCCACGCTGTTGTGCCTGAGCTGCTGCCAACAGAGCATGGCAGCTCTGGGTGTCCAAGGGGCCTTCAGGAAAGCTGCAGACCCTTCTGCATTGCCACTTTCTCATGGAAGCCTGTGCCAGGAACAGGCTTCACAGGAACAGTGATGGCCCAGGTCCTGTGTGGTGCTGGGAGGGGTGTACCAGGACCCCTGCAGCCCTTTCCCAACACCAGAGACTCTTCCTATATGAGTAGCATCTTCTAGATGGGGAAATCCAGCAGCCTGTGGGATTGAGAGGCAGCCCAGAGCCTGAACTGCAGCAGTGAATAAAGCAGGGAATGCCAGGGCTCACAGACAGGCCTCTGGCATGAGGCTGAACCCCAACAGTGACAAAACAGCTCTGCATTCTTTTTTCTTATTCCAGATTAGCATTCATCCATTACAGGGCTCAGGAATTTTGTGTGAAGCTGTGACAATAGGTAACTGAGCAAACTTCACAAGGCTCTGGGTGCAGGAGCTCAGCAATGCCAAATGCTGATGCACAAAAAAGCAAACCAGAGCCCTTGGCAAGCTCTAGCCTGGCTGTAGGGGAAGAAGGATAATCTCATTTCTTTACTCTTTGCCCTTTTAGCTATTCACGGAGCTTAATGCTGAGTTATTCCCAACAATGAGCCAAACAATCAAACTTCCATCTGGCCTGGTCAGGCAGAACCAACACTTGCCTCGCAGTCACAGGCCATGCCAATCCTGTGATTTTTTTTTCCCCATATTGAACATGCAGAATTTTCCTCTACTCTGTAACAGGGAAGATGTTTACATTTGGAAGCAGAAACTGCAGTTCATGCTCCTCAGCGTGCTCTAATCTCATCACCCAAATCCCTGGGCACAAGGCAGCACAGGCGCTGTGAGCACAGCTGGTGCTGCAAACACAGCTGCTGCTGCAACCTTTGGCTCTGCCTCTCCACCCCACGATGCAGTGCCTACCAGCTAATGACCAGCTTTTCCTGGGAGGGCAGTTCTCTCAGCACTCCTGCACACTGCCGCCGCAGGCTCCAAACTGCAGCCGTGCCCTTGGGAGAAATGTCCCCCACTTTAAAATCAGCTGCAGGCTGCTCTTCGCAGTAGCCAGAGACCCACAGCATCTCTGGGCTGCAGCAGCAGTGCTCGCTGCTACCACCTCTCCTGGTTTGGGAATAGGGATTGTAACAGATCACGTAGTGGGAACCAGCAGGGGAGAAAAAATAAAAAAGGAAAACAAGAAGAAAAAAGAGCAGCTCTTTTGTTGTTAACAACACTTTGTCCTCTAATCTACTCATGTCCCAGTTTTACATTTTTGTTAAGCATTCAGCTGCTGGGGAGGAATACAAGGAGATAAACTGATGTTTGTGTAGATGTTTTTGTGTGAATTTCCGTTTGAGTTACTGATAATTGTACACACACACACACACAAGAACAGTCTCTGTATTAAAAGTCAACAGAAAATATCTCACAGACTTAAGGGAAGCCAACATTTCCTCTCTAACTTTCAAAATGAACCTCAGCAGCCTGGTTTTAGCAGTCAGAAGTTCTCCTGAGAAATTTAGAAGCACTGAGAGGGAGACACTAGCACCCTACTCATGTGGCAATCCCAGCAAGGGGCCTCTTTTCCTTTTCTGCAGAAAGGACACAGGTTCTGGTCTGGTCTGTGCAGGAAAAGCCTGAAATTAAAGTGCCCCTTTCTTCATTTAAGATGGCAGGGAATGCTGCTCCAGTTGACAGAAGTCCCCTCAGTGATAAAATATCCCTGTGTATGAGTCACAGGAAATTATAATCACTGCTTTCCAAGACTGCAGAACACAATGAGATTTCTGAGCTACAAACAGACTTCAATTATTCTTGAAAGACAGACAGACCCTCAAACTGACACGACTGGAGAAAATAAATATCCTTTTATCTGCACTGCTGGTGGTAATTTCCCATTAGACAGGAAAGGGCTTTTTTGATGAATGAATATTGTCTACACTTTAGAAGAGGAGCTACTGTATATCTCCTAATAGCTCTTGCATGCTTGGGCTCAGCCTCGTGTGAGGCCCTGAAACCCCTTGGGTACAATATGGTAGCATTCATTAGCGTGCTGCATTTTTTATTGCAGCACTTGAGGAAACAATGGTGCACGTTAAATCTGAGCAACTTTCCACTCACCTTGAAGTTATGTGGCAAGATCAAGATATTTAGCAATCTGCCTTCTTGGGCTGCAGATAGTCCTTTCCAGCCTAGAGGCTTCAGGAGAAACACACTGGAGACAGATTTTCCATTTGTGATTATTCTTGTAATTTTAGCACTTAATCACTTTTCTGGTTTGAATTTACTTTGTTTTTCTACAGTGGCAATTAAATCAAAACCAGAGCGTCACCCAGAACTACATTGAGCATTGTTAACAAAAGCCAAAGAATATCATGTTAGTGCCTTTCACAAAGTTTTGTCTTTCTCAAAGACCACCAAGTCTCACATAATTGCCTTCTCACAGAAATATAATAACCCTTTTAACCATTCCTTTTGCAGCAGTGTCCCATTTACAACCTGTCACCTTTCCTGAAACTGGTCTTGGATTAAACTTGGTTTAGAGATGCCTGTGTCACCCCACAGAGTCCTTCCTGCTGCTGGTAGGACTTCTAGAAGACCTCTTCTGGAACTCAGCCACCACACCATGGATCGGTTGGGAATCAGGTGGGCTGGTGGGGGGAACATTTGGCCAATTGTTTTTATCTGGGTGGAATTTATTTAGTCTTACATTAAGAAATTATTGGAAGGAACAGAAAAGTCTTAATCTCATAAATTCTACTTTTACAGTCACCACACAACTACCTGTGGTGCATACACAGTGCTTAAGAAAAGGCTTTTATTAATTTACAGCAAAAAAACCTAACAACCTTGTTTAAATTTTTTGCTAATGTTTTTATTTGAGAGATTAAAAAACCCAAACAACAAAACTCCCAACATTAAGAAAAAGAAGCAGAAGAGCTACCGATGAGAAATGGTCTGGATTTGCCACTCAACAGTGGCACCAGTCTGCACACAAGCCAGCTGCAGGCAGAGATCCGGCAGAGACCAACATGGTACTCGGAGACCGAATGCAATACAAGAAACAGCAAACCCAAGGATCAGAAATAAAGGCCATAAAACCCCAACAACGCCCCATCTGAGTCTTACTTCCAATGAGAAACTTAGGCAAACTAACGTTTTGGGCTCGTCCCGCATTACAGATGGAAACTGCACTTAAGTTTGTGGCACAGCAGAGGCTGCTAAGGAACTTGGCAGAATGGCCACGCTTCGCCACCGGGCTCTGGGCTGAGGAGGTGACATTTTGGCTTCGCCAGCCCGCTGAGTTACTACGGAGTCCTCAGTTCCATGGATGATATTTTAAGGCAGGGGAGTAGCTGTGGGAAAAAAAAGAGGGCCACGACTTGCTTTGTAAGTACTAAGAGGAAGCTAGAAGTCCAACAAGGGTCATGGCCTCTTCAGTACTCCACAGCTACAGGTACAGCAACATTGAATATATAATGTACATAACATTACTTATAGACTCTACATGTAAAACGTTAAACCAATTCATCATGGAAATCTGGTAACAAGCAACATTGCCATATAAATTCACACTTTGAGAAAGGCTAAGTGTGGAAGCCTCCTTTGCAAGAGGATTTTCAGTCAAAGTTTTGTATAGAAAATATTAAAACAATGATGACAATTTGTTCTCTGAATCTCAATTAATTATTGGGTTAGTTTTCACAAACGAAGGAAGGTTCCCTTTAGAAAATATGTGAATCTTCAGAATACGAATTCACAATCTAAGTACTAAATAATTTAAAAAAAAAAAAAGTTTAAACTGTCAGGAAGTCTTAGTTGGCCGCAATCTTTTAAAGCAGTAACAGCAATACAAGACATAGAAAAGCTTTTCCTGCAACACTTGTAAATGTAAAAGTATTCATGTTAAATGCAACAGAACTAATAAAGAACAAACTGCTGTAGAAGAGAGAAATGAGAGACTAGTGATGCATTCAGCCATCTTCCTTACAGTTGAACTCCAGCTATTTAAAAACATATTGACTTCATAATTTGGAAAATGATGTCCCATAGGTGAGTGGTCTGCATACTCCTATGAAATATGATGCCCCAAATGGCATGACACCCCTTCTTGAAAAGTTTTTAATCTCATGTCCACCATTAGCTCCAGAGTTTAAACAAAAAAACAACTATCCAAATGTAAAATGCTCTTTTTTTTTAATTACTAAATTAAGAAAGTTAAACAGTTTTAAAATGTAAACTTGTGAATAAACCATAACAAAATGTAATTAAGACTTTAAAATTTGCAACTCAGTATTAAAAACTCAATAGAAATAGAAAGGAATTTTTTTGTGTTTTTTGGTTAAACGTAAGTAATTCAAGGCTGGTACAGACAACTGAAAGAGTAATACTTTGTTCTGTGCATCCCCCATGAAATGTAAAGAAGTGCATAGTAATTCCACTGGAGAACTTGCAGACACAGAGAAAGTAATTTCATTAGCAGTACAGGACACTTAACACACTTATTTTACAATGGAAAAATGTTACACATAAAACAGAAAAATCCTAGTTGCATGACCAACAGTTTAGCAGGGGGACATGGCTAAAATGCTATTATTTTAAGACCATCTGAATGTGGTTACACTGCTTAATAAATCTTTTTGAAATATTTCAGTATACATGTTTTGATACAAGAAGTCCTTGCAGTTTCAATTTTCCAGTTCAAACGGTGATGGTGTAGTTTTCTTGCTTTAAATATGTTCGTTTTAATTTCAAGAACAAATCATCACACACTTGTCAAACATTGGAAACATTACTGTAAATACAGCACGTGATTCCTGAAAGAGCAAAGTTACAACCATCTACAGGTACATAATCATAAACAAAAAGTGCAATCCAATTTAAAAAAATCATGCTTGGCAAAAGCCAAAAATTAGATCACTGGCTTTCAGAATCCCACCAGTGTTTTCATGTCTGCAGTAAAATTATCGCTTTCTGGGTACAGCTGCAGCAGGATTCATTCAATTCCAAATGAGCCTCCTCTGCAATAGCACCCATATACTGTATGTACAGGTATGTATATATATTATATATATTTTATATATAAAAAAGCAAAAACCCAAACACCTGTCCTGATTTTTTATTTGTTAAAACATGAAAAAAAAAATGTTTTAGACAAAGAGGCCACTTCTGGAAAATAATACTTTTAGTTGAATCAGGAGAAGACTAGTTAAAATCACATAGGTTTTGCATTTTAAAAAAAGGAAAGCACTAGGATCAGTTATTGGCACTGAGTTACTATTTACAATGAACAGAGGTTTTGCAGTTTACATAACATCAATACAATGCAGTTTTGGAGTCTTTGACTAAGAAAAAACAAGTGTTTTTCTCCTTTTCATCCAGGACATTCAGATTATTAGGACAAGTGGTCATAGGCAAGGGCTGTGGAAGTTCCCAGCTTCAGCCCTTCCTGTGCACTGCAGTGCTTGGAAGATGTTGCACTCCGGAGAAGCCGATCACAGAGTTGGAAGGTGGAGAGCAGGTGGGACAGGGCTGAGAAACACCTGGTAATTCATGACAGTGTCTGGAAACCAGGGATTTACAGGTTGTCACCAGGCTGGTACTGGGGTTCTGTTGCAGTGAAGTAGTCTTCAAGAAAACCCTGCAAATATTCAAAAGTTGGGCGCTCCTCTGGGTCTTTTTTCCAGCAGTGAATCATAAGCTCATGCAAGGAGATGGGACAGTCCTGAGGACACGGCATCCGATAACCTCGTTCTACTTGCTCCAAGACTTCACGGTTATTCATGCCTGCAAAGGGCATACAAATCCACAGTAAATTACACAAAAATTAACCAAGTATAACTATATCTACAATACACGTGGTTTGCTCAATCATACTAATTTAGTTTGGTTAAGACAAGCAAAACACAACCACACTGATGTCCTGTTTCAGCTCCTCATCTACTGCAAGGTAACCTGGATTATTTTCTTTCTCAGTAATGAGCAGAACACTGCTCCCATGGTTACCCTCTTGGCTTACTCACAATGGGCAGGATTTGGTGCTTTCCCTCTCTGACAGCAGGAATCATGAAATGTAATGTGTGATGTGCTTAAGGATAACAAATGCATTGCAAAAAATGGAAAATTCAAAATTCTAGAAATTAAGATGAATTTCTGAAACTCTCACACTGAGTGCAGCCCTTTCGGAAAGCGTTCTGTGAGGTCACGCTACAGGGACTTCAAGACAAACTCTGCTGCTCCTGGCTGCCAGGGTTGTCCAGCAGCATTGCCTTCAGTGTCAGCCCAGAAGCTTATTGCTGCTGACCTGCACTCCCTCCATCTGTGCTGGTTAGTACAGTTCCTATCGTATTTGACTGTTCCCAAACCGAAACAGAACAAAGCTGCTCACAAGACAAGTCAAATGCCAAACAAAACATCTCCACTAAAGAACCATAGCTCTCTCTCTCAAAAGAAAAAAGTAAAAAGCTGCATTACCTTCACAGAATCATAGAAACATTTAGGTTGGAAAAGACCCTTAATATCACTCAGTCCAATAACCTAACACTGCCAAGTCCACCACTGAACCATGTCCCTAAGCACCACATCTACAGACTTTTAAATATCTCCAGGGATATTTAAAATATCCAGTGACTCATCTTACTTGACTCTGAGAGTAAGGCTGGCCCTTTCCTACTCTTTCTTTTCTGTGTAACCCCTTGATTCCTCAGCTGAAGTGCTTTTCACCAAACATTAACTGCAAGTCACCCCCAGCTTTAGTTTACATCTTTCTCCCAGTGCTCTCTTTTTAACAGTACCAGAGGTAAGACTGGCACTGCAGGCATGCAGAAATGTTTCAGAGGAAGCCTGCATGCTGACTGCAAGCTTTGTGCTTGCCCTGCCCCAGTCCCCTGCTGAAAAATATCTGCAGAATTCATTCTCCTGACTTAGCAGGCCCTGCCAAGCAGCTCTGCAGGAGAACCAGCAGGGACACTTTAGTTTCTCTGTGGCTGAATCTAGAAACCAACACCTCGATGCTGCACTTTCTGTTAGCTTTTCCTCCTCCTGGCTTCCATGACACTATCCTTCCCTGGGAATACTCCACTTTCTTCTTGCAGTGTGTCCTTTCGAAGAGTTTGCTTGTCCCACCTCCAGAACCCAAAAACTCATATTTTTTTGTAAATTTATTTGGAAGGAATAATTCAATCACCTTCTTCAATACAGATTCATTTATCCACTCTACACTTTGACTTGTAGAAATGTCTGCTTTTGGCTGGGA
Source organism: Thryothorus ludovicianus (assembly GCA_013397245.1). Classification (NCBI taxonomy): domain Eukaryota; kingdom Metazoa; phylum Chordata; class Aves; order Passeriformes; family Certhiidae; genus Thryothorus; species Thryothorus ludovicianus. The sequence continues at coordinate 90,933 of VZTB01009511.1, forward strand.
TAGAGATAATTTTCTTTCTAGTAGCTGGTACAATGCTGTGTTTTGGATTTAGTATGAGAATAATGCTGGTAACACACTGATGTTTTAGTTGTTTAATAGAGTTTATCCTACAACAAAGACTTTTCACTTTCTCATGCTCTGCCAGTGAGAAGGTGCACAAGAAGCTGGGAGAAACTATTGTGCATCATTTGTTTTTCTTGGCTTATATGCCTTTCTTTTTCATTTCCAATAAAATTATTATTATATTTTACTTTATTTCATTTATTAAACTGTTATTATCTCAACCTCCTGGATATCAGCAGGAGGATATTACCCTGTCAAGGTAAGAAGAAAACATTTTTTTCTGATTCTCCTCCCCATCCCGCCTTTGAGGGGCTTGAGGGTGGGCAGTGGGAGTGAGCAAGTGTCTGTGTGGTATTTAAGTAACTGGCTGGGGTTAAGCCATGACAGGGAATAAAATTCTTACACTACACAGCATTTAGGCTGGTAACTTGGCTGTGACCTTGGATTTAGTCTTTAGTCTGTATCCTCATGTCCTGGCTGAGCAAAATTCATCTTCAATTCATTTTGCATCTGCAAAATTCAGCCCTTCCTGACCATCCACATCTAGATTCTCATCTCATGTTAGGATTACAAGACCCCTTTTCCTCTTATCTTGTCAGGGTAATTTCCTCCTACTGATATCCATTTGCAGCATCTGGGCAAGGATCATATTCCTATTCTGTCACTGTAACCATCCCTGGCATGGTCTCATTCCTTGTATTTATATTTAGGCTCTCAATTATCCATGTCCTGGTCACAGCATGGCTCTGCTTAGCTTACTACAGCATCTCACATTATCAAAAACGAGGAGTATTTGGTTTAGTTTCATATATGGGTTTTACTGCAAGGGAAGGGAAAGGAGAAAGAAGCAGGGCACTGTTTCTTTTGCTGCCTGTTGTGCATGGAGAAACCTCTCCAGAAAACTGTCTCATAATCTGAGAGGCCTCTCCTTAATGCTCCCTTTTGCAGGGATAATTGCAAAAAGAAAGATTAGACTCCTGATTTACAGTATTCCCTAACCTGCAGACCAACACTTCAGCACTGGCTTCTTATGTTTCATTTGTCAGCTGCATCCATCCATCATATTTTTGGTGTTAGATGGAGCAAACACTTTGAATGGCTCCTAAAGTGGACCACGATAAGGTCTTCAAAATTATGAAAACAGAATAATAACAAGCCTCTGCAGACATCAGATTCTGCATAGAGTGAAGGTTCTCTTATATTATTGACTCCAAACTGATGTCATTAGGTCATAGAGGCTCACAACAAACCAGAACACAGTGAACAAATGTTGGGGTGTTCCTCACTATTCAGCAAGAACATTTCCAAAGATATTTTACCTTCTCATTAGACTACAAGACAACATTACTGGTCTGTTAAGACGCCACAAACCCATGGCAGCATCAACTCAAACTTTCTGGCCTTGTTGTTTTCAAGATTCTATGAGAAAAAAACATTCACCTTTTGCTCACGTTGTGTTCTCAATATTAATTTTATAAATTTGTGTTTTGAACAAAAATCTGCACCTTTTTTCATATCCTTGCCTTTGAATCAGCGGAATTACTTCATGTTTTGAGGTGAGAACTTCTGCTGTGCTTCTCTTCCCTTACATATTAAAGGCTATGAAAATAAGTGTTACTGGTAATACATAACACTAACAAACTGCATTCTTTGCTTTTATTTTGGCAGTACATCCTTAAGTACAACATGGAGCGAAGCAACAGCAGCAGAAAAGCTCCTTCCCAAATGATTTGTTGTTCTAAGACATCAAATGTTTGGTGTTTTTATCCAGTGCTTTACTCAGTGCTGCAAAGCACACTCTGAAACCTGATAATGAACTGTGGGCTGGAAGAAAAACCCTGAGGAGACAGAAGGGGGAGGAAAAGCATAAACAGCTCCTCACTTCCCTTTGTTTAACAAAAAGGTAGAAAAAAGGAACATGAAAGAGACATTGCTGTTTGAAATCATAGTCATTTTTTTGTCCCTGGAAAGTGAGTCAAACCAGGTTTTTTCATCACAGCTTAATCCAGGAAAATGCCCTTCTTTACTTTTCTCCTTTCTCCTTTCCCCTCTCCCTTCCCTCACAGTAAGCCCCAGTTATGAAACTACAGCAAGTAATCCTCATGTTCCTCACTGGAATCCATACATCCAGCAAGGGCTGAAGCACTTAGGATTTGCCAAAGAAATTCTGTTAGTTTCGGCATGAACTGCTAATTTAAAAACAGACTTTCAAAGACTTTTATTTCTAAATCAACTGGATTACTAGTTAGACTTATAAAAATAATAGTGCTTCAGGTATACATTTTACCTCTTAAACATCCTATTTATGTTTACAAACCTATTATGGACTTACTTATCCTGCAAGTTTTAGTATTTCTCTTTTGATAGCAGCAGTCTGTCATATCTGCACTTCTAACACCACAGACAGAATATCTGAGCAGTCTGTACAACTCCTCTCTCCTAATGAATACCCAAGAGTTTCAACTCTTAATAAATAATAAATGACATTCTGCTTGCAGTATCCTTCCAGACCCCTTAAAAGTTTATCCTAAAATCCTTAAATCTGTGAAATAAAATGCTCAGCAATATTCTTTTGTTGGGTGCAGCTATTCCACCTGGGTTGGGGCAACACCTGGTGTCAATCCAGGCTAGGGGATGAACAGGGTGAGAGCAGCCCTGCCAAGAAGGACTTGGGGAAGTTGGTGGGTGAGGGGCTGGACATGAGCTGGCAATGTGCACTCACAGCCCAAAAAGCCAAACATGTCCTGGGCTGCATCCAAAGCAGTGTGGGCAGCAGAGGAGGGAGGGGATTCTGCCCCTCTGCTCTGCTCTGGTGAGACCCCACTTGCAGTGCTGCATCCAGCTCTGGGCTCCCAGCACAGGGTGGACCTGTTGGAGCGAGTCCAGAGAAGGGCCCTGGAATGAGAAGTGGCTGAGAAAATTGGGATTGTTCAGCTTGGAGAAGAGAAGGCTCTGAGAAAACATTTTTGAGGCCTTTCAGTACTTGAAGGGGGCCTATTGGAATAGGACAAGGGGTAATGGTTTTAAACTGAAGGAGACTGAATTTGCTTTAGGTATAAGAAAAAAAAGTTTTTTACAATGAGGGTGGTAAAACACTGGAGCAGGTTGCCCAGAGTGGTCATGGATGCCCCATCCTGGGAATATTCAGGTTCAGGCTGGACAGGGTTCTGAGTAACCTGAGAAATCCCTGCTTATTGTAGGATTGGACTAGATGACCTTTAAGAGGGCCTTTCCAATCCAGACTATTCTATCATTGTAGAATTCTATGAAAAATCAGTTTGTGCTCATGATGTTTCAAGAACTATGATTTGGCCAAGAAGAAAACATCCAATTCCCAAAAGATGGCTTTTCCATTAGTTTTTTATTCCCTGAGAGGACCAAAAATCAAATAACCTCCCACTATCCAGCTTTATTAGTGAAACCTTCAATAATCTTAGGATGCCACAGGATATGGCCACTCTAATGCTCAGTACAATAAAAATCTACTGCCCATATAAACTGGGGACAGAAATGCAATACTGCTCAGGTTTTCCTAGAAAAGTTGTAGGAACTTTAAGTTACAGTGACTCAAGGAGTTACTTTAAGAGTTACTGTGACACAAAAAAAGGATGCAGAGTTTCCAATTCTAAAAGAATTGGAAAACTAAAAGAAAATACTAGAAAGTACTTTGGTGTGCTTTTGGGAGCTTGATAGACAGAGCACAGCAGATGTGCAAATAGGATGGATCTGGGCAATGCTGCTTTTCCAGAAGACAGGAAACATTACTGTAACTGGGGAGTGTCCCTGAATCCAGATTAATGAGCTATACAGATTACTCTGGGACATGTGAAGTCCAGTGAGGAGAGCAATTGTTTTAGGCTACTTTATTATTGCTTTCTTCTCTTGGACTGTGACCCTGTCTGGGTGACAAGCACCCACCAAAGCCTTTCTCTCACTCCACAGCTGGATAGGGAAGAGAAAATATAACAAAGGGTTCATGAGTTGAGATAAGGACCAGGATAGATCACTCGCCAAATAGTGTCATGGGCAAAACAGGCTAGAACTAGATGTATCAATTCAATTTATTGCTAACAAAATCAGAGCAGCATAATGAGAAGTAAAATATGACCTTAAAAACACCTTATCCTCACCCCTCCCTCCTTTCCAGCTCTACCTCCTCCCCGAGTGGTGCAGGGAGACAGGGAATGGGTGTTATGGTCAGCTTATCACTGGCTGTTTCTCCTGCAGCTCAGGGAGAGGAGTCCTTCCCCTGCTCCAGCATGGGGTCCCTACATGGGGGACAGTTCTCCATGAACTTCTTCAGGATAAGTCCATCCCACGAGCAACAGTCCTCCCAAACTGCTGCAGTGTGGGTCATTCTTCCATGGTCCTTCAAGGAGAGGCTGCTCCAGGGGGCTCCTCTCTCCACGGGCCTCCCACAAGGAGACAGCCTCTTCTCAGATCTATAGCTTGGCCATGCTCACCCAATACACAGGCTGAGAATGATGCTCCTTCCAGACCCACTGCAAGCTTTCAGCCCAATGATCAAGCTAATATAGTGCACAGAAGGGAACAGCAAAGCTGTCCCTAAGGGAAGACAACTTCTGAATGCTGTTCTTACTGAGTGCAGTGCAAACCAAGTTATTTCTGTGAAAAAGGAGGAACAAGTTTTAAAAAGTCATGCCACTTAGAAATTAAAGCCTGAAAAACCCCAACGTCTCCTCATCCTCAAATCTAGACTATCAATACCTGTTTTTTTGCTTTGGTTTTGTTTTATAAAATAAGTTCTTATTTGCTTGGTAACAGATGAATAGATGCAACCCTGAGCTACAGCGTTTGTGAGCGTAGCCTCCTTGCATGATCCACCTGACCTTATCTATCCTATGTGATGAGTACACACCTTTCTTAACCTCCTATTTACCATCCACGATGATGTTACACCCCCCTACCTATACTGGCTCACTGTCACATGCTTGGTCCCACTTGGGTACCACAAGCTCTCTGGCACTTGTGAGCCAGCTTCCCCCAGGGATGAGGGGGCTGAATACAGCTGCCCAAAAGCTGCAGGGCTGCTTGGAGCCCAGACTCAAAGACCTGCCTTGCCAGAGGCAGCAATGTGAGTGGCATCACGGTGGCTGTCACACTAGAGTTAAAGTGAAAATGCTCTTGACATTGCAACTGCAGCAGAAAGCAGAAGGGTCAAGGTCAGAGGTGCTTTTTTGGTGTAGCTGAGATTTTTGCCTATTCCAAAGGTAGCATGTTAAAAACCCACAAAATCTACAAACTACTGCTAGGGAAGGGCATTTGTTAAAGAGAAAAGAAACTGACACTGAAAAAGATCCACTAAACAGACTATTTCTTAAGCTTAGCTCCTCCTCTGGCCCTGTCTGTTTTTCATTTCTTCACTGTAACAGTGGAAAAAGAACCTCTGTGTGAAAGACTGTGAAAGTTGCTTATTTGAATCTGTTGCCTTGTGAAAAACATAAGAAAGCACAAAAAAGGGCATAAATTAGTTATCACAGTGGCCCATTATGATCACTGACAGAGAAACAGGCTTGGTTGAAGAATGAACATGAGGACACCTTTCAAAAAGTTGGTCTTGCTTGTGGGAGCTATAGGGTTTGGGGCAAGGCTTTATTATGAACTCTAGACTGATCTTTATCTCCACCAGCAAAACCTTTACTGCTCATGTATCTCATAACTGCACCAGCCTCTCTTCCAAAATGGGGCACCATGACAGGAACTGGTTGAAATCTGTAGGACAAAGAATGCCAAGTTCTCTTCTACCCAGTCTGTTTCCCTGCTGTAAGCTGCCTGCTTTCCCCCTCTGTCCTACTCATTGTGCTTCTCCCTCCTTCTACACAAGCTTAAAACAATGCCTGGTTCCAGACATGGGAAGGCACGAGGTATGGTGTCCTGCAGGCATGGGTACCACCCCAGGACTGTGATGTGTGCTATAAATCATCTCTCCAGGCACTATGAGCTTGTCAAGCAAGAGAGCAATCCCTTTCCCTGAGGGCCTCTCTCCACTTCCCCCAGTGTGCTACAAGCTGTAAGAAGGAACATCAGGACAACATGCTCACAACTATCTCAGAAACTGGATATTACAGCATACAGACAGCTCCATGACCCTCTTTGTTTCAAGGCTGACACTTTTCAGTGTCACATCTTGGGTACCAAAGTGCTAGCAGCACCAACAGACCACATTCTCTCACCTATGGGTTGTCTACTTGAGTGAGGAGGGCTTAGTCTTGCCTCTCAGGGTGATAGAAATCCCATTTTTCCTCCTTATGCAACCCATGGCAAGAAAGGCTGTGTAGGTGCATCTGAACCCTACTCTCTATCTCAGACAGGGATAGGTATTCATGAAACTTTGTCCTTCACAAGGTCCTTCCTCTTCCCAGCATGAAGCAGGAGATAGATGATCCTTTCTATGTCAGGGGAAAGAGAGTATTTTCTAAGGAGCTCAGGAGGCCTTTGTCACCTTGGGAAGTCTGAACTCTCTTTTCAATCCATTTGCAAAGACAGATCCTTCTGAGAAGACCCCAGTTCCCCTCCACTGCTGCCTCAGCCTATAGAAGCTTTCCTATTTAGGGTCAGGGAAATGAGACTGGAGTGAAATCTGCACAGACTTTGGACATTCAGGTGTAAGATCCAGGCTGCCCTTATGTAAAACTGGCAAAGGAGAGTGATGGTGACCATGAGAGGGTTAAGATCTCCTGGATGAGCAATGGGAGAGTCCTGATGGGAAGGAGTGGCCCTGGCATAGAGCCTGGCCAGGGTGTAACTGAGGCAGCACATGACTATCCAGAAATTGCTGACTTAATGATATGTAACACACAAATAATTGCTCCCAGCTACTTGGTGTCTTCCTAGTGCAGGTGGAAGAGGGTGAGCCAGAAGGAGTTTCGGCATGTGAGGGCTTTATGTAGTGAGGGATGAAGGGGTAGGATGGTGCTGAAAGAGGAGAGATCCTGCTGGTGGTCTTTGATGTGCTCAGGCTGCTATGTAATAAAACTGTCCAGAATTTCAGGACACAGCCCATGCCTGAGATTACTGTCATGGCTCCTACAAGAAGTTATATATTGCAAGCACTTAAACACACATCCTGTGGACTCTTTCTCCTTTGGTGAGGGAAAGAAACATTTATGAAATGCAGACATCCACTGAAGCCATGGCCAACCCTGTGTTCAGTTACAGACTTGTGAGCAAACACAGAGCTTAAATGGATATTTTTGCATGGAATGGGATTTTCACCTTAACTCTGCCCTGGCTGATGACAGCCCCTGTACACCCACTCTGCTGACAGTGACTAGAGAATTCCTGCAGCCCAGTCAGGAACATTGCCCACCCTCTGGGAGCAACACCGCATCAACTAAAGCTTATACATCTTTTTTCTGTTTTTGACCTTTGCACAGCATGCCATGTCTGCTTAAAACCTCAATAAACCTGCAGAAATCACACCACTACCAGGAATCCTTATGGCAGGAAGACCTTTGTCCTGACTGGTGACACAGCTGCTCTGACTGGAGGCAACACCCCACACGGGGAAGTGCTGGGCAGAGGGAATCATCCATTCCACAGAAACATGCCATTATATTTTCTGCTACCACATTCAGGTGTCACAGCCACACCTTTGCTAAGCTGCTCCCTGTTAATCATGCCAAAGTTCTCTGCTGATCATGAGATGCCTTCCAGTCCCCACACTCTCTTCTCAAATACCAGCTACTGGCTGCTAGGTGCTAGCAAACTTGAAATTCCTGGTAAAAGTCTGGAAGATTAGTTTTGCTGAGTTCAGTCTTCTGAAATGGACACCACAGAATAAACTGAACTCCACCTCGATGCTTCTTCTGCCCAGTTTGATATATGGATCTGACTGCTTGATCACAGCACAGATTGGAACATTGAAACTCCTGTAGGGCACTTTCCATTAAATCAGCTGCAGTGCACACAGCCAGACAGTTGAGTATTTAGATATATATTTTGTTTTTTAATAAAAAGACTAAAAATGCAGCTAGATGCATCTCAAAATGCAGGACACCCCCTGTTGTTAATATCTGTGCTGATGAGAAAAAGAAGGGATTAAATTCTTTTCCATGTAATGCATGGCTTTCACCTCACCCCTTTCCTCTTCACCTGAATGCCTACAATCTTCAGGGGGGGTAGCAAGACTAAAAAGCTCTTTCTGCATAGGCAGATCCAATCACCCCTCCTACAAATCTTAATCCACTGGACACTTGGCAGGGTTTCAACAAAGAGCCATGGGGCCTCCAGTTCCCCCATACAGAGAATCTGGCCCTGCTGTGACCCTGCCATGAGCTCTGGTCTGCACATTACAGAACTATTTTCTTCCCTTTCTATCCATCTCAGAAGCAAGGATTGAAATTTAAGAGTTTATGAAAAAGAGATTTGATAGTACCAGACATACAGACAGTCATTAAACCTTGCAGTGAACCAGACTGACAGAATAAACGGAGTGAGGCCTCTCTGGGAGTTTAACTGTTGGTATCTTAAAGTGCATGCAATACTGTGGAGAGCTATTTGCTCCAGAATATAATAATTTTACACTGCTTTCATTAGTTGTCTAGAAATTGTATTAATTGAATTGGGCACAATTGAAACAGTAGAAATGAGTATGTTGAATTGTCCCCTAGTCGTTTTTATCATTACCATCACACAGCAGCTTGGAGTCAGAACTGTTTTCAAGCATATGCAAAACTTACTACAGCCATTCTCCTTTGAGCTCAGTGAATATAAACAAACATGCCAGCTTAAACACATGGCCCAATCCCACACGTTTTTCCAGGTGAAGCAGGACATTTTTCTTACCTGGGTATGGCACTCTCCCTTTTGTTACCAGCTCTGTCAGTAGGATCCCAAAAGACCACACATCTGACTTTATTGTGAACCTTCCATACAGTGCCGCTTCTGGCGCAGTCCATTTAATGGGGAATTTTGCACCTGAAGAGAGAATACAGGAGTCTTAACCAGAACAGAGACAGAACAAAAGCACCAGGTCACAGGTGACTCTTGTGTTCTGCAACATGTGCAGGTGGAAGGAGCTGCAGGCAGGTGTTAACCAACAGCTCCATAGAGTACAGTCAGAGAAGACAGGTGGGCAGAACGTGTAGAGCATAAGGAAAGACAAAGCAGGGAAGGGCTCAGTTTGTCCCACATATCAAGAGACAAATAAGACATTTTAACTCAAGTCTGAAGTTTATAAAATGAAAAAAAACCCACCCATTTTTACAAACAAATAAGCCAAGTATAACAGAAATAATCTCTCCCAAAGCGTTTTAAATATTTACAAATCAAACACAGCACATATAAGCTGAACTGAGATATACTGAACATGTACCTCCTAGTTTGCCTGCTCAAGCTGAGCAAAATGCAAACAAAGAAACATGGGGAAAACAAAAATTAAAAGCAAATGCAATGTTTCATTAGAAACACACAAGGACTTTAAAATAATACTGCCATTCGAGTTGCTTGGAGTGCTTGATGTCAAGGCACAACTTTGGCCTGTGATTTATAACTTGACAGTGTACTTTAAGCTCCTGGCACTGAAAAGCCTTGTAGTGCCTTAAATATGTGCAGTTCTAATGCGCTCATCCATCATCAGAGCTTGCAGGAGCCAGTTGCAGTAAGGACAGTAAGATAACAAGCCCTTAAACACTGATTTATTTGCTTTTCCAATCATTGACTGTTTTCTTAGGGAAAATATTTTCAGTACGACTTTAAAGAAAAGTCTTGTGGTAATAATTAACTCATAGTACATACAAAAAAATATGCAGACATTTCCCTGGTGCCTTGTATTAACATACAGGCAAAAGAGTTGCATTGCTTATTGCTGATCCCTAGTGACAAACACTCTTGAATTTGGAAACAGACTGACTTTGACTTCACAACACCCTCTCGTAAAAGCTCCCTTCATTTTCAGTAGGAGTATGAAAGTGTAACAACGCGGACAAATCGCTCTCAGGGAGTGAATTTATGGCATTGTTTAGAGTTCCCTGCTGGCACTGCTCTGCCATCGCATCCAGGGCCCAATGTCCCCTATCTTCTGCCATGCACACCAATCTGACGTGACTTAGAGTAAAAAGTAAACATGGTAATTCTCATCTCCTTACTTAGTAAAAACTTTGATGTGCTGAATTTTCTTCTGCTCTACATGCATACTCTAGTACAAATACATTTTTTTCTGGGGTGTATTGCAGCTGCTCAAGGAAGTCCTGCTAAATGACTTGAAAATGTCCTGCTAAAGGATGAAAAAGATGCAAGAGAAAGTTTCAGATACCTAATGCCTGAAGTCAGGAACTTAAGTCTAGTTAAGCATCAGCACATCAGTGGTTTTGCAAAGGTACTGGAGGCCTTTGGATGGCTGTTCACTTTTTGAAGTCTGTATCTTATGTATTTTCATTGGTTAATATGTGGGCAGGAACTAAAATTTGGGTGGCTTGGCTTTGGTCTCAATCTCCTTAACTTCTTTGTGTGACCAATCTTAGTTTACAAGACTCAAGATTTGCACAACTTCATCTTCTCTTTTTGCCTTGGCTGTGATGTGTGAGTCCTTTGCAGCAGAAGCTGCCATCACTTGAGCCTCTGTCCTGGAAGCTGGCCCTGCTTCAGCAGCACCAGCAGCCATGTGGGGCTGGCAACTGGCTGCTCCAGCTGCTGGGAGATCCTGGGGCTGTACAGCCCATGGCAGCCCCTGGAAAAAGTACAAGCTGCATGTATCTGGTGGTCAGGTTGCCCAGGCCTGCAGTGCATGCCTTTAGATGGGCCTGTGCAGGCAGCCAACATCTCTCTGCTCTCTCCTACGTGCAGCCCAGGCAGTACACACACCCCGTGCCAGCTGAACGAAGGAACAGTTCCAGGCTGGCCAGGAGCCTGAAGCCTTGGACCTTGGCTGGTGCTGTGTGAGATGGCCATGCAGGGAGGTTTGATTGTTCACATGTTGCACACATTTTATTCAACAATTTTCTCTTTCTTTCATCAGCTGTGTTTTTCTGAGAAACTTAGCCAGATCTGCTCTAATTCCCTTGTGCTCCATACTCAGATCCAAAGGCAGCAAACACCTACAACTTATCTTTGGAGGAAGGAAATATCTCCAGACTCTTTTGTGGCAAACTCCCCCAGTATTTTTGTCTTCCTCAACCTACAGCCAGTGTGTCACTGAGAGATGAGCATGCGGCGTGCTGTCAAACCACCAGAAAATGAGAAGCAAGATCCTGAGAAGGGGGATCAATTCCAGGACATCCCTTTCCCTGAGAGCTAGAGCAGTGCAATTCTCACTGGGGTGTGATAAGCACTGCTGGAAAGACAAATGGTCTGTGCAGAGGATTTTCCAATGACAGGACAGCTACTCATTACTCCTCTTTGTTGCCCCTGCTGTGGATGACTCTCTGTCTAAAGCAACTAATATAAAAAATCACGTTCTGCAGTTTGTGCAGTATTTCCTGATAGATGACAGATTTGGAGTGGTAGATAGGGAGGAGAAAAATGCAAGGTTGGCAGAGAGCTTGCTAGCAGAGCCCTGCCTCATGGTTTTCTAGCCCTGCAACACATGCTGGAGGCTGGATGGTCCAAGAGAGTCTGCAGTCCATTATGTCAGTGAAGGGAGAGCAGAGACCAGGGAGAACACACCAGGCTGGTCACCTCCAGGTACAACACATGCACTGCCATAACACAAGGGGATTACACATAGCTTGTGTGAATGGAGGGGTGTGTGTTTGTCCAACAGGGATCCCTCCAAAGTGTCGCCTCTCACTCAGTGCCTGGATTAGAGACACAGGCAGTGCACTGCTGTGAAAGCACAAAAATTCCCAAATGTGTTGAGCACTGCCCTGAAGCCTCCTGCTTGCTGTAGCTATATGGAGTGTTAGCTCAGGCCGGATGCTGACGGACATAGAGCTCCTGTGCTTACTCCCTTCCCAGCACACTGATTAAAAAACCCATCGCCTCTCACTGCCCAGGCCTCAGAAGCTTATTAAACAAACTGACTTTGTGCTGCAAACAAATTACAGCATCAGATAAAGCGTGTATTACTGACAAGTATGTTAATAAATCTGATAAGCCAAATTACCCCAGCTGACAAGGCAGCCCATCTCCTACTCGGAAGGCAGATTTTGCATCAGTGGGGGAGGGATTTCTCTCTTTTTGTAGCTGGAACCTGTTTTATTACAAACCAGCACATCAGTAACCCCACACATCAGAACACCAACAGCACACTGCATTCATCAGGTCAGGATAATCTGTCTTTGTCCCAAAACAAGGTACTAATCTGTAGCTTTTATCTCAGCCCCCCCTTTTTTGAAATGCTACAGCCTCGGGAAAGCCTTTTTTGGGTTTCTGCACTGCTTGTAACCACATGAAGCCAAAGGTGCTGATACAATTTATGGTTAGAGCAGCCAGCCCCGAGCCAGTGAGGATTTTTGTGAGGCTCAGCCCTGTTCTTGGGACCTCTGCCCGGCTCTGCCCAGGCATTCACACAGGTTATCTCCCAGGAGGATTTCACTGGGAAAAATCAATCCACTGCCCTGCTTTAATTCTTTGCTGGCTATTACCAGGTCATGTGATGAGAAGGAACAGAGGGGGCTGGGATGATCGAGTGACCTTGAAATACAACTCTCAGCATGGTGTCTTCTGAGGCAAGCAAAAATCCCTTAGAGCTTTGGTTTCTTTTCAGTTCTAAATCTTGATGAAGTAGAAACCTCTGAAATTCATGCCCCAGAGCCACTGCCAGCTTGATAATGATCTTGTTGCTGGAAATGCTACAAAGCTGCTACCTCTTGTACCTTAAAACCAAACCCAATGGAGGACTCCAAGCTGTAAGACCCAAAAACTCGGGGACCTCTTGGGTTAGCAATCAGGGAATGTAGTGTGGCACTGAATTGCTTCTGGGGCTGGAAAGGGAAAGCTGCAAAAGGTAAAAACGAACTGCTGAAGCAAGCATGAAATAGGAAACGAGTCAGCCCGGGCAGGCGCTGATGAGTGCCATGTGGGAGGGACCGCGCAATTACATTTTTTGTGCTGTGGGAACGAACATGAAATGACAAGCCTGGCAAACATCAGCGCTGAGCAGCAGGCTCCACAGGAGGACCCCTCCTCAGGAAGAGGGGGATGAGGGGCAGGACTGGGGTCTGAACACCCCTCTGGCTCTCTGCCTGCAGCCTCCCTTGCCCTCGCCCTTCCCCTTGACCTGGCCGGGCTCCTTCTCGCAGGGCGGATGGCAGCTCTGCCGGACCGGATCGGGGATCCCCCGGGACCCCGCTGGCTGGGAACCAGGAGTCCTTCCTCCTGTCCGCTCCTGGGCTGGCTCAGGGAACAGCAGGTGAAGAGCAAGAACATGGCCCTGGATGCTACAGCCTGCAGCACAGTCAATCACAAACACAACAGGCTTGATCAGCTGTGAACAGGTCTCGGTGAACAAGTCCCTACAAAGAGACTGGAGAGGGCCTGGAGGGGGGTGTGGGGGGGAAATCCCTGCTTATTTCTAGGAAATCAAACTAAGAAGCATCACTTGATTTTAAGCAGGACAGGAAGGAGTTACTTCTAAGTGTTAAGGAGGCAAAAATGATCTGAGCGTTTACAAACACGTACCAGAGCTCCCAAAATAGCTCTGACTTCGTCTGGAAGGCATCAGAAAGATCCTTATTGTTTCATGTGTGCTTAGAGTGGCACTACTTGCAAGTGCTGCTAGTGTGTGCAGTAGAAACACGGCCTGGAAAATAACTCTGCACTTTTTTTTTATTAAGAAAATTTTAAATTTGTATCAGCTGCTGCTACTTAGAATAGTAACAACTGTAACCCAGTGACTCTGTGGAGCACTGGCACCCTCCACAAAATTGCCACATGCACGGCCAAAACTCCACATAACTGTGAACCATATCAGTGTAAGGAGTGCAGGATTGCATGGGAAATCCTTTGCTGGAGGTGATGGGAAGTTTCTCTTTGTCCTGTAGGATACCAGGAGCTTTAAGTCTTACCTTACAGGGCTGACACGAGCATCATCACCAATGGAAGGAAGCAAGACTCCGTGCCTGACACTATGTGTGTGGGGAAGATGTTGCAACAGCAACAGCCAAAAGAAGCAATGGGACAGGCTGCAAAACAGTCCCACAGTGTAGCCTTTGAAATGGGCGTCCCTCTAAACAGGCATGTTTTTCCCCTTTGATTACTCACTTCCTCTAAAAACAAGAGGAGCCAAATGCTCATTACAAGCCAAGAACTATTTTTTTTTTTTTTTGTATTATTTAATGGCAGTGTATAGCTGCTAGTCACACACTTTAAATCATTAGTGGAATGACCATCTCTTTCCTTCCTGACAATTGCTGAGAAATGGCAGTGCAGACAACGAACTGCTTTTTATTTACCTCTCATAAATCAGGAGCAGTCAGGCCTCCTTTGTTCAAACCCAAAAGAAAATAAACCGGTCAGTAAAACATTACCACCAGGCTAAGTAATACCCACACAAGTTCAGGAATCCTGCACTCTGGCCCGCTGGGGCTCAAAGCATCCCCATCTGTTTCCTTTCAAAATATTTAATCAGAGACAAAAGTGACAGTGGGGGAAGGGAGCAGGAGATCAAGCAAAGCTGGAGAAAACCACCTCTTCCCCATGCCAACAATGAGCTCTGTACTAACACACTTAAGCCAAAAGAAGGATGGCTGCTGAGGAGAGTGACCAGAGACTTTAATCTTCAGATTTTGCAAGGAAAAACATTTCCTTTCTCCCACAGGAGCTGCCAGTCTGGAGCACTCCCTATTCTCCTCCCCTCTGCTTGCCAAGCTTTCCTCTCGTGTCAAAATTCCCACTGAAGCAGTAGTCTGCTAGATAAACAGAGCAGTCCCCAGATGCATCCCCTTGGAGGCTGAAGTAATAGGTCATGGGAAACAAGCAGAGGCAACCATTTCCTCCTGATACTGTGGTCTCCAACAAGCATTGCTCAAACTGAAGCTTAACTAAACAAGCCAGAACTGAATTCCAATTGAAAAAAAAAAATCCATTGGTGCATTAGAAACCATGTTTTTCCCTCAATAAATTAAGGTTCTTAATTTCACCCTGGCTTGGAAGCCAGGTTAATTGCAAGGAAATGTAAATTGAGTGTGTGCTACTTGGTCAAAAAAAGCACCCTTTCCTACTTCTTAAGAAAGGCATAAAAAATAATAATGGAAGTAACAAAACCTTTCTACATGATGCCTATGGTTACAGCTCATTGGGTCTATCTTTTAAGGAACTCTGTAGCTGTGAAGGACTTCAGCCTGGCTTGGAGGGCAGGGAAAGCAGTATTGTCCACTGCCCCCAAGTATGGGAAGGATGGGTGACTTCTCCATACGGGCACCAGGATATGAAGCCAGGCAAACATGACTCAGATCTCCAGATCATCAGCAATGCACTTTAAAAGCCAAACTAATTTTCCCTTCCCAGAAATTTTTTCCTCAATACAAGTGATTTCTGCCATGAAAAAGAGGGCAGGAGATACCCACAGCTATGCTCCATCTCTCTGCCAGGTCTGGCGTTGTACTTTTCTCAAAGTTCCTCTACCCCAAATCCAGTGATTTTTACTTAGAAATCTAAACTTCTCCTCAATATCAGCCAGACAGGTCTTCACAGCTTTTTTAACATGTGAAGAGGGCAAAACTATTCTGAGAGTTTTAAACTGGGAGGCAAACAGGTCATCATAGGATTTCCTAGGGATCAGGAGCCTGAAGAGATTTGGCCAGAAGTAGGTCACATATTTGTCTATGAAAACAAATAATCAGTCATGTAAAACTATACATTGGGTGGTTTCCAAAGGGAACAAAAGACATGGCAGCAGACCAGGCAGAAATGGAGATAATATAGGACACTCCTTCAAAGCCATTTTGCAGACTGGATCTGCCTGCCTTGTTCAGGGAAAACTCTTCTTGTTTTACACAGGGGAACATTAAGCAGGAAGCTTTCTGTCTACCAGAGCCTCTCCAGACACTCTTATTGCTCTAGAGAATGACACAAGCCCATTTTTTTCTAAAAAGAAGCAATTCCCACCCTGAGGCTGAAATCAATAATAGTTAAGGCTCTGCATTAGTATCTGTCATGGGTTCTTCAGGGACCTCACCAAAATAATCAGGCCATGCTGACTGTGAAGAAGGCACCTTTTAGGGTAGATGCAGCCTGTGGTCCACATCCTTATGACTGGGTACTGCTGACAGCAGTTCAGAGGGGTGAGAACAGCTTGAGAGCTGCTGCTGCTCCCAGGCCAGGCCAAGGCATGCTGGAAACTCTCTGGCTCCTTCTGTCAACACTTAGAGGAAAAGTTGCAGAAGGAGGTCAGCTGTTTCCTAAGAATTAATGACAGGGTCCATGCTGAAACAGGGACTTTGCTCAAGAGAAGAAACTCACAAGAGGAGGGAGTAAATGCAGGTTATGAAGTACTTAGCTGGCCTGGACTTTTTGGTGATGTATAACAGGGTTTAATTGGATCCTCCTTGGCTTTGGCACTGAAAGGATGGAGTTGTGTTTACCAACACATATTGAGCAAGCACTACCAAAGTACTGCCAGCAGAAAGAGAACAAAACTGTAGCTCTGCAGCTTGGACCAACATCTGACAACTAAGAATAACTAAAAAGAGCCTGTGACATGGCTCAGTTTGAACACACATGCTTTTTAGATAAAGCAACAAAACTCTTTGACACATTTCTATAGTGTATCAGTGGTTGTCTGTGCCCAGCACCTGTGTAGCACTGGAAAATGGCATTTCTATTAAAACAACTTTTTAAGAAGAAAGAAAGAAAATACAGTGCTCAGAGAGACACCTCCATTGCACAGAGGCACAACTCTTGGACCTGTCTGAAGTAAAGAAAGTAAGAATAGTACAGGAGTGATAGTGGTTAGTAAATACTAGAAGGCACACTACAAAAGAAATAACCTACACAAATTTTTCTGGATTACCACATTCAGACCCTCATAACCAGTAAGTAAGATATCCTCTTTGCTATGGCACCATGAAGATCCTGTCTTTGCTGTCATTTCCAGCCGTGTTCTCACTCATCACCTTTGTTTCATTTTGGTTTTCAAAGAAAAGACAACAAAATAAGACATTCTCTTTAGGACACGCATTCAGCAGTGAACTTCTGACTTGGAGTTAAAGTGAGTTCAGGATTTACTGAAAGCAGCCCCAAAGCATAGGGGAGACAGCTTTTCAAAACCATGTTCCACTGTTTCCCTGTCACAAGAACGACACTCAGTGCTATGCCTGCTGCTGCACTTACCTTGTCTGGCTGTGTACTCATTGTCTTCAATCAGTCTTGCCAACCCAAAGTCTGCAATCTTGCATATCAGGCCGTTGCCCACCAGGATGTTTGCAGAGCGCAGATCTCTGTGGATGTAGTTCATGCGCTCGATGTACGCCATTCCCGCGGCCACCTGCGAGCAGCGGGGGAGACAAAACGTGAAACACACCCAGCACACACGTGGGCTACAGAACATGCACCCCTCAGCACTCAGGACTCTGAAGACACACCTGGGCTGCCATGTCCACCAAGTTGGGTAGCTTCAAAGCTCTTCCTTCTCCATCCTTTAAGAAATCTAGCAAACTCCCTGTGAACACAGAGTTGACACAACAGAGAGGTGTTAGGAAAACAACTCATCAGAATGGAGGTGCAGCAATTTGTGCAATATTAAAGACAGCAATATTTCAAGTTCAAGAGACAGTTTCAAAAAACCTCATAATATCTCCAAATCCTCCTGTTGTACTCGCTTCACTCTTTAAGTTGGCTTGCAGAAGAATGTGCTGCTAGTATCAGACTTGCAGGGAAAGGAAATAGGATTGTTTTAAATTTTCCTGACCATTACTGAGAAAGTTGATCTTTCTTAACTTTTCCAGTGTTCTTTAAAACTACATACCTGCTGCTCTCTAAAGGCCTCAGCTAACTGCAAAGCAGCAGCTCAGTTCCAAGCCACACAAGTTATGGAAGAAGCCAGATCCCAGCTCAACCTGCTCCAAAAGAAAGGTCAGCCCAGAGCCTAGTGAGCCCAAGGGGGATAGCATCAGCAAAGGCTATTTTTCCTTAGAAATCAGTAGTACTCCCCCTCTAGGTAACCCAGAACTAAATACAGCAAGAATCTTTAATTTTAGAAGACAAAGAAGACATAAAATGAAAGCAGCTTTAGCAAAAGTTATAAGAACATTGCTTTCCGGTGAAGGGAAAACAAGAAAGTAGCCTGTTGTTTAAAAAAAAAAGAGCCTAGGATATTATAGCTTCTGTCCTAATCTTGTCTCTGAACAGAGAAGTGTAGCAGTCTCCTTTAAAAAAGGTCAGAGAATTGGTTTAATAAATAAAGGAAAAAGACAGATGATTAAGCGTTTCTCCCTTGATAAATCGTCAGCCTCAAGCTCAGATCCAAAGATGTAAAATGTTACAGTATAAACCAGTAAAGTAAGCCAAAATAAACCCCATACTTCAGAAGGGTTTTGAAAAGTCTTTATTTTTAAAGGGAAAAAGCATATGCTTGTCACTGAGACATATGATTAAAGTGTGAGTTAGTCAGGGCTTGGATGCCTCTGAGGAGGGAGGTGGGCAAGCACCTGCCAGGAAAATAAAAGTCAACTCCAAATAGACTGAAAGAATGCGCTTAAAATTTCAGAGTGTATCCTCCAATGTACAATGAAACTTCCCTGTGAGAACTCATGTTTCCTATTTGGTTCATTTGCTTTTCCAAAACAAGCAGATTTTTTGCTCTGCTCTTGGCACCCCTGCTGGAGATCTGATGGAGCAAAAAGTTTTCTTTTTCTCATTTTACTACACCAGCTAGTAGCTTAAGGAAGAGACAAAGGAGAAGGGGAAAGTGAAGGAAAAAGAGGAGGGAAAGAATAATATGTGCAAATCATGTATTAAGATGATAATGGAGTGGAGTGAAAGTGAAGTGTGGTCTGAGAATGAGGTGCAGTGACAAGATTAAGGATTGGCTAAACGAAGAAACAGAAATCCTAGGCCAACAAGTAAACATTGAAATAAGATCTCTTAAGAACTCTCTGATTCCAGAAAAAGCTAGGATCTTGGGAAGGAACATGTAGTGTCATCAAGCCCAGAAAATGCAAATCATTGGTTGGGGAAGTTTAGATGATGCAGTTGGAATCACTTAGCCTGCACCAACTTCTCTTTCCCCCAGCTAGTACAGATTTTCTTTGGACATCAGGTTTTGGGCCCAGTTCATAGTGGAATTCATAATTCTTCTGAAGCCAGAGCTGAGTCTAGTTTCCTGTTCCCTCTCTCCTTCCTTGCATGCACCCCGCTGCACCTCCCTCTGTATCCCCAAGGAGAACCAATAAAGAAAAAATATTATCAAGCACAGCAGCTCTGCCTTCACCTTTACTCATGTACTCTGTGACAATATAGATAGGCTCTTCAGATACCACAGCATAAAGCTGGACCAATTTGTCATGTTTTAGCTTCTTCATGATTTGGGCTTCCTCTAAGAAGGATTCTGGAGACATGGTGCCAGGCTTCAGGGTCTTGATAGCCACTTTAGTATTTCCATTCCACGTACCTACAAGCACAGACACTTAGTTAGATCAAATATCTTCTGCTCCTTTTCCTGCCTTATGCCTAACGAAAGCAAGGAAAAAGACAGCAAGGACATTTAATGTAAGGTTCTTTTAAAAAGTTTGGTTTCCCATGTTGCCTTATCATTATATTCCTCCCACACCTCCTTCATATTTTAGTCTTTTTCTGTTACACTGAAAAATAATACTCCCATGGCACTGGGGCACAGTTGCCGTTGTCCTACTCAGACAATGTTTCCAGTGATCTCCACAGAAACCTTCTCTGAGTAAGAAACGTGGGACTGCTGAAACACATCTTTGTGTATTCCCTTGCTAACAAGTAATTGCTACAGACAACAACACAGCTCCAGTCACAGCAACAAAACTGGTTTTTTTAACCAGAACTTCTCATTTGCAATGCATTTTAACATTTTGGTTTTGTTCCGAGTCAGATAAAAAAAAAAATAAAAGAATCTCCTGAGGAAAAAATGCTGAATTGATTTCATTTTAGAAACATAGGTATGTTTCCAAACTAGAATGTCTTTTTCCTTCCCCTCCTTATCCCCAGGAGCTGCTGATAGAATATGAGGTGTTCCTGTCCACTTCAGTTTGCTCTTTACTTGTGGTCAGCACTGAAATGGTCAAGTTGCATCACTTTTCAGCCACCACCTACCAAGCCTTCTGGAACCCCCAAAAGCCAGCACAAGAACCTGGAGAGAGCTGGGGAATTCTGACTCAGGGCATCCTGTAAGAGGTGGGGCTTCACTTGTGTATTTGCAAGGGGGAGGAGGAGGACTGGGGAGAAAGAAAAAGCAGAAGACCTATTTATGTTAACAGTGGGGTTTTTTGGGTTTTGCTTTGGGTTTTTTTTGGTTTGATTTTTGTGTGGGCAGGAAAAGGAATTAAAATGGGCAGAAATACCACTTTCCTACTGCCCTCTGGTTGTCCTTTGCTCAGACTAGCCAGAACCCTGCTCTAAAGGCAGGGCTGGCATGGCTTTGAATGTGATCTGTAGAGAGGGAGCTGCTGTGTGATAAGGCAAAACAACTCTAAATGACTTCAGGAATTAATCACATTGAAACCTATTCCTCTGCACTTAAGCATGAGGATAGCAGAAAGCCCACCAAGTACACAAAGGCTGTGTCATAGAAAAAGGTAAAATGTAAAATAACCCAGTTTGTTAGAAGTCCATGAGCAATAAAAGGGCTCAGCTGCTGCATGGGAACTGGTTAGGCCAAAATAACTTTATCATGAGTTTTGAAACCTGCAAGTGTATAAAATGAACCGTAAAATGGGTCTTTTTTTGTGCAAATGCTCAGGTCCCAGGTCCACCTTGTCGGGCTGAGGATCAAAGAAGAGCAGTGGAGGAGCTGCTGCTCCTGTGCTGCTCCTCACTTTTAAAGGGCAATCCCAAATGTCTGGGGGGGCTTGAGACACATATTAGTCAAAAGTGTGCAGTGCAAGTTTAGTTTTCACTACGCCTTGATTTCCTTCTGCCAATTCAGTGCCAGGTATCACTGCACTGTGAGTGGAGTAATGCCTTGAGTTACCACCTCTGCTACCCCAGCACGCTTCAGAAGGACTCCTGAAGCCTTAATTTCTCTCAGGCCTTCAAACCAGAGCTGAAGCAGGACTTTGCTCTAGTGGCACTCCTGTGCAAGCTGGGAAGGATGTGGTTTTGCCTCTAATTTCAAGCAGGGTGGCCAAAGTCCTTCCTGATGGGTGAAAGGGAGCGTGTTTTGTCTGGGGTCTCTGAGGCTCCAGACTGCAGTGTGCCATCAGTCACGGCCACTTTGCAGAGGTACCACAAAATTATGTGAACCAGGAATAGAACCAGAGTTTCACGGACAACAGAGTGGCATTAATAAAATAGGATCTCACTTCGTGTGTTAACAGGATTTATTGTGTACTGTCTGTTTTAATAAAAAGCCCAGGACTCATTCTATTACCATGAAGTGTTTTCAGCAAGTCCATTTTTAAATACTTTTATAAATTTCTCAAATTTAAAAAAGGAAAATCAAACAAAAATATTATCTTATCCTCTCAGCCCTGATTCTGGTTTAAATTCTTAAATTTTGTTGACCTGTTTTGGTATATTTCTCTAATAGAAAAGTATCATACACTTCGCTCTGAATTCCTCCCATATGTAGTTAGTTACTACCTAATGTGTTTTTTATTAATTTTTACTGTGTTAATCTACTCCAATTTTGTATTGCTTCAGGGCTGTTAACATATTTTTTACTATACATTAAGAAACATAATCTCATAATCATAATAATAATTTTTGCATTTCTGACAGATACTTGGTAGTGGTACTTGGCACTTTATTTCTCATAGCTGATTTTTATTTTTTTTTACTTTTTTTACATTTGTTCCTCTAACTTGTACCAATTTAAGATCTATGGCACACAGAGCTGGCCACTAAGTATTAACATCACTAGCAAACTCATGCATGCATTCAGGATGAAGAACAAGAAGGAGAAACTGCAATTATCTGGAAACGCCAATAGAAATGTGGGTCGCTTTCTTTGCAGCAGGTCAACTGTAATTCTGTGAGATTCTATACATTTCTATATTTCTAGTCTAAAAATTCTGTAAATCTCATAGACTTGCTACTCTGCTCCTTGCTGTAGTCCTGCAATGGGAAACAGCTGCAAGAACCCAGGAGGACCCACTGGTTTTTTTGGCTGTACATATTTTTGTGCCACTGCAACAAAAGGAGTGGTCAAACTGCCCCCTCAAATGTTTTGTGAAGAAACAATATATAGTGCCTCTTTACTTGAATTGGTAATTTTAAAGTCTATACAGAATGCAATTTGGCATAGAAATTGAGGCACTTCTGAAATGGCCACTATATTGTGTTTCAATGCTATGGCCATACTAAAATTTATGTAAATTGTAAATTGCTATTGTTTTATACTCGTTAAAAGAATGAGGCCCATGATGGGTAAGTTAAGCTGGCAAGTGTGCAGAACACAATGTCAGTGGATTTGGAAAAGGTCAATATTTCTGGACTTCAAAATGGGAGTTCATCTGGGCCTGGCAAGTTTTGCCTCTGTTGTCCCTATTCTCTATATTGAGTTACTGGGTTCTGCTGCAGAAATTTACAAATTTCAAGGAGACTTGAAGAAGGGGATCCATGGGAAAGTTAGCTCGACAATATCAGCTTGCTTATATTTGCCATTATTTTAAAACTGGGAGAGTGGATGGAAACATTTTCAGGGTCTGATTCCATCAGTGCTACAACACAGGAGGAAAGAAAAATGTCTACTTACCAGATTAATTTCTGGTTAGCCATTCTGCCTTACAGGTTTAGCATCATTCCTATTTGAATAGCTAGCAATTGTGTAGTCACCCAAATAAACCCAATGAACTTAATGAATTTTAATGCCCTAACCTCTCATACCACTGTGTGTGTGCAAGGAAGCTTCCCCATGGATGACTGTGTCAGGCAACATAAACTAACATTTCATACTATTCTGATCTTTTAGCTTTAAGACCTATACTTGAAATGTTTATTTCTGCCAAGAGGGCCTTAAAAGATCCATCCAAAGCAAAATATATTCTCTGCCTTACCACGCCACACTTCAGCGAAACACCCCTGACCAAGCTTCTGTTCCAGAAATAATGAATCACGTGCAACTTCCCATGCATCTTTAGCCAATCCAACAGTTTGTGGGGTATTATTCGTAGCAATCACAGTTAAGTTAAAACACAAACCATCAGCTTTCTCTATAGGAGAGGAAATTAATAAAAAAAACACACTTATAATCCAAAATTATGCATGCATTGAGAAAGATGGAAGGTGAGGGTCTCTCAGTGCTGCATTAAAGTTCATTTGCAAACACTGTTTTTTGCATGCTGGAGGTAAGGACTTCTTTTGTTAGCAGAAAAAGGCTTTTTGGTATAGCCAAGAGATTACTATGTGAGCCTTGATTTATTATTAAGACAGTGGTAATTTGTCAAAATCAAGACCTTCCAAGGAAACATGGATTTTCAGTTTTCTTTTGCCATCAATTATAGTGAAAGTTGAAGATTAAAGAATTTCAAAGTCAAAGACATGATTCCAAGGGCATTTTTCCTAAACGTTTGAGCTTTGCTAATTTTTTTTCTTGTGAGTCGCAATGTCCTACATTTTCACCTTCCATCTTGTAATTCTCACACAGAGAGCTATTTTAGAGTAATTATTTTGCTCCATACCCATCCATACTTCCCCAAACTGCCCATTTCCCAGTCTCTTGATCAACTGTAGGGATTCTCGTGGAATTTCCCAGACATCTTTGGTTTTGACAGACAGATCAGTAAGCCTTGGCATTCCTTTATGACAGGGGACTACTAAGCGGCAGCAAAGACCTGCAGCTCTCTCTGATGGAGCCAGAAGTGAAGCCAACAGCAAAGGAGAGGAAAGAAAAAAAAGTGTGACATGAAACAAATACAGTAAGCATAAAAACAATGCTACTCACAACAGCTGTTAGTTGCATACCACAAAGCATCCTGGAAGATTAGGAATTGAACACTGAAACATATTCATTTGAGACAGAACAGGAAATATTTTAGCCTCTGCACAGCCTGAAATGGAAGGTGACCGCCACTGGTTTCTCTTGCGGACTCAAGATTTCCCTCCTCCCATGGTGCTGCATTAAGATAACCTCTTGAGTGACTGGTATACTATGGCACACTATAGCTTTTTAAAAATAATCTGTCAATTGCAAGCTGAGTTGTTTCTGTACTGAGTAAAAGAAACATGGAGAATATTAATTACTTCTTTTTCTGAAAAATCACAGCCATAAAAATTTGGTGGACTTTTCGTAGCCTGGGAAAAGGCATTTTCTGTATTCTGCCCTGTGAAAAGGTATCATGCAAGTCTGACATTCTTTCTAGAGCAAACCTTCATTAGCATGTGCAGCCAGTCCTACATTATTTGAAGCATGTTCATGATATTACCTCTTGCAAAGCTTCTCAGAAGACTGAACTGTGACAGAAGTCGCACAAGATATTTTGGCAAGAGTAAAAACAGTGATATATACATACATGTGAAATACCTATACATAGACATATTGATGAAGAGTATACCATGCTGCACAAAGCATGGTATACAATATATAATATAAAGCCTGCACAGAGACTTGCATCTTAAAACAGGTGCAGCAGAGCAGAACAAGGTGGGGAAGTGCAATTGCACTTCAGAGCCAAACATAATCTGTATTCCTCTGTGCAGAATTTCTTTCTATGCAGGTGAACAGGTTGTTTCAGAATCATAAGGTGGGCAAGCACTGAAGCTCCTGGCAACACCAAGCTCCACCTGATGAGCACAACTCTGCATTGTGGCTCCCCCAGAGATCAGAGTGCAGAGCAGGCAGTTATAGGGAGCCCTCATGGTTTGAGTCAGCTGGGGCTGGGATGGAATGAGGGCTCCTGTGTTCACCTGGGTCCTGGAGAATGCAGGGGAAACCTCTGGAGTGCTGCACCATGGCTCCAGAGCTACCCTGCCTGGATCCTACTGATTATGCCTCCATGTTGCACAGAAATGGCTGTTTCCTGATCTATTTGTTTCTGCTTCTGTGCATGGAAAAGACACCACCCAAATAAGCTACAGGAAACTAAAATTTGACATTTACCAACTGGTACAGTGAGGTTGTAAATTATCTTCCTTATATGTGAGTTTTTATACATCATTTAGCTTGAAGTAGAGTCACCAGAAACAACTAGAAATTCTCCCTGGCAGCATTACACCCATCAGGAATTGGGTGGAGAAGACAGCCAGATGTCTAGTATGAATAGCATAAGAATACAGCAGACAGAATACAAAGAATACAGAAAAAATGCCCCACAGAGAAGTTGATTTCCCAAGTAAAAATTATGAAAAGTTTTTGAGCAGCAAGCATTTGGGGTAATCTGTTAATAATATCATGAAAAGCTAAAGTAAAGGGGAAAAAAAAAAACCCAAAGAGCAAATAATTCAAAATACAAGTTTCTGCTTAAAAAACGACCATGCTGAGAAGCATGGCAACCTTCTGTGCAAGAATCAGTTGTCCTATGCAGAGGTCTGGGGGCTTTGAAGTTGCGTACAGCAATTGCCAGTGACAACAGGATGTACTTTTGGGAGGAATAGTGCATGCCAGACTTTATTCACAGGAATAATAAAAAAAAAAAGTTGTGGTTGGACAGAAATAGTGTGCATAAAGAAACACACATATTTCCTTACTTATTTAACATAAATTAAATGTTAATACTTTGCACATAGAACAAAAATCCAGTGGGAAAATATATGTAATTATCTAATATATGCAAACCTTTTGGACATTATTTTAGGTGACTGAATTCCACAACGCAATTCCTATTTGCTTTATTAGCAATAGTGTGCTGCAAAATGGCACATATTAGCACTCACTTATTCACAAAGAACTCATGCTTGGAGATGTGCAAGTCAAATTCAGTAATTCTGTTTGCATAGAAGAGGGAGAGCTGGCAAAACCTTTAGCACAGTAAAGTGTTAGGTTTTAAAAGCTCTGCTGCTGTATCCTGTGAGCAGCACTCAAAGGCATTTATAACTCTAATGGGAAAGGGATAACAGAAGATGCATTACAACAAGCAAGAGTCATAGATCAAATGACTCTTTAGGGCATCTTACACATACATCAGCTCAGTAGCAAACACTTTTGTTTTAAAATACTTCAGAGTGCCATGTATTATCTGAAAAATTACCTGAGTAATGCTGAACCAGCTGCTGAAGGGTTTCAAATTGTGCCCGAGTTGTGATATAATATCCACCATTGTCAAGTTTGCGAATCTTATAATGTTTGACATGATCTCCTTTCATATCATCCCAGTCTCGAATAGACAGGGAATAGGCACCTGTTCCAAGCAAAGGAGAAACAAAAAATTGTAATTAGCTTCTAGTCACAAAGATTTCAGTTTCCTGATCAGTTGTTACAAAGTCAAAGAGAAGTTGCTTCCAAAAAGCTCACTGTGTCCTGTAAAAGAACAAATTAATCTAACACAATAAGATAAGTGTCAGAGAAAACGTGGGATGTTCAAACCATGTCATTTTCACAATGTTCTAGAAAGATACCGGGACTTCTGTGTAAATGAAAACTCACATTTTAATATTTATTGCTCCAGGCTGTTAAATTGACTTTTCCTATTCTAAGTGTCAGGTTACACTGCAAACACTGTACTTAATGTAAATGCCAGTGGGTGGTAAATATCAAGATTTTCACAGGAAGCTCTGGAGATAATGACTTTATATGTGGGTAGTGTTGTTACCCAGATGGATCCCAGCCTTCTTTATAAACAACCAAATAAGCATATTTTGTACACCACAGTCTTTAGAAGGTAATGCTACACCAAGACTGAGCACCAGCAGATCTGCAAGAACTTCATGTTTAACTTCCCAAATCCATGTGGGGCTTTAGATCTTACTAGTGGGATTCAGATGCCCTAGCACAGGGATTAAGCGGCATGTGAGGTGCCTCAGGACATGCTGCTTGGCAGTTTTCCCACAGGCTGTCACATTTCTCCAGCCATGTGGATGCCCTGCAGGCATTTGAAGTGGCTCTGGATGCTCATGGCCAGGTAAAGGAACCTCACTTCACGGGCTGGAATTAGTTTTAGGCGCAGTGGTGGCAGTCTGCAGGTGGGCTGGGGGCTTGATTTTTATGCCCATACAATCTCAGAGCCTCTGATGCTCTGAGGTTGGCTGGATCCCAGCTCAGTTTCCATGAGTGTTATGGCACCGTGGTGTAATGCCGGTGTGGGCGCTCGGTGTCTGCAGTCATGGGCAGCTGAACAGAGCCTTGGCTTCCTGCTGACTGCAGAAACAGCTCAGCCACCTACATGGGGACCTGAACATTCAGGTGTCTTGCTCTGGAGGACAGTCCTATTTTACATCCAGAGGCTCACGTGTGTTGATTCCCCACAGTGTCAGAAGCAAAGCCACTTTTTTACAGCGTAACCCAGCATCTGAACAAAAACATGGCCCATTTCAAAGGCAGCAAAGAAAACAAGTCCTCATTCATGGCTCAGACAAATATTGTGTTTACTCAAGGGAATTTAGGCATTAGAAGGAGAAGAGAAAACTGTCAGCTGCAGAGAGCTCAGGAAGGGCCTCCTTCTGGAGCCTCTGCTGCTTTCACTGGTAACCATGTCAGCGAAAGGCAGAAAAGGAAAACCACCAGAAAACAGTTTTGTACAGTATGAAAGGTGGTCCCAGTGTAAGATGTCTTTCTTGGATGTGTCCTCAGGAAGAAGCCTCCTTGACCACATTAACCAGGTTACACTGGTGGGTGGCTCATCCCTGAGGGAGATGCAGTGAACAACATATCTCCGCCCTGACTCTAAGGACTTCTCAAATTCCCTGTTGTTAGTCCTCAATATAGGAGGAAAAGAGCCAGCACTTAAACCAGATGATTCTGGTTTATTTGAATAGGAGGCATCCTTATAGGAGTGTCAGGGTTTGTTTTATGTCACTTTTTTTTCCCTTTAAAAATTTTATTTTACTTTATGTATTTATTTTGGTGGGGTTGGAGCTAGATGATCTTCCAACTCCAGCTTTGCTGCAATTATATGATTTCTAAGTGTAGAAAAATACTGTTTGTTTAGGACAGTTTTCTGAGGCTCTCCCCCTGAGTCAGTACATTTCTCTCAACTAGGAGTTCAAAGCATTTTGGTGATTTGCAAGCACATCTTGTGCATGCTTTGTACCACCACTCTGGGCTGTCCATTGTCAGCCTCCTTTCAGAATTTTCCAGGCACTCTTCTCCACCTCTGCATTTTAGAGTTTTGATCCACTGGCAGCAGCTGTATTTTCTTTAGTCACGCTCCCTGCCTATCTGGTCACTATTTTAGATTCTTTAGGAAAATGTAAACAATCTGTGGCTCCAGGTCTGCAATCAGAGCTGTGTGGGTGGCCCTCAGTGGACCCTTGCTGACCTCAGATCAAGTTGCAGGACTGGAGCTTTAGTTCAAACCTGGACATAAACAAGAACCAAGATGTATTTCATTATTCATTTATTTAGGCTGTTGTTTATCTATACTTCATTATAGTTCTATAATTCATTATTATCTGATGATAAATTTAAATACAAGAGACATATATAATAGAGGTTTGGGATAGAAATACGACATTACAATATATCATACTAATGATTTTTTTTTTTAAAAAGCCAAACAACTAAAACCAGACAGTCTTGAAAGGTGGAGATTGAAACCAGGTGAAGGATTATACAGACAAGAGCTGATGAAATACCTGGGTAGTCAGGCATTGAAAAAATGAAAAGCCAGCTCCATAGGATTTATTTTGAGAGTAAAAAGAGAAGGCAACCATGATCAAGGGAGGTTAAATTAATGCTGAAATCATCCATGATGATACTTCTAACATGATTTTGATTAATTTTATTATTGTTATTATTAAAAGCAGAAGGGACAATTCTAGGTCATAAAACAATTCCTGCCTTAAGCCCACAATGATTCATTTGGGTTGGACGTTTTGAGAAGACTTATGGCAGAACACACCATTTGAGCCCACCCAACTGATTTTTTTCTTTCTCTTGAACAAAAAGCTCTGTTTTCTTCTAACAACATACTTAAACACCACAAGGATGAGAAGGGAAATAGGCATTTTTTACAAATAAAGGGCATGTTTGTTTTTTTCCTATAGCTCTGATGCAAACTGTGCTTGAAGATGTAGAGAGCCTTTAGTTTAAATGCAGAGAAATCAAACTTGCTGCTCTAAGTCCAACTGTGATGGATTACTATATTTCCCCAACACTTTTTTGTCTCACAAGAAATTAGGAAAACCCCTGACTTAGCTAAGTAAACAGTGCTG
The DNA here is from genome assembly GCA_013397245.1 of Thryothorus ludovicianus. Classification (NCBI taxonomy): domain Eukaryota; kingdom Metazoa; phylum Chordata; class Aves; order Passeriformes; family Certhiidae; genus Thryothorus; species Thryothorus ludovicianus. The sequence goes on from VZTB01009511.1 coordinate 120,327, forward strand.
CAAAACATATCCCCTATCACTGTACAAAAACTGGGGCAAACAGACTAAACTGATAATGTGGTTTAGAGAAACAGTGTTGTATTTGTTTTAAGGGTCCGTGGCTGCGTGTATGAGTGAGTTTTTAAACTTGGCACAGAGTGGGATGAAGTCCTGCTCCTCACACACATCAGAGCAACTGTTGGTGAAAAAAAAAAACAGGTGGAGACTATTTGCAGAAAAAGAAGAAGTTAGAGCCTGTCTTGCTCCTCTTGAGAGTGCCTCACTGCTATGGGAAGCACGGTGAAGCTGTGGGGTGACAAGAAATTGTCTGCCTGAAACAGCAGCAAGTCTATTCAGATTTTGCATCAGAAACAGTCTTCAGAGTTATAGGCAGCAAAGGAAGAATTCGGTGACTCCAGGAGGCAATAACGCAAAACTTAGAATTTTAGATGATTGAATGCAGTATCTGAAGATGGGTCAGGGAGAGAGGAGTGCAAGTACTGCTTCTCTTTAAACTCCTTCCCTAGCCATGACATTTTGCATGCCAAGCCTAGCTGATAGCGTGCTCTGATCAAAGCACTGACAAGCTGGCGCTTTAATTATGTGAACCATCATTAGACTACAGAACTTGTATGGAATTAGTTCTAGTGACTTATGCCTCCCACAGCTTTTGTTTTGGATTGTTGGTTAATTGAGAAATGGCCAGGTTTGTTTTTACTTAGTTGCAGGTTTTCTGCTCAATACTTGTATGAATTAGAAGGATCTTTTCATACATGTGAAGCTTTTGAAGAAGATGTTGACAGGCCTTGTGAGTAAAATGTAAAAGCTAAAATAGCACCCGCCAAGAAAACTGGAACTCCTCCAATATTTGTAGAGGGAAGGAGGAGAATACACCCTTCCACTTGACTTCAACAGAATGGATACAGTTGAATACTTTATGAATATGTTAATTAGAAGTATATTCAAGTCTTTTCCCTGCTAATATGTGAATTTAAAACTGCTGCACAATTTTTTTCTCCTTTTTTTTTGTTCCCCCCAAGGATCCAGCATTTCAAAGGATCAACTATGAGGCTTGCACTGCCATGCAATGGCATGGCAACCCAATACCATGGGTTGAGCATGAGTTGTATTTTGGTTGTTCTCTACTTTGAACACTCACCCTAAGACCTAGGATATCCAGACATCCAATTCCCTAACACAAAACCACACAAAATTATACCTATCTCTACCTTCATACCACTGAAAACAGTATTTTACACACTCAGCACAATTTTTCCCACATTATCCTCTCATTCATAGCTGGAATACCATTGCCCAGCCTACCTTTGGTAGTTTCGCTTTCCCGGATCAAGAAGGTACCTCTGGGGTTTCCAAATGACAGCAGCTGCCTCTCGGCATCTTTTCGGCCAAGCTTGCCAAAGTACCACCTTAGGGAAACATCAGAAATGGTGAGACACATGCTACATAGCATTACCAAACTGTGTCACAAAGCCTAGATATGGAGAGGATTTTTTGTGTGGAAACTGTGGTTACTTAGACACAGTCGACCATTTTGGTCACACTGTGTCTCTTTTATCCTGCTGGGAAGCCAAGGTGACAAACCATGCCACAGATGTTCCCTGTGCTGGGCAGTAGCTCCTTGCATTAAGCCCATAATCAGTAGATGCTGAGAACGCTTGGTGTGCCCCAACAAAGGCCAGACTTGGACAAACACAGACCAAGATGTGGTGGGTGGAGGGTTTACACAAGGAAAAGGGCAGAAAACTGTCGCTGCCAAGGAGCAGTATTTGTACAGATGTTGCTGCAAGTATTTGGCCTACATAGCAATTTACTAGTACTCAATATTTTTGTTGCAGCACAGCTATAAAATCTCAGAAGGATGAGACTCAACCACTTTATTTATGATTCTAATGAGGCTTTCAGAGTTGCAGCCTTTTTCCCTTCCTGCAGCAACGTTTTTGTGTTGTTTCACAATCAGCCGAGGACAACCTGAAGCACAGACTCCAGTAGTACCTGCTCAGCTCTATAAGCTCCTCCACTGTATCATTTATATTGGAAATAACATGATAGACACATAATACACACATCACTCTTTTTCTTTGCATAGATGGGTCCTCATTAGGCAGCCTTGTGTATGCATTGTGGGCATCCTACCTATCCTCGGATTTGTATTTGTTGATACAACGTGCCCTCTTTAATGGACCGTTTGCACAATAATTGACTCAAAATATTTTTACAAGTTGCTTCAGGAAAAGCAAGAGCACCTTCTGGTTAAAGCTTGAAATGAGCTGACAATTGAAAAAAAAAGAAGCAGACCTGTGTTCCTTTAGGTTTTCTTCCTTTGTTTTGACATTGAAAAATCATTGAGCTCATGCTTTTTTTTTGTTACTAATTCCATAATTATTTATCAGTGCAGTTAAGAACTGAAATAAATATAATGTAAGTCATTTGAAAAATCGCTGCAATCAATCAAAACCAACTCCTCACACCTCCTTCTAATACAGCACTAATAGGTATTTAGAATAAAAAAAGAAAACATACTCCTCTGCTTGGATGGAATCGACTGGAGCCACATAGTTACTGGGAATGTAACCAGTTTCACCTGTTGTCAAGGAACGGGCCTCCCACCAGTCTCCTTCCCTGTGGAAACAGATGTGAGGAGGGGAGGTGAGAGCAGGACACAGCTGTAAAGACAACGATCTGACTTCATTAACAGCACCCAAAACTGTGTGGCCGTAAGAAACCACAGCAACTCATCTCTTTATCACCAGCGGGCTTCCAAGAGAGCTGTTTGCATCTAAACCCAAAAAATACACTTATTTCTGTACATCTAGAATTACTGCAGCAATGATTAGTACTGTAGCAGCACAATGGCATGAAGAGGCAGAACAGTCCAGTGTAATCAGGTTTGGTGAGCGCTGAATTTGGACTAGAGTATTGAAAACTGTATCCATAGCAATTATTCTAATACAGACCCTTGAAAGAGCTTACAGGAAAATTGCCAAAATGAATGCTGTGTTCTGGTTTTGGCTGGGATAGAGTTAATTTTCCTCAAAGGAGCTGGTACGGGACTATGTTTTGGATTTGTGCTGGAAGCAGTGTTGATACTGCAGGGATGTTTTCATTTCTGCTGAGCAGCATTCCCACAGTGTCAAGGCCTTTTCAGCCTCACACCCGACCAGGGAGGGGGTGGGGGTGTGCACAGATCTGTGTGAGGGGACAGAGCTGGGAGAGCTGGCTCCAGCTGGCCACAGGGGTATTTCATAACATATGGCATCGTGCTCAGCATGTGAAGCTGGGGAAGAAGAGGGAAAAGGGAGCAATGTTTGGAGTGATGGCATTTACCTTCCCAAGCCATGATGGAAGCCTGCTTTCCCGGGGATGGCTGAACACCTGCCTGCCCATGGGAAGCCATGAATGAATTATTTGTTTTGCTTGGCTTCAGTGCATGACTTTTGCTTTACCTATTAAACTGCCTTTATCTCAACCCATGAGTTTTCTCGCTTTTACCCTTCTGATTCTCTCCCTTATCCCACTGCAGGAGAAGTGAATGAGTGACTGTGTGGGGCTGAGTTGTTCTCTGAGCTTAAACCACAACACAATGTCACATTCACTGCTAATTTTAAACTTCTATGAGCATAATTAATCTGAAATCCAAAGATAGCAAAAAGCCATCTATCAACCTGGCATTTTAGATGGCCCTAAAGGATCACACTTCATTGTCTAGATTCCCTCTGCTGGCCACCTGGAGGAGGTAGCACAGGACTAGGCTGCATTTTCAAGTATCTACAAAAAGCCCTTCTTCTACAACATTTGAATGTAAAGAGGTTCATGCAAGACCATCTTAAGGCAGTATTCTGCAGACTGAGCATGAATTTTTCTCTTACACTGGTGCGTGCGGTGGGACATGGTACTGCCTTTCAGAGAATGCACATTGCAGCAGGATGTGCAGCTTTAAGAGAAGTTTATTTCTCAGCTTTTTGCAGGATGCAATGACTTGAGATTTAGCAATTTCTATTTCATTCTCAGCACCAGATTCACCAGTGTTTAACTCCTACCACTACAAATAAGCATTCTCTTTTCTATTTCTGGACTGCTTAGAAACACTTTCTCAGTTTGCCTCTCTGTAAACCAGAGACTTATTCACTAAATAAAACACAATTATCAAATGTATCAAACGTGACTGGAGAATCCAGCCTTTTCTGGAAGCAAACACTTATATAAAACACATTGACTCAGCTATTAGTGGAAGGAAAGGTTGTGTCAAGGGGAATTCTTTAAATTTTCAACTTCACTTTATTTAACAGTTTAAAGGAGCACGAACTCTATGGAAAACAACTAGGAAACAGCTGTGATTAGTCAAAAAGGAGATACTTCCAATTTTACAGTTCAAGACACATGAAGTGCAAATAGCTTTTGCAGAGGCTGGCAGTAGACACTATTTTAATACACCCTGTGTGCATTAGTATGTCAGGCAAATGGCCCTTTTTGTTTGTGTCTCTAGTGCTGCCAGCTGAAGTGCTAACCCTCCCCCCATATGCTGCTGTAGAATGTTTCTGAGGCATTATGCCACACTGAGCTTGATGTATTGTACCATTCCATCTCCTCTCCTTACTGTGCAGAGAGTCCACTAGATGGAGGTATTTTGTCATATCTAGGGAGGGAAAAAGCAGATGATCACAGCATCAGGAACAACCCCCACTGCTTTGACAGAGAAGCTTAAATCTCTCAAAGCACTGCCAGAAAGGAGGAGGAATGCAGGCTTTTTTCATGGCTCTTAATGTTAGACCTGCAGCTGAGGTGGGAGGCAGCTAGCCAATGGGGCCAGACAGGGTGTGGTGGTGCAAATGCTGGGGATGGCCCAGTGTTTGAAAGCCCCAAAGTCAGGCTTTGCTCTGAACTGCTCTGCAGGTACCTCTTTCACCCAGACTGCCTTTAGTGAAATTTCTGGGTTCAAATCACAGGGATACCCCCGTATGTCAGTTCAGGTGTTGTGCTAATGGTTACTCCAAAGCACATATCAGATTTTGTTTGCTGAGAGCTAAAGTGAAATCCAAATTCAAACCCCTCCAAAAATTCCAGACAAACTACTTTTTTGCACATATATGCTTTCTATTTACAAGCAGATGCTTAAAAAATGAGCTTATTTGATAAAATTCCTGATGTAAATGAAGAGAGGAAGCATTCTCACAGAGAAGCATCTTTCTGGAGGTTCCCAGTCTGGCTGTCACTACTCCATGGGTGTGGTTAGGGTCATGTTTATAAGCAAACAGACCTAACTACGATGGGAACTGAACTTCTGTATTCCTACAGGAAAATCAAGGAGTGCTTGGTCTTTTTTCTTTCCTGAGAAACCCTTCTTCCAGGCAGTAATTACCTGCATCAAAATGCAGGTACTGCAGCCACCGACAGGAAGGGGAATCTCTCTGTCTCACCAGCTCCAAGGATGGTTGCTCTCTAAGTCCTGGTGAGCACTGCCAGATTTTACCAGCTGGCACGTACAAGGTATTTATAATGTGTGGAACTTCTTGTTTCAAGTTATGGCATAGTTTGTGCAAGGTTAGGAAAGCACAAGGCAATGTGAACAAAAATGGATCATAGGTTTAAAAAGGGTTTGCTTCCAACTGCTAATTTAGAAGCAGAAAGGTTTTAAACTGCTGCTCCCTCTACAAGTCGTAACTGAAGTTTCTGTGCTTTCATCTACATCAAAGCTCTTTAGCTTCATGAAATATTCCACAGAATTACCTGATTTTTTTTTTAAAACTTCAATGCACATTGAGCCAATTCCAATCCTACAGTTGCTATATTAAAATCAACAGAAGTTGCACGAGGGGTGAATTTGCCTCATTGTCACATATTAAAAAGAAAAAAAGAGAAGACCAATATCACAAAGCCTTTAGAAAGTGACATATTTGGCTGTTAACCCATTTTTACCTCTGCATGATAGCAGTAGTGAACATAATGCAGAGCCTGCCACTTTATGCTCTTAGCCAAGAATTACAAGATGTTCAGATATAGGTCAGTAGCACAGTGAGTTTTAGAAGTTATTTTTAAATCACTAAGGGATTTTTTTTCTATGAGCAGTTGATGAAATTAATTTTAAGTTCACGATTTCCAGGATGGAAATGTGGTTTTCATGTTAGATGCAACAGAACTTAGGAAGTCTTGACTGTTTCACCTACCTTTAACTGTACAAAAATGCTTTTAAACTTGACACGTGAGTCTGGATAACGACTCTTTTGTGAATCAGTTTTTAGCTCATTTCTGTGTAGGGATACTTGTAGCAGATTAGAAAAAGTGTTAGTATATGCCTTGCAGAACCTCTGTAGGTACTGATAAAATATAGAGCTGGTAGTCTCAGTTCTCAATGTGGGGTTACTGTAAAATGTAAGCAGTAAATCACACAATCTAACACCTTTTTAAAGTAAAGCTGCATGTGGTTAAAGTTTTTTTCCCCAACCAACACAGCACTTTGCAAAAGTGCTCTAAATGCAAAGGTGAGTAAGTAAGCATAAAGCCCCTCAATACTTGAATATCCAACATCAGATTTTACTAATAACATAAGCAAACATTATTGTAAACATTATAAGTTTGAAACTATTAAAAAGTAGATTCCTAAGCCTAAAACTTACGAGCTGTTAAGTATCTGGAATTTTTCTCCTTTGTGAAAACTCAAGTCATCTTCTGTTCTTGCTTCATAGTCATAGAGCGCCACAAAAAGAGTTACACCTAAAGAAAAAGACAGGCAGGTAATACTCCATCACAAAAGACAGGAGGGAAAGGAACCTCAAGAAATTATGTGGCTAAGCCACAGGTAAGCTACTCCAGTTGCTGAGGATCAAACCAAACTGAACCCTCCAACTTTTAGAATGATCCTCATCTCTCTGGTCTTATGCAGCCAGCGGGCACTCCATCTCCTTCACTCTGTACAGTCACAAGATCCCAAGCAGGCAAAGGGGGCTGAAGAGACAGTTTAGATATGGCCATGCCACGTATTTAGCTATTTGAGGTGGCTCAGTCCACACTTTACATTCCCTGGTAGAGGGATGAGGCAGTTAGCCAAATCTGTCATGCTCATATAATTTTTCACCCCCAAGTGAACCTGCAAATTAGCAAAGGTAGGGGTGAAGACCCAGCTCCACCCTACTTAATTTCTTTGCAGCATTTCATGAAATAACTCTTCCTAAAAGCAACATGCTGAGATAGTCAGGCTTCTGCTGTAGATGCATGATTGACACCACAAGCACTAAGGCTTTCAAGCTCACCTGTTCCTCCTCTTGTACGCAGCGTCCCTGTATGAGAGGAGGAGTTGACTCCACCAAACACGGTCAGTCCTTGGCTTCCTGTGGCATGGAAGTTGTTGTAGTTTGGGATTGAAGTCACACCAAAGCTAGGATAGTGCTGCGGAGTAGGATCTGTCCCATAGCGGTAGCCAGAGCTTTGAGTTAAACTGCCATCCCTCTCGTCAGTCAGTTTTGTTGCTTCTTTATCCTTACATTGCACACAGCCCATTATCTAAAATCCTAGGACAGGAAGGAAAGGACAGGTGCTCATAGGTTGATGCTCACCAGATCTCCTCCAAATGCTCATATGATGAGGTTCAAATTAAGTCCACTGCTCAAAAGTTAAGTACTTTGGAAAAAAGCCTGCAGTAGTCAGAATATAAACAGCAACATGCTGGAAAAAAGCTCACACAAAATCTTCCCCTCAGGAATTTTCCATCAAGGCCTGGGAAAGAGGGTCCTGCCTGCTCTTAGGGTAGTGGCAGATCTCTGTCCAGCCCTGACTGGCATGGAGGGACAAAGAGGATGAAAGCCATCTTGCTCACTCTTTGCCAGGAGGATGCAACCGGCAGGTGAAGGACTCCGCCAAAAAGGTGCAGCTGAAGGTGTTCAAGGCTGCCCTCAGAACACAGAATGAGGCACTTAGCTTGTGGTTCATATCTGATCTTGCCAGCTACACAGGACTGGACTTCACCTGAAGATAATAAAGCCCTTCTTCCGTTGCTGGAGATCTGTCTGCATGGCAGGCAAAAAAGCAGCCACAGTGAGCCAAGAATTACTACAGCAGGAAAGTAGGAGGGAGCTATCAGAGGGCACAGCTTAAAAAAAAAAAAGGAAGCTCCTTTTCATGTAGTACCAAATTGAAGTCTAAAACCACTGCTAACAGAAGGTGGGGCTGGCAAAGGTACACACATTAAGAAACTAGAGAAAGTCCCAGAAGAATTAACACATCAAATGCAGAGTAGCTCCAAGTACAGATTCTGCACAGGATCAAACTGAGAGGGTTTCAAAAGTTACAGCTTCCAAAAGGTTGCTCCAAGTTTTTTTAATTCTTGTAACCTCTTGTTCAGCACCCTCATGGGGCACTACCTGGGTTAATCTCTCTTTATATTAGGTGCCTGCCTCTCACTGTGTGGAGGGAGATAGAGGGTGATTTGCCACATCTCAGAAGCAGTCCTGCAAGGTTAGTTCTGCTACCTGGTGTTGCCTTTCATCTGCTAGCTCTAGCTTTCTCTATTGCATGTGGTGGTGTTTCTGAACTCTGTCCTATCGGCCCAAGTTGAACCTAGACATAAAATCTGAGTTTCTGGAGCTGGGTGTGATGAACCTAGGGACTCAGATATTTGTCTGGATGCATCCTTGATCTGAACCAGTATAGTGACTTTTAGATGCAATCTGGCACACAAACAACATACTCTGAACAGTGGGGCTGGAAGAGAAGTGGCAGGAAAGAAGGTCTGAAAAAATTACTTACTAGAAATAATTTTTTCAGAATACATAAATAGACAGGGAGAAAATGCAGAGAATGGAAAAAAAAATAGTGAAATACATATCCCCCCACCCCCATTTCCTTTCACTTTTCAGACAGTATCTGTCACTTTGGGTAAATAAGAAGTCTACACTTTTTTAAATTTCCTAATTTTTCTGTAGCTGCCAGGCTGGCTATTTTCTATGCCTTACCCCAACATCAACACAGGAAATTGCTTTTGACAAACTCAAGGGATTCAGAAAAAGAATGTTTCACCAGTGGTGATGCTTGAAAAATTATGCAGCAGCTCCCTGTTTTCCACAGTCTGCATACCTGCTTCCCACATCTAACCTGTCTAATTAAAAAGAAAAACACTTCTGTTGAAGGGTATTTTCTACAATTTGCAGATACTTGCAGTTATTCTACAATTCTGTTCAGAAAAACAAGCACCATTTTATTTGCCCAATGTGACATCCATCCACAAGAAGGACCAGAAGGAGGCTCGGGGAAAATACAGGCCTGTCAGTGTGACCTTGGTGCCCAGGAAGGTTATGGAACAGATCATCCTGAGTGCAATCACAAGGCACACACAGGACTACCAAGGGATCAGAGCCAGCCAGACTGTGTTTAGGACTGGACACAGCCCGCAGTGCCATGGTCTAGTTGACAAGTTGGTCATCAGTTAAAGGCTGGATGCAGTGATCTCAGAGGTCTTTTCCAACCTAAATGTTCCTGTTATGCTGTAATTTTATTTTTATTTATTTCCTGGAGTTGTATTGTATGCAGTTAACATGGGTCTACCCTCTCTTGCTCTTAGCCTGACTTAAAACTGCCCTTTTTGCATGTCTTTATTCCCTTCAAGACATCACATCCACTCACCAGGGTTCCCTCACCAAAATGTTTAAGTCTTTTTGGGAGAACAGAAAAATGGATTCCTGACTCTTCCCTTGCTGCATGGGTGGCATGAGCTGGGATCCTTCAAGAAACTAAAGCAACAACTGGTTGAGGGAAAGAGGTTGCAAAACACACTGCTGCTGTTACTGCTGCAGTAACCACGCTGACCTCCCACCTCTGCTCACCCTGAAAGCAGGGTTGGAGCTGGACATGCAGAGTATTGTGCCTCCCCTGGACCAGCAGTGACACCAGGTGAGCCCACAGGGATCAGGAGAAGTGCAGAGGTGCCCTGGCCAGCTTCATATCAGCTGTGAAGAACTGCTTGTGGAATAAGGGCTACTGCCTTTTACCATTTCAACAGCAGGACAGCCTAGCTCTGGACACCCTTTGTTTGGAGATGTCACTCAGAAGTGAGGTTTTCCTGGCTCCTCTCAGAACCCAGGAGTACTATGAGCACTGCCAGGGAGTGAAGTGGGACCACATGGAAGGCAAGAGCCCTGTGGAATGACGGCTCATCTCCCTGCTCTCAGCATGGGCAGAGCTCAGCAGGCTTTGGGCAGGAAGAATAAGTCTGCTACTCGCTGCTTCGACCCTGCTACACCTCTGTGAAAGTGTGGCTGTGATGTGCACAGAGCAAACAGGAGATACCACAGAGAAATCCCAGCATGGGAGATACCACAGAGAAATCCCACCTCAACAGGAAGGGCAGAGAGGGGCTGACCACCTGAGCAGGGAAGAGTAAGCCATTAAATCAGCCTGCTTAAGAGCTGCAACATGGGCTTATTCACCTCAAAGCAACTAAGTGATATGAAGGATTTACTGTTTAAAGAAGAATTTCACAGCCTTTTTGTTGGCTTGCAGACTTGCATCCTATCACCTCCTCCCTTTCCCCTCCCAGCTCTGTCTCTTCTATTTTTCCCCATGTGCTTTCATGAAAAAAGTGGAGAAGAAAATAAAAGAAAAAAATAGATAGGAAACATGAAATCTGGGAGACCAGTGGGAGGGAAAGTGGTTTTCTTGTTGCTCATTCACAAACGTTCAGCTGAGCAGGAAAAAAAAATCCCCACTGAAATCTGTGAATATTTCTCGTACAAATTTACAACTGCTGACAAGACAGCCCCGCATATTTCATTTACACATTGATAAGGAAAAAGTCGAAGTGACAAATCAGCTGCAAAAAGAAAAATTGCTAGAAGTATTTACTCTGAAAAAGGTCAATAAACAAGGGAATGTTATACATATGTACCGGTAGTTTAAAAAAATGGTTTGGGTTTTTGTTACTGGGAATTATATCTATAGAGAACCAATGAATTATGAACGTCTTGATTTTTGTTTGTTTTTTGCTTCCTTTATCTTTTCACTGGCAACAGTAGCACACAGGGAAGGAGAATTCGATGCAAAGTGAACGGCTGACAAAATGGGCATTTTCTTTCACTTGTCCCCTCCCACTGTCACAGTGTCTAGACAATCCAAGTATAAAGACTGCTTGATTGCAGCCTCTTGTAAAATGTGACAGAGGGTGTTACATGCACACATCTTTTCAAGCCAAGTCCCTGAAAGTTCTCTGTTCTTGGCTCAAAGAAACAGCATCATGGGGAGTTGGCTAAATGTGAGAGAATACATGTATGCATGTACATGCCTGAAGTGATTTCAGCTTACTCAGGGGTTTCACAGACAATAAATATCACCTCTATTCAGCATTGGCCTTTGTGTCAATGAATGGAATCCAAAAACTAATCTCCTTCAGTATCACAGAGCAGGATATTAATATCCAAAAGTTTCATCTCCCTGCATGTCAGCATTTGGAGCTGTGGAAGTCTGGAATTATTCAGCTAGCTCTGAGATCACCAAACAAAATCTGGAGTTGTTTTACACTAAACTCTCTAGAGATGAGCACACAATGTTGCTCATCCAACATGCTGTGCATCTTACAGTAAGGGAACAAGTTTTTAAGCCTTTTCCACTAGGAAAGGCAGCTTTTCTCAGATGTGTGAGTTATGGATCACACAGCATTATCATAATCTGACACTGGTAATGTTAAAAGGTATGTGACTGGCCTAATTAAAAAGAACTTTTCTAATGCAAGCAAGCTGAATTTGTTTATTCCGAGATTGTGTTTTTATGGGTGATATAAAACATGTTTTCATGAAAAAACCCCTTTTCATGGGTTTGGAGACTTCCTTGGAGACAAATGAAAATAAACACTATATTATTTGCCTCCTTTCTTGTCCTTATTACATTTCTTGGACTCCAAGAAATGTAAGCAATTTTTACATTGCAAGCAATCCAACATGTGTCTAACCAGAAGAGTGGTTTCCACCCACACTGTGGAAACATTAGTCGACAAAGATATAAAATTCATTATATCATTATTAATCATTTATATAGTCATAGCACCTTAATCACTTTCAGGTAGGATACAGATGAAGGCTAAGGAGATGTATTAACATTATTATTATTAGAGTAAATCATCCTCCTTTGGTTTTTCTTTTTGTTCTTGATACAAACTGGAAGCCGAAACTGAAACACCCAACAAAGCCAGACACTCATGCCATTAACAAAAACAAAAGCTGCCAGTTAATCAAAGCCTAGGAAAAGTCTGAGAGTAGCAGGAAAATTCCTTTTTCTAAACTTCTATTTTAAAAGTAAAAGCTCCAACATGTGGTATCTGAAAGGCAAGAAGTAGTGATTAACCTTTGCTTCTGCAGTAGTAAGCATATGGATGGGGGGAAGGATGGTGTAAATTCACTCTTTCCAAGCATCAGAAGTTTTCTCATAAGCTTTTGCAACTCACAGCTGAGAGTCTGAATTATGGTACATCTACAGAATCTTCTTTTTTTAGAGCTGTAAGAGAAAATAGGTCCTAAGAGGGTTTGAGAGAGAGGTACAGGGAGATGCAGGGAAAAACCTGTCTGCCCTGCACCCTTCGATCCATGCTGTGGCCTCTGTCCTCCAACCCCTTGCACATGAAAGGGAGCTGGCATGGGAGAAGGCTCCAGCCTGCTGGAGAGATGGAGAGCAGGTTCACACCCAGCAGGGTGCATTCTCTCTCCTCCTGGAATTCTCTGGAATGCCATCTGACGGCATATTTTTAAGATAACTTCTCTCAGTAAAAAAGATGAAAGGGATAGGCTGGATGACTGGTAACTGGCAACTGCCTTTTTCTGACCAAGTCTTACAAATCTTGTCTGGAAAGCATCAGCATGGAAGCTGAGTTAAGAAATAGTTATGTCAAAAGGAAATCAGAAGCACAAAATCCTTGGCTTTTATTCAGTCTCTGTGGTGAACAGGCATGAATCAAACTAGAGGGCTGCATCCAAGCATGGCTGTAAAAAACGAGATCTCTAGGGGCCATCTTCTTGGTGCTTTATGTTTTGCTGAAAGCACCACAGAACTATCAGTCTGTGACATCAAATAAACCAAATTTTATGAGCTACTGTAGGATTTAAAATTCAAAATGCCACATTCTGAATTACCGTGAAGATTCAAGGAGGACAGCAAAGACTTTCCAAGAAAAAGAACTCCAAGGATTTTTAAAAGAGATTTTAAAAATGACTGTGGAATGCCTCCTGCAGGCTATATGGCAGGAATAAACAACACAGAAATTTACCCCAAAGTTGAAATGCCTTACTTTCCTTGCCCTATTAGTAGCTTCCTAGAGAGAAACGGATGGATTAGGCATTTTGAAACACAACTCTGAGACATATTAAATCCCCTAGTTTTCAGAAAAGTCTCACTTGCCCACTTTGACCATTACAAGTCGCTAGGAAGGCATTCCAAGTTGGGCAGCAAAAAGGCACTTAAAACTAGTCTTATGTAGGTCAGTAATTCTCCTGCTGTCTGCTTGCTGACCTCTCTTTGACTCACATCTATGCTGATGGGAGCATTTTGGATTTCCAGAATTATACTGTGTCAGTTTCAAGCCAACTCAAATTAAACAGATGGAATAAAACAGCAGTACTTGTTTTTGTTTTTATCTGTTAACTCTGGGACATTATAGAGGACTGCCTACATTCCAGCTTAGCCAGTGATTCCACAATTTTTAAGTCAAAGAGATACAACAAATACTTTAAAATTCAAACTCCTAGGTGTTATGCATTATTTCCCAGACTTGTAGGTTGCAGGTTACTATATATACCTATATTTTTTATACTAAGGTCTGATCTAGAAAGCATATAATTTTACTGCATTATGAGAGATCTGGTTCAGCCTTGAACAAAGATGGAGATTTGTGTAGGATTCTTGCAAATCGACATGTGCACCACACTTGTCATGCTGCATTAAAAAATGTAAATCAGAGAAGACACCGTACTACCACTGGATGTCCCCTGACTGTTAAAGATATGCAGAAAATCTCACATACACAAAGTCATGTTCCTGAACAAAAAACCAGAAACACCAGGGCAAAACTTCAAGTATGTTTCAAAACAACACTCAAAAATTCCTGGGCTGCATAATTTGATTTTTAAGGGAGACCTTTAATGCTGCACTCCCAGATTTTGCTTTAGCAGGCTGAGCAGAAAAAAACCCAGCAGTTCAATTGTTCATCTGCAGCAGTCAAAAGTCAGGCTGCTGCTCAGTGCCCATGGACATCCATGGCTGGAAGAACAGTCTTGGCTGAGCTCCTGCTGCCATGCTGCCCTGGTTCAAAGCAAATGCCTCTTACAGCGCTGGAGTGCTCTTGCTATTGTTTCTTGCCAGCTTATAGTTGCTTTGGAAGTCCTCTACCATGGTGGCAGAAGGGGTTCAGGAAAGGGAGCTGCTTCTGCTGCTGTGAGAAGAACAGACCCTGGAAGGGGCTTTGAAGTGCCATGTTCTGCCCTGCTGTTCCTCCCCATTACTGAATGACTGGGGACAAAGCCCTGGAAACAACAGCTTCCTGACACTACAGACAGGGTTTAACACATGCCTGCAAAGCTTGGCCCTGTGCTTGCCTTCCCTCTTTTCCCCTTTGGGACTGGAACTAAAAGACAGTCATGAAAAATGAAGGTTTGGGCTCCAACTTGCCCATTTAATTTCAGCCAGCCTCGGGGATGAGGACCAGGGAAGAGAAGGTGCATGCTGAAGGATTCCACTGAGCCACAACCAGAGCCTTGTCTTCTGCCAGAGGCTGTGAGCACAGCACTCAGGGGCAGGATGAGTGGCCACTCAGGGCCAGGAAGGAAGAGCGATAAATGTCTTGGTCCTTCTCTGCGAGAGATTTACTACAATCCAGACAATCTGTTTATTATCTATACAGCTATATGATGTCTTTATTACAAGCTAGAGAGGAAAAAGGAAGTCAGTGTTCCAGCTGGGCAGGAGGAACAATAACCACGTCCACGTGTTCTTTGAGGGGCAGTTGTGGTGGTGGGATTGGCTGGTAGCTGTCTGGGGTGGATGTCACCTGGCAAGGCCACAGGAAGCTGCATTGCCACAGTGCTGTTTGAGCAGCCATAATCAAAAGCTCCCCAGTGTAAGAAGAGAAGATAAACCCTCCAAACTGCCCATGAAAGGACACGTCTCCACCCTTTTGGTTTTGTGCAGCTTCTTTGCCAGCCAAGTCTGGGAATGTCGGGGCCTCATAGTTTTCAAAAAACACTCTCTTCCACTCCCTGTGATACATCCCTTTCAGCAAAACCAAACCAGAACAAAACACAAGAAGCAATTAAAAGCTCACGCTGCAATCTCTTAAAGTTACAGTAACTGAGTTATGCCTCGTACTGTCTCAGGGCTTTTATAACTGAAAAAAAGGTGCCCTAGAAAAATGCAGTAGTTCTGAGAAAAGGTTCTTCTGTGTTTTTTATTCTTTTCCCACCAACCTCCAAACCTCATTTGTAATCTAAAAGAAAAAGTCTTATGTGTAACTAACTTCAGAGGGAAGGCCCCCAGGTTTTACGCTTGTGAACTGAAGAGTAAGTCAGACTCAAAACTGCACATAGGATTTTTTTTTATGCTTAACATGTATTAAAAGAATCTTTGAAATTAAGAACTAACAGCAGCAGCTACAAACAGTAAACACACTGCTTACTCTGTAGTTAACCCCCACAAAGGAAGAATCTATCCCTGGTTCTGAGAGAACCATGTAAATTCAACGGTGTGATTTTGAGCTACATTCCTCCTTCATCAGGCTGCTTGTGGTAGCTCTATTCATGAGCAGAGAGAAGCAGGTGGATGGTCTGCCTAAGCATTTTGAGCTAATGCACCTAAATTTTAAAGTGCCACTTAAGTGTGTAAATTAGAAAACCTATAGCAAGAGAACAACTGCTGCAAATGCCAGAATAATTTTGTCTTGGAAAGAGAAGAAATAAAACAGTGTCTGCACTGATTTCCTCTTTCTTTTCTCCCATTAGGAGAACAGAAAGATGATTGCAGGTTGATTTACACTGCTCTGATTTTTTTCTTTCAATTCTTATTTTTAGATTCTACCCAGGATTAATGAGTGTTCATCTGACCCACAGTATGGGAGCGGCACAGAGCAGAGTGCCAAATGTGAATCAGGATGGGCAGGGAAGGAAGGGGGGAGAGGGGAAGGACGCAGTAAAGAAATTCTGCCTGCTAGTCACTGTGGACTATGAAAAATGCATAAAAAAAGATTTTCGCTCAAAAAAACCCCCTCAATGCTCCTCCCCATCCTCCTCTGCCCATGCAGGAATGAAATTAACCCCTTCTCTGCCTTGTCTCATTTCTGTTTTGTGACTGAAGAACTTGGAAGATATGACCACAAGAAAAACAGAGCAAGTTGAGTCTCAAATCAGGAGACTTACTTTGAAACCCTTCCAGATACCATTCCCTCCTGAGGAGGCTCTCATTTCTTCTGGGTTGCTACTGCTAACATTTTAACAGACTTATTTAAATTCTTTATTTGTCCAGTTACATTGGGGGGAAAAAATGTTCTTCCTAAACACAAGCAAATATTTGCCTGTGGCCAGCCCACGAAGAAACCCCCAGCTTCTCACCATCATTGTAGCTGGCTTCATCTACAACAGCAAAGGTGCTGACAGGCAGGTCCCCAGACTGGGTGGTAACCACATTGTGATACAGGCAATGAGTGCTGAAGGTACTGACTACACCAGTGATGGGGACACACAGCAACTCTGCCTATGCTCACACACCCACAGAAAAGTTCTCAAGTGACAGCTGTTCTCTCAAAGCCAGCTGCTGCCACTCTGCTTTCAGTGTCTGACAGCAGCTTACTGCTAGATGACACCTTAGGTAAGTTTACTGGGTCTGGATAGGGTTCAGTTTCTCCACAGTAACCCAAACCCTGCTGTGTGTGCTTTAGCTTTGTGACCAAAACAATGTTGATAATTCACTCGTGTTTAAGTTATTGCTGAGCAGTGCTCGAAAAGCATTGAGACCTTTTTCCTTTCTCACTCTGCCACTGCAGCAAGCAGGCAGGGAGAGGTTTGGGCGGGGCCAGAGCTAGGAAAGCTGAACTCAACTAACCAAAGGTATATTCTACACCCTCAGTGCATGAGGAAGAGTCCACAGAGGTTTCTCTATTTCTGTGTATTTAAAACAAAAAGGCAAAACTGGACAGCAATCTGGAGCAGACGGAGAGTTTCACTGAAAATGACTGTTCTGTGATACATCTCGTGAAATACACACCTCCTGACAATTCAGGAGATCTGGACATCTTTTCTGGAATTCCTCCCTGGTTCCTAGCACAAGGAGACAAAAAACTGAAGGCCACTGAAATTAACAACTGCGCTGTCCCCACAGCACACGGGACACATGTCAGATTTGTGGACTGTGTTCTTAAGGGAAAAGGACCTCTTGGTAGGGAACAAACTGACACTCTAAGCAACCACAAGCACATTCAGCCCAAACCATGATGTCAAGGAGAACATCAACCAAAGCAAAGGCTGTGAGAAGATGACTCTTTCCAGTTGCTTATATGCTAATTACAGGATTCTGAAAAAAATAAACCCTCTGCCTATAAAGTATCAATGCAAAATACTGTTCTTGAAAAATAATAGCTATATTTAGACTACTATATTACTAACAGAAATAGCTGTAGCCAATTAAAAAAACCCAAATGAAAGAGGGTGGTGCCAGGTTGTATGTGTCACAAATGACATCTGTGTGACTGACAACTTGGAAATAAATAATCTTGGAGAGTTACAGGGATTATGAGCTTCTTCAACACTTACATACAAGAAGTACAAAATCCTCTCTTGTATTACTCTGGAGACATTATGTCACTAGCACTAACACAGGCCTGTACTTTCCAAAGGGCTACAGGTGACAAGTTACTAATCCCTAAACTGAAAAAAGGATCGGCCTTCCCAACCCTGCAAAATGAAGCTCCTGCCAATGAGCTACATGAGCCATCTGCAACACTGGCCTCACAGCACCAGAGGGGACAGGAGCAGTTCCCAGCATGATGGCCACAAGGTGAAGAGCTGAACTCCACCACATAGAAGGTAAACCCCACGGTGGTCACACAGGCACCCACCCCACCCTCTTCCTGCCCCAGCCAGGGGCTGCAATGGGCAGGAGCTGCAGTGCTGGCACAAGCACAGCTCACTGCTGGCTGCGTTATGCAGCTACACCTGAACTGCCCGTGAGTCAGGTGTGGATTAGCATGGGAACCAGAGCATCCCTGCTCAAGACTTTGCCTCAGTAGAGAGGAAACAATCACAAACCAGAAGGTTACTGGTTGTTCAGACTGAAAAGGACCAATACTTCCTGTGCAAATAGCTAACATTGTCTGCAGTCAAATCCAGACTAGAATTTTATGCAATATGTGAGCGTATGCTCTTTATAGATACATAAATTAAAATCCTAGTGCGTGCTTTCTGAGAAGCAGTTTCACAAAACTAGAGCGAATGGGAGTCAAATCAGGCTGAAGGCAGAACACAGAGAAAGTTGCTGACATCTGCAAACAGTTTAAGACATTTCCTAAATGCCTAGAGTGTTACAACCATGGAAATGGGCTAGATAAAAATAACCCACAACGAAAAAAATCCAACAGCTGGGCTTACCAGGGAAGTGAAAAAACATATAAAATGTTATATAGAAAACTAGTGCACAAAATGGGAAAGAGGAAGAGATTATAAGAAGGAAATAAAGATTATATAGAGGAATCAAGAGGATACTAGAAAAAAATAAAGGCACATAAAATCAGGAATACATTTTTGATTTTTTTAAGCAGATTATGAAAGATGAATCCTGAACAATAAAAATTGTAGAATAGTTCGTAACAATATGACAGCAGCAGAAGTTATTCTGTAGATGTTTCCGATTAGCATATAGGTAAAAGGCTGGATGATCTGTTTATGATGATGATAATGAAATAGTTTCCCACCACAGCAGCCTCTGGAGAGGGCATGTTAAGCAGCAGATAAACGATTCTGGGTGATTCAGATTAGTTGCTAGAAATAAACTTGTCTCAGAAGGTTTACAGAGGTAGCCTTGGAGCTGCTACTGCATCTAAAGCAGTATTTGGCCCCTGGGGAAGGACCAAGGACAGGAAGAAGGTTCATACTGAGCTACTATTTGAGAAGGGTAGAAAGTAATTATAGGCCAGTTTGATGAGTTTCCAGTATTTTGCAGAGTATAGAACAACCAACATCAGTCTCAATTAATACTTTTTTTCAAAGCTCTGTAATTAAAGTCAATTAACTTGGCTTTAAGGAAAATAGATCCTGTCAAACTAATTTGATGTAATTTCTTGCAAAAATTACAAGTTCACTTGATGAAGGCAGCATCATTAACAGTATTACAAATCTAAGTCATTTGACTTGTTCTGCAGAGTATCTTTATGAGTGCTTTGAGGCCTATATGGAGTGTTCCCATCTGTACATGGAGAGCAGGACTCCATTGCTGGAGAGCACTGGATAAGATCAGGCTAAAACCTAACCTATTTTATACTGAAGACACTTTTGGGTCCACAATCATATCAGAAGTATTAAAAAACCGATAAATTAAGGAAACCAAAGTGAAACTGTAAACGGGAAACTATTTATTAGCAAGCAAATGGGTTCCACAGGCATTGGATTCCACAGGCATTGGTGATCATCCCTTTACTGTTTAGCAGCCTTATTAGTGACCTGGATTAAAGTTAAGTCATTGTGGTTAGACACGAGACTGGGAACGGCAGAAAACGAACCACAAAGGAACAAGCCTGACACAGAACAACTAGGGTCTGTAGAAAGATGGGAGAAACCAGTTTAGGTGTTAATATGGCCAAGTACAAAATCACCTTATTAGAACGAAGAATCCAGGCCATACTTACAGGATGAGAGGGAGAGAGAGGACTCTATCCTCCGAAGCAGAGACTGAATATGAGACCCGGGGTCCTGGGAGGCAATCAGCTCGACATGAATTCCCCACGCAAGGCTGTGGCCAAAAGGGCTAATGCGAGCCTCAGCTGTACAAACAAATGAAAATCAAAAGATGAGTAGGTAGGTTACAGTGATGCTGTATTTGGTTCTCGTTCCTCTGCTCCATGAATAACGTATCAGGTTCTGCTGCTCCCTTTTACAAAAAAAAACTGTTGGAAAAACTGGAAGAGTATTCAGGGAAGAGAAATTAAATAACTGAAAACACTGGGCTACAGAAGGCTTTGTTACAAACAAAAATCTTAGAGGGAATTTTGTTTTTTTTGTTCATGGTATAGCATTTATTCTTACACTGAATAAATTTGATAACAACAGGCTCTGATCTAGCGAAACTAGAAATTGCATCAGGACTGACAATTATTCTAATCCAGGCTGTAAACAGGGAAGTTTGTTCAGCAATGATGTGTTAAAGGCAATTAACCAGTAATTAACCCTTTGCATTATAGGTTATGAGGTACTCCCCATATCTGGAAAGTTGTGAAAGTTGTGAAAGTAACTGTGCTTGATTGAAAAAGGACGCACGCCCACACGGCTTGGGTTAATTGTTACAAAGCAGGAGCTCCTGCAGGTGAGATGAGTGGTCACTGCATCACACTGTGCTTTGTGCTGCCCCCAAGAAACGCTCCTTCTCCTTCCAAGAGGAGGACCCTGGCAGCCTTCCTGCCCACAGCTTACAAAACATCTCTGGGGAAACCCCAGGCTTTCGGGGGTTACGATGTACGGATGACACCCAACCATCCATCTTCTGCAGGATCTGCAGGCAGCCTCTCAATTCCCAGCACCTGGTGCACACAAAACCTCACTGCACAAAGCTCCTCACACTGAGATGCCAAGGAAACCACTTTCATGAAACCAATGAGTGTTGTTACGACTCTGCCACTGAGAAGGCACCGGTGACTCCTTGTTTCAGCAATTCACTTCATCTGCTGCGTGCCACTGGGATCTCATCCCAGGATCCCCAGGCCACAGAAGGTGACCTCAGAGAATGCAAGAGTCCTCCTGAGTATTTTCCTCAGTGAAAAAGAGTCCTTCATACCTCACGGATATATTCTCTCCCAAATTCACCCTTTTAGGATGAACCGGTAGACTAGCAACCTTCTTCAGGAAAACAGGTCAGACCCTTTAAGCAGAATGAATGGATATGAGCACTACTCCTGCAGGAACCTCCCAGGTTACTCATCTACCATGTCTTCCATGTCTTCTCCTTCCCTTTCTGCATGCTGAGGGAACTGGGTGCTGCCAAGAAAGCTTTTAGCTATCTGTCCCAAGGCTGGGATTGGGAATTTGGGTTCCTGAAGACCATGTGTTCAGCTGTGGAGCCCTGGTGACCGAATTTGCTTCAACTCACAGCCTGCCAATATTTAAATTTGGTGTTTTTTTAAGGAGGCAGCACAAGCTTTTGTGCGTGCTGTCTGTCTTAACCTGGGCCTTTGGCCAGAAAGTATTAATCCTATCAATGTGCAGGAGTGGGAAGGCTGGAAGTGTTTGATTTGTGCCAGTTGCTGGCATCATCCCATTTTAAGCTTCTGGAATGAACCCATTTATGACTGAATGCTGCAGTGTAAATTCTGCAAATAAAACAGATAAAATACTCTCAATTACTTGAGCTCAGGACTAGTTCACATATGCCACTCTAGAGATTTAGAAGGCGTTATTTCATACAAACATCTAATTAAATTTAATTACGGTTCTACAGCTATTTTTATGTTCAACAGGTGGAAAAAATGTGTTTTTCAAACTTTTGGTTTACGCTCAGTAAGTGATGCCTGCTAAAATGCAGCATGCACAGCATAGTAAAATCTTGGTCATATGTCAGAAACATAAAAGAAACCTTCTGTCTTCAATAAACATGTAGTACAAAGCTTCTGCAGAGTGAATCACAGCAAGAGAGTTTGTAAGAATTTTAGGGAGGAAAAAGGCCTGTCCAAGTGTGGTGTGAATGCATGTGTATGTGTACATGCATTCACATACCCCACCACTTCAGCCCTGCTATACCCAGCATTCCTATCAGCAGTTCTCAAGACTCAAAACTGTGATAGGCAACTCTTTAGTCACTAATAGAGCAGAAGTTTAGGGAAAGCTGACTGAGGACAAGGTTTCAGAGCTACTAATAAAAGATTAATCAGAGCCTGCAAAGTACAGTTTGAATTGTGCATTTTTTTCATCTTTATACTTTCTGTCTTCCTGGATGCATTTTCCCCCTCTCCCTCTGGCACAACTCCAGCTACATCCAACAGCATGAGGATGCTGTAGCACACATGCAACTGTGTTTTTAAACCCTGTAAAGGCTTAAGTCAAAAGATGTACCAAGGATTACATAGACCAGACTCCACAAATAGAATTTTACAGATGAAGTAACTGTGATAATCTTCCTTACTACAAATGATAAAAACTACATAGAAGCAAAGAGTTTTAATATACGGATTTTAAAAAAACCTTTTTTGAAATATTGCAAAATAAATCAGATGCAAGGCTTTTCCTTTTATTCTAGACACACAGACACAGAATTAAATGGGAGAATGTGAAACTAACCCATCTGCCTTTGTAATTCACCCAGACTAGACACAGAAATGCTATGGAATTTAATGCAAGGAACCCCAGAAGTGTCACTTTCACAAATCTCAAGAGGCATCATTGACCTGAGGCTGGCTGCAGTTTCTGCCCCAATTCCAGTTTAATGTATTCCAGTCTGACCCTCAAGCGACAGTGCTGCTGGAGAACACGCTAAGAAACAAATGCAGGCAATTGCTTTGACATAATTCTCTTGGATGCCGGCAGATCGAATGTGCTGATGTCAACAGAGACCAGAAAAGAATTTTACCCAATCTCCTTTCCTCACCGAAGAAAACAATGAGAGGAAACAAAGCACAACCCAAACCCCAGCCAAACACATGCCCACCTCCCAGCAGCAATACTGATAGGTATTTTTCTGTCTAAGAAAGGGAGAACCAAGACAAACGTTTCTGAAGTAGCATTTGTATATACACACAGCATTTCATTTATACCTTAAATTTACAAGACTCTTTGCACATAGCATGCACAAAATATCTGTCCTACAGAAGATATTAATTTAAAACCCCAGGAACAGCCTAATGCAGTCCTATGCAGTCCTTTATGGCCACAGTACATTCAAAAGAGTTCTTAGCATAATTCTCTCAACTTAATGTGAACCACTCTTCTTCCCTTTCTCACATGCTTCTAAAATTTAGGGGGCTGCATGATCTGCTTTCAATATAATTGTGAGGACTGACTATATCTTCCTGACTTGCCACTCACTTAAATATCCAAGCTCTAGAATGCTCTGAGACTGCATAGTTTGAAGTCAGAGAGCATTGAAGCAACACTGACTTTTTTCTGCACAGGGACAGCAAGAAGAGAAGCTGGGAATATTTTTTTTCCACAGGAAAGATGAATTTGGGTGCGAAACCAGATCAAGGATGCCACAATGTCTCTCCTGAGAATAAAAGACTAAGCTAAAGATTTTCTTCTCCACCTGCTCCTGAAATTACTTCTGTTTAAAAGAGGAAGACCCACACATCAATCATATAGTTTTTCAGAACTCACCAGGGAAAATACAAGGGTTGAACGTCGTTGGTCCCTCAACTTTATACAATAAAAACCAAACAAAAAAGCAGATCCCAAGCTCATTTCCTCGTCTCTCTTTTACTTCCTCTCCTAAGAAAGGCTTCCAGCTCTGCTGTTTAGTTTTTCCTTTCTCCCAGTCCTCCAGCTCCTCCTCCATCAGTCAATACAGAAAGATTGTCTTCCATAGTATAATGCAAAAACCAGATGAGCTACTCAAGGTTTCCCCTTTCTGTGTACCTGAAGTGTTTCCAGGAAGAGAAAGTCTTGTGAGGATTCTCAGTTTGCTCTTCTGCAGCTACTTGTGTGGGTCACTCTACCACAGTAAAAGTCAGCATCTGTTATCTGACCACGATCGAGAGACAGATAAAGTTCACTATTTTTTATGTCCACCAGAAGTGTGGTCTGAGAGAAGATGTGTAACATCCACTGAAGCTACTTGATGTGGAACATTAAACCACCCCTACACAAAGCAAAAGCAGACTTTTGTCCTTTGTCTACCACCCTCTATGTGACCTGCACCCAGAATGTGACCACAAGTTGTGGTCCAGATTTGGCTGAGCATCAGAAGCTACAGAATCTTCTACTCTATTTTGGACCTGCATAAGCGTCACAAGGTTCAGGCAATAAGGATTTTAAGGTCACCAATCATTAGGAATTATAAACAATTTAGTCATAAAATAATAGAGTGGTTTGGGTTGGAAGAGACCTTAAAGACCATCTTCCAACCTCTTGCCATGGGCAGGGACACCTGTCACTAGACCTGGTTACTCAAATCCCCACCCATCCTTGCCTTGAACACTTCCAGGGATGGTGCATCCACAACTTCTCTGGGAAACCTGTTCCAGTGCCTCACCAGCCTCACTGTAAAGAATCTCTTCTTCATATCTCATCTAAGCCTGCCTTGTTCAAGATGTTTATTAATGGCACAGGCAGTGAGACTGAGTGCAGCCTCAGCAAACTTGTGGATGACACTGAGCTGAGTGGTGCCATTGACACGCTGGAGGGAGGGGATGTCATCCAGAGGGACCCTGACAGACTTGACAAGTGGGATTGTGCAAACCTTGTGAAATTCAGCTAGGCCAACTGCAAGGTCCTGCACCTGGGTCAGGGCAACCACCAGCATCTGTACAGACTGGGGGATGAAGGAACTGAAAGAAGCCCTGTGGAGAAGTACTTGGGGGTACAGGTGGATGAAAAATTGGATATGAGCTGGCAACATGTGACTCCAGCCCAGAAAGCCAGCTGAATCCTGGGCTGCATCGAAAGCAGCATGGCCAGCAGGTCAATGGAGGTTATTCTGTCCCTTTACTCTGCTCTTGTGAGATCCTACCAGGAATTCTGTATCCAGCTCTGGGATCCCCAGCACCAGACCTTGGACTTGGAACAGGTCCAAAGGAGGGCCATGAAGATGATCAAAGGGATGAAACACCCCTCCTATGCAGACAGGCTGAGAGAGTTGGGGTTGTTCAGCACAGAGAAGACGCCAAGGAAGACCTCAGAACATTCTTAAAGGAGGCTTATAAGAAATATGAAGAGAAACTCTTTACCAGGAACTGCAGTGATTTTTTTTTTTAAATTCAGTTTTCAACTGAAAAAGGGTAGATTTAAACTGGGTATGGGAAAAAATGTTTTACAATGAGGGTGGTGAGACACTGGAACAGACTGCCTAGGGAAGCTGCAGGTGCCCTGTTGCTGGAAATGTTTCACATCAGGTTGGATGGGGCTTTGAGTAACCTGGTGTAGTGGCAGATGTCCCTGTCCAGGGCAAGTATTGGAGTAGATGAACATTAAAAGTTCTTCCAATGCAAACAATTCTGTGATTGGTGATTCTGTTACTGAATTGGATTCTCACCACTGTGATTCCTATCAGAAAATACAGCTGGTGCAGTTCATGCAGCTGGGACTTACTGATGCTGTAAGAGAACGCGTGGAATATGGATACAAGCCCATATAACTGTAGAGAGAAATAAAGAAAGCACGAACACTCCAGGATAAAGGCACATGAAGAAGAGAGGATTAAGATACCTGCGTGGCTCAGTCTAAATGCACACGATACAAAACAAAAAGCAAGAATTAAATGCACTCATTGCTATTTGCATGAAGAGTCAGTCTATTATTTCTTCCACATTGTAAAGCTGTGGCTGCTAGGACAATCACAGCAGTGGTTTTGTAGTTCACACTCGCTGTCTTTTCAGAGCATGAGAGATCCGGTCATCTGCAGTCTTCCAATGCTTCCCTCTAAACAAGCTCCTCTGACTCCAGTTTTCAGCAACAGCAGATTATTTGTTGTTTGGCTACTGCAGGCTGTTACAATATTTTTACAACAGGAAATGTGTGTTCCATACGTAAGAAGACTACACTTACAAGAAATAATGCAGGAAAGTGATCTAATTTCTCTTCTGCTTCCTTCCTTCTGCAGTGTGCTGCATTGGGATGTTTGTTCCAATACACAGATAGCAGTTCAAGGCCAAGATTTTATTTACCCTGATTGTACAAAACAAGCCAGCACTTAAACTGCAACTCAAACAACTCAAGCTGCTGTGCTCTATTTATGTTCATCTAAGTGATTTAGGTAAGTGGGCTTAAAATTTCTCTTTTCAAGGTTATTGAGCCTGTTTTTTCCATGGCCAGATATTTGTATGCCAGCCCTATAGATTTAAAACTCCTATGAATAAAGAACACTTCCCAAAGGTGCAAACAGCAGATCAAGCAGGAAATGTCAATTTTGAAGTGAATCTCAGTATTGCAGACTGTAAGTAAACGTCCATTGTGCTGCATTTAGGGAAAGGAACACGTCTTCACTAAGCACTGCACCTACCCATGCATGTTACTCAGCTACCACTGCTGAACAAAGGAATCTGAGTAATTGCCACACTTCTCTGCTTTTGGAAAACCTGTTTTTAATTTAGGAAGTCTGAGATAGCCTTTTAATAGAAAACTTTAAAGCATTTTCCTATTTATTACTGGGACTGACAATACATGTATATAATAAATTATAAATTGCCACATGCTACTGCCTCCTGTCTGCAAGCTAAAAGCTGGCAAGAGACTCTATATTGCTACAGGGCCAAATCTGCATCAGGCAAGTTGTTGAATTTGGAAAGTTATGAACACCAGCAGATCCACAAGCTGACTGGTCAGTGCTGACTGCTCGATGCCAAAGTTCTTGGAAAGGGATAAATAGATCAGTCAGGAAAGGACAGAACTCTGACTTGGATTGCATAGTTGTAGAAATAACATCTGAGTTCATTTGTTCTCTATCTCTCAAGCTGAAAATCATCAGACCATTAAAACTCCCCATTGTATCCTGCATTTTTTGTGAGCTAACAGGAAAAAAAATCTTTCATATTTATGTGTTAGAGAGGTATTTAAAACACAAGTAAAATCAAGGGATACTTCCAAAAGTTATGTTTGTTTTATTTATGATTTCAGTAGTGTATTCTACTGTGAAGGCAATGCAGGAGATTTTGTCTCTGCAATGCAGGAGATTTCCCTATGGCTGGCTGGAGCCTCTGCTTTTTCTTTGCATTTGGGCACTTAACCATCTTCCCCAAAGATGAAGCATGAAAAATGAGGCTCCGTGTTTCCTTTTGTATGTATATTTTTTCATAGCATTTTTACAGATGCCAGAAGCATAACTGTAATCAAGAGAAAAGAGTCCCAAGCTTGTCAGCTTCCTAGAACTATATTTTGTATGCTGGTGCTTTTGTTTTCTTGCAAGTTCAGCACTGCTTTAATGGCAGCACCCTGGATTCCCCCTGCCCCCAACAAGTGATACATATTAGTACATCTGTTTTCTCTGTAAAGTCTTTCTGCATTCTTTGCAGGGCACAGGAAGGATGTGGGCTCCTTTTCACATTCAAATGAGGCAAATTAGCCTTTGCCTGGTTCCTTCAGTACAATGCTTATTTTACATTTAAGCGTGAGAAAAAGGGAGGAAATAAACCCCAATATGTTAGGTGGGTTACATGTTCCATTTTGGTGCAAACCTTACTGAGTCTTGTTTTGTGAACTGCTTTCCGCAGGACATGATTTCAGGATGATAGTTTTAATTAATTCAATAGTGTAATTATGTAAAATTACCAAGCAGTCTGCACAAAGAAATAGTTGCCACAGACACATTAAACATGAGAAAAAGCTGAAATGCCAATCTGAATCAGCAGGGTTCAGGCAATCCAGCGCTGACCAGCTTGAAAGCAGCACTGCAGGAGAAAATCTGAGTGTTCCAGTGGAAACTAAGTTGAACACGATGCAGCTATGCCCCCTTATGTCAAAGGTGGCCATCAGCTTCTTGGTTTGCATCAGAAAATGCACTTCCAGCAGGCTGAGAAATATGATCCTTCCTCTGTATTCAGCACTGGTAAGACATGACTGGAGTGCTGGATTCAGTTTAGGGATTCCTGAAAATTTGGGGCTCCCATGTACAGAAGAGACATGAACTTATTTGAGCAGATCCAGTAAAAGGCCCACAAAGACTGTTAAGAGTTAGGAGCACCTATCCTATAAGGAAAGGCTGAGCGAGCCAGGACTCTGCAGCTTGGAGAAGAGAAGGCTCAGGACAATCTTATTGATGTGTATAAATACCTCATGGGAGGCAGTAAATGAGACAAGGCAAGACCTTTCCAGCAACAGCACAAATGGGCACAAAATAAAGTACAGGAAATGCTGTTGAAACACAAGGAAAAACTCTTGTATTGTGAGGGCATTGAACACTGGCACAGGTTGCCCATAGAGGCTGTAGAGTCTCCATTGCTGGAGATATCCAAACCCCACCAGGATATGAGACTCTGAGACACCAACTTTAAGTTGGCCCTGGTTTGAGCAGAGGGTTGGAGAAGATGATTTCCAGATGCCCTTTCTAACTACAGAAGTTTGTGATTCCGCCAGGTCATATGAAGACCTGCTGCACTTACAAAAATCCTCCTGTCACTCTTTTTACGAGATAGAGACAAATGCAACAATTCAGTAAGGTAACAAAAGTGCAGTACACATTTTGCAGGGAAAAGGTATGGTTCAGGTTCCCTCTTTTTTATGTCCAGTGCTCCAATCCAAGTGGTAAAGCTAAGAGATGGGATGCAAGGAAAAACCAAACAGTTGCTTGGTAAACTGTCCTTTATCCTAGACAGTTAGCACCAGGTGGAAATTCAGCGCATACTCATTGCACTGCAACTTCTTGCACAGTTAATGCCCCCTGCGTACAAGGTAACCCACCCCATGTACAAAGAACAGAGAATGAAGTAGTCAGATGCTGTAAATTAATACTCAGTTTTACTGATGGAAATCTCCTCAGGCAACAAGCCCTTAGCTCTGTTGACAGTGGTGTGCCAGGTTTGACAGGTTTACTGAGACCTGGAAGCAGCTTTGACACACCTGCTAATCCATGAAGGGCTTTACCCACCTCAGTTGCTATCCTCATCCACAGTTCTGGGATGCACCAATCTTGCAGCAAGCAATGGGCTATGTCCTCAGTCTAGAGGCTTGCAAGACCCATTTCCCAAGTCCCTCTCCTGCTCACAGACTACCCCCTGAAATAAGTTACTTGCTGTTGTTTTTGGTTTTTCCCCTGCTCTGACCTTAGTCATGTACAGTGCACTTTCCCCTCAGCCTGTGTGAGTAGAGCCCTGCCATGGCCTCCCACCCTCTCTGTGAGAGCCCTGAAGCCTCCTCTGACATGGAGCAGCAAGAGTTCCTACACCCTGAGAGCTGACACTGGTTTTTCAGACCCAGCCACACAAAGAACACAACCAGCTACTGTTCTTGCACACCTCTCTCTGTTCCAAGCCAAAGGCATCCAAACTGATCAGTCCTGCAGCACCACTATGTGTGTCAGCCTAAACTCCCCTTCACCTTCCATCTCCCCCCTTAAAACAGCAGCATGAAACTACAGCTCAGAGACCCAGAATAAAAGATAATCCAATCTAGATTTAGATCCAGACTTCCCCCAAAGCCTGAGCAGTGTCAGGCTCTAGCCACCCAAGTGTCAAGCAGTAGGAGCAAAAGGGCTGCTCAATTGGACACTGATGCCTTTAACACTGGTTTACTTAAAAGTGTTGTGCCAAAGAGGTAAGTGGAGAGCCTTGAATAATTCAGAAAGATCTCAAAAACAGTGCAAGTGAAAATATACTTTAGGCATCCTAGGAACAGTCAGTTTATCTCTACTGAGGCATCCATAGCACTTTAATCCATAATTTCCATTTTAGCCTGTTAAAATAATGAGATTTCTTATTCCCGTCACATGTCCTTTCTGAAGATGCTGGGAGGGTATGGGAGAGGTAAAAGAGAAAATTAGTTATCAGTCACCACTTGCCAAGAGTAGATTAAGCACTCAAGAGTTATACATTCACATATAAATGACTCAAGGGAGTTTCATTTATTCCTTTTCTCCTAGTTAATATTTTTTTCCTCCTGTCCTGCAGCCCTTGTTCCCACTGCTCTCAGTCACCACCTGCCTGCAGCGGACAAGTTGGGCAGTAGCAAACAATTCAGGATTTTCCCCCCTTTCATCATGAGAATTCATTTGGACTCTCTTTCCCAGACCTCAGAGCATGCCCAATTCCTGGGAGCAGAACAGAGAACAAGAATAGAGTTAATCTTTAAAATTTGATAAAAATCACTCTCTCACACAGACAACCAGAGAGGGATTTCAACAGAGCTGCTGTGCCAAGCACCTGATAGCAAAACCTGAAACTGTTGCCAACCCACACCTTCCTGCTCTCCCCGGCACTCCCGCTTCTCTACTAAAATCTAAATCACCACTGAGCAAACCCTCTCACCAAAGCGAGAGGCCACTCCTTCTGTAACAAAGACACAAGCATAGCTGCATTACAGGTGGGGTCTCCTCATCTCAATTTTTTGTAATTGAAAAAATAGTCGTGAAAAGCACATTAAATAATAAGATTGGAGAGATGGCATAGGTGGACAGGACACAAGATGAGTTCATGATTTTGGAGCAATCTAAGAAGCCATCAAGGAGCAGGCAGGTGAGCCGAGCAGCTGGGGAGGGAGGGGAGGAGGGGGCAGCAGGAGATGTGGAAAGGGCTACCAGCAGCTCGCTCTCCCAAAGCCAGAATGCCAGCTGGCAGCTACATGTTGCTGGTTGCGTGTGGGCTGTGAGTATAACAGAAACGAGCCTTTAGGGGAGGAGCTGTCTGATAAATCATTAATGAATGAAAATATGAAGTAATCAGTCTGCCTGGGAGGCAGAATCATCTAATGATGAGGATGATGGAGTAGGAAGCAGGAGATGAGGTTCCTATCTCACACACAAGACCACTGGCACACGTGCTCCTTTTGCTATAAGCACGAAGATGCAGCCACTTCCTTATATTGAAGGACTTCTCTCTTAAAATCAACACAGAAACCCTACAAGCTAGGTGATAATAAAATTTACAGCATCTTTTGTGGAAACTGCACCCACAGCTTCTCTTTCGTTGCAGGCAGTACACAAAGAACCAATATCCCTTCTCAGAGGCCGTCTTCACTAAACCAGATTTTTTTCAAAGCAATAACAAAACCTAGTAGGACCTTTCAGCAGCACCAGTGGCATTTAATTTTAAATCGATTAACTACACACACAGTACTAATTACCCATGGGTGGGTTTTTTTTTTTCTTTTTTGCAATCAGACTACTGGCTGGAAATGTAACGCTGTCTCTGTGTGAACAGGGACTCTCTGCTCTCTCTGTGCTCTCTTAAACAAAGAGGAAAACGCTTGAGAAAAGATGTTTAAAGGGGCATTTGTGTTTATGGGGATAGCTGCAGGGGCATCAGACACAGGCAGTCAGAAAGTGATGAGGTTGATAGGGGAAGGGGCAGGAGGTTAGCACAGTTTCTGTTGCACAAAGACCTAGTAGAGTGTGTCATGCTGCTCAAAATCAATACAACCTTTGCATGAAAAAGAAATTTTCAGGTTTGTACAGTTCTCAGGCTTATTTGGAAAGCTGTTCACAAAGGTGATTCTTGATTTTTACGAAATCTTTAACTGCTCTCTTTCCTCTGTCTTAAGATCCCTGAACATTCAAGGGTATTGTTTTAAAAGAGCATTATTCTAAAACAAACACAATCGTGGATATTATTTTAAAATAAACACCAAAGACACACATGGCATGAATTGAAACCGTCTAACATTGGCACATTTGTGGGATAAGAGGTGCAAGGGCTTTATCATCCAATGTATTTAAAACATGATTTTCCAGAGTGAATGATGCATAGATTGCAGCAGAAACCATAAATAGAAGACACATATGGCCATGACAGAGACTATGTTTATAGAAAACTCTAGCACCTGAACAGATCTGTGGTTTTTAACTACATACCTATTTTTGGCACTGAAGTCCAGTTTATTTATTCTGCCAAACATCACTGAACCACAACAAGTTTATTACAGTTTATGGAAGAACCTGCTCAGGCAATTTTACAAGGAAATTGCCTGTGCCTAATCTAATTGCTAAGAAGTAGCTAAAATTACATTCGTCCTGGAAAGACTAAGAAAGAAGCAGGAAGATCCAAAAGGTTCAAGAGGCATCACAAGGCTGTTCCTGTAAATCACAGCATTGCAGATTTGAGGATGAGATCCCTGGAGATGCTCCCAGTCACAGTCACACACTGTTTTTCACCCAGAACAGACATAACACAGGTGAGTTGACTTACAGCATATAAAAGTATGATTTCTCACATACTTAATCCTTCTTCTGGTTACTGAATACATTTACATAATAAGTGGGTTTGGAAATTACCCACTGATGAGATAATACAGATTTAAATGATCTGCAGTTTCTTCTACTTGCAAACTTTAGCAGCTCTTGGAAAAGATTTAACTGGGGTTCATTGAAGAATCCTATTTCTCCATATTTTGTTTAATCATAAATAAGCAACACCTATAAAATTTAACAAATGGATTGGGATGGCTTAGATGTTTCCAGACTCTTGCAGGGTACCAGCATGCAATATCAGAAGGAATTATTTCTGCAAATTACAGAAAGTTTAATTGGAGGTTTCTGGACATGTCAAGCAAGCTACAGTCAAGCTTGTTAACACAGTAAATGTGCCATTACCTGCCACATAATCACAGAAATACTTTTAGAGAGTCACTTACTAGTTTGTCTTACCAAACTAACCAAGAACAGATTTCTGACAGCACCAACAGCTGCTTTGACACTCTGCATGAACCATGCATGAACCATGATTTCAACTGGCACATAGCCTGTTGTTTTGCTCATGTGTTCAAGGTTAAAAATAAAAAAAAAAAAAAGAAAGAAAAATATTTAAAAAATCAGCTCCCTTCACACTCCCCCACTCCACTGACATAGAGGAGCCTAGGGCAGATGACCTGAACTCAAGCTGGTTAAATACAAGAAAGGGCTGTGAGCAGACAAAGCAAGCTCCAAGGGCATTTCTCTCAGACTTTCACAGTTTCCTGGTACTTCAACCATCCTTGACTTGCAGAGCATATTAAATTTGCTCCTCTCACTGTCCACTATCATTAGAGAACTGTCCATCAAAAACCAGATTTCTATGAGAGCTGATTAAAAACCTGAAGAAAATATACAACTAATTTCCAGCTAAGCCTAGGGTGTCTTCTTCTTCCTCCTTGGAACAAGAAAATGGTTTTATATTTTTTATTGTGCTTTTACCTGTTTTGTGTTTTTTTGTTTGTTTTTGTTTATTTGTTTTTCTTTTCTTTTATTAAATAGTTAAGAAGAGTTCTTGTCTAGGTGACAAGCAGAAGCATCTCCAATCCAGTGGAGCCTAAAGCCACACCATAAAGCTCCTGGAATTTATCCCAGACATAAAGAGATTCAAAAGAGCATAGAGAGACATTGAATACATTAATGAGTAGCTTCAAAAAGAGGAGAAATATTCTGGGCAAAAAAAATACCCTGGGAATTGGTGGTTACAGTGGAAGGAGAATAGTGTTGATAACTTGACACAAAAATTCTCTAGACAGCAGCACTCTTACAGCTCCAACTAAAGCAGGATGGTGGCCTGGAATGGTACTGGATTGTCATGGTATTGAGCAAGAATTCTCTTAGAGAAAAAGAGGTGGTTAAAAGCGACAGCTTAGGAATTTTTTATTTCTTTAATCAGAAGCATAACAAGGAAAAAATACAGCAATAGAAACTATTGATGTTAACAGAAATACTTCATACAGCAATTAGAAGACCCCTGCAATACAAATGACTTTAAGTGCTGTCTCAAACATGTGCCTCAAAACAAACCCCATCATTTTCTTTTGATTTCTGGAAACTTAGATGTGTTGTAAAAGGAGTCTTGCAACACCAGAGTAACAGTCTGTGTTTCCCACAAAGTTTAAAATTCAGGTCTCACATACATTCGCCCAAATCACACATGCAGAAAAGCATGGATAAAAGCAGATGCAAGTTAGGGAACCTAACTGGATGGTAAAGCAAATTAACAAAACTGATGGAAGCGTGAGCTCTTCTCAAAGACCACTGGCTGTGCACAGCAAGCAGCTCAGGTGCCTCCTCCCTCTGCCTGGAAAGAGAGCTCCTTCCTCAGAGCTCTTCCCAACATCCATACACTTTCTGAAGTATTTTCAAGCTGGGCTGCTTTTTGCCTGCTACGTAATACACAGTCCCTTTGCACACAGCTGCAAGAGATGTTAGATGAGGGGTGCTACACCTTTTGCTGAGCACAAACCCCGTGAAACTGCTCAGAGCACGGCGGGAGCCGCAGTTCCGTGCAAGATCCACTGCTGCTGACTGACAGCAGCCACTGGCATATTCCACATGCACGACCAGACAAGTAACTGTGTCTGGGTAACACCTACACCACACCGTAGGGTGACACACACATGGAAGGCACGTGCTGCACTGCTGCACTAACACAGAAATGGTGAATACGTTAGTGTCAACATGTAAGAATTCTGTTTTACACCAGTAATGTAGCTTGTGTCCTAAGCACGCTCTTATTTCTTTGGGGTGAGCAAAAGGCTGTTGCAAACAGCCTCGTAGTTCAACACAAGCTTTCCTTCTGCTTAGTCAGCTTTGATTAGTGCTCTCTCTCTGTCATTTGAAACACTTGGCTTATAAACAGTATAATCCAAAAAAGAAAACAAAGACATACACTGTGTAGTTTACAACTGTGCCTGATAATCCCCAACACAGTCTAATGACATACAGGAAAGCCAGTGGTTAAACTCAAAGTAAGCCTCCTTCAGTAATTACAGTCAGTTAGAGGGCAAAACTTAAGAGAAAAAGCATTTAAAAAAAGCAAATGGAAGGACCTTGAGCTTCTACAAAGGCATTTAGCAGACACCAAAATGGTCATAATGGATATCTTAAAAATAGGACAGTGGATATTGCATTGTCTTCCCTGCCAAAAAATATGCCCCTTCGCTTGTATACAAATTTGTTTCCCTGTGTTTTGACACATTTGGTATAATAACTGTGGTAGAAAACAATGAGGAGCCTACAGCATATATCAGCTGTCAGTCTCTGCTTTCTATATGTTTAAGCATGTATTTTGAGATACCCTGCTCTATAGATAGAGCAGAATTTCCTGTAACAGATTTTTCATCAGCCTCTGTCTGACAAGAATAAAGACACGTAGTGGCCTAAATATTTCTCATCAACGGATGTAAATGGAAGGAAATAGGGAAAAAGGGGATTATGTTTGATAGTAAATGGCATGCGGAGAGACACTAATTCCCCAATATTGAGGAATTAGCAGAGGAGGAAAAAATGGACAAAAACTCTTAAGTGTCACGCACAAACAACAAATATAATGGAAAATTAGGACTTCCCCAGACTGGTGATTCTGTCCAATTACAGCTAACCAGACTCAGCACCCCTCAGTAACAGATGCTGGTGACTGACACAATCACTAGCTTAAAGTATACTGTACTTCAATTTGGTGCAAGTTCCCACTGAAGAAAAAGACAAACTTTTAACTTTTGATAAGCAGCACAAAAGGAGAAGAGATGACCCAAAATTCTGTTTCCATAGTGTACAATTGAAGTTTCTGTCACATAGAGTCTTCTTTCTATGTAGCATCTTAACTGCATGAATAGGAATGTTTGCTAACCAGGGGTCAAAGCAGTTAACATTTATCCTATTTAACATCTATGTCTATTTTTAACTAATCATTTTACAAAGAATTTAAAATGTCTCGTGCTATTTTTAATCCTTCTGCCTGTAAAGTCACTACCTTTAGTTATCATTTTGCATAAAACAAAATACAAGGTAAGAAATGCAGTTTGTACAAATAACAGCACAAAGCTTATGTCAGGAAATCAATGCTATCTGAAGTCATAGAATCACAGAACGACACAGAATCAATTAGGTTGGAAAAGCTCTCTGAGGTCGTCGAGTCCAACCTAGGACCAAGCACTACCATGTCAACTAGACCATGCCACTAAGTGCCATATCCAATCCTTCCTTAAACACCACCAGGCATGGTGACTCCCATTCCAATTCCCAGTCACCCTTTCTGTGAACAAATTTTTCCTAATGTCCACCTAAAGCTCCCTCGGTGCAGCTTAAGGCCATGTCCTCTCATCCTATGGCTTGCTGTCTGGAAGAAGAGGCTGACCTCCACCTGGTTATAGCCTCCTGTCAGGTGGTTTCAGAGAGTGATAAGATCCCCTCTGAGCCTTCTTTTCTCAAGGCTGAACACCCCCAGCTCCCCCAGCCTCATATGAAAGGTTTTCCACACCTTATTGTCACTATCCTCAACTCTATACAATCTAAAGCTCCCTAACACTCAAAGCCTCCTCTCCTTCCTTTCCTGTCCCCTCTGAAGAGCCTGTAGCCATCCACTGCAGCACTCACTCCAGTCACACAAGCCGTCCCACCATGTTTCCATGGTGGTAGCTATGTCACAGCTTTCCTGGAAGGTTGTTACAGCATTCAACATCACCTTGTAAGATTAGGAAGACCAGTGCTCAGCATTTGGCGCAACATTCAAAACCCTACCAGAACGAGACAGGCTTTGTATTTTTCACTACCATTGCATGACATGATCAAGGATGCACAAAATATTCAAGGCTTTTCAAGCTTCTGCCAGAGGGAAAATTTCAAAGCAGACTTCTCCCTGTCTTGTAATACTAAACGGGCTAGGCAGGAGTGACATTTACACAGTTGAATCTTTTATTGTTTTCTCTTCTTAAAAACAATAGCAGGAATATGACTTTCTATATTAGGTAGACTCCTATAGGTGGGTGCTGAACAGGTATAAAGGTCACCAGGACAAAATGCTATTTATGAGAAGGCTGTATAAGCTTCTGTTAGCTTTGAGATTCTCAGAGCTAACACGAGCAGAAACTTGTCATGAATTTAAACTCACTGGATATTTTCTAAAAATCATCATCAGTGAGTTGTCTGATAATATGTCAAAGGAAGAGCTGACTATTCCAGATGAGTCGAGGCTGCAGAGGACCCCTTGGAGCCCATGAATGTTGTTTCCCATTGCTAGCAGGGTAGCTGCAGAATGATGTGGAGCACTCCCTAAAACAGAGCTTTCCACCTGAAGTGGAAACTGGAGTGTGACACCTCAAGCAGCAACCTCTCCCATCACTGAGCACTGGCCTTCAGGATCCACCCATCTTAATTTTTATTTCAGAATGGGTATTGTGATACAGCACTGCAGGCATTCTCAAGACACGCATTAATGCATCATCTTTACACTAGTTTCTGTTCTTGATTTTTCTGGATTGCATCCAAGGCTTTCTTTTATCTTCAAGCTTAGCAGAATGATAATATAAATAACTCAATGGCCAAAAATATTCAGCTCTGGTAATCTGCAATTATATCTCTCCTCCTCTTCATGATCCTTTATATGCAGTTTCATTACGTTTGTGTCAGATGAGCATTTAAATGAGGGAGATGTAATGAGAGATGAAGAACTAGAGCAGTGTGCTTATGCTGTGAGGTGGAAACAGACACTTGTGCCTGGAGATCCACACCAAATTCTTATTGAAGAGATCAGTTGCTTATACACAATATATTTAGTGCCCAACATAAAGCTTCACAAATGGTAGAGAGAAATCTCCTAAGCAACTCCCGTAATAATTAAATCCTGGTACCATAGAATCCTGTATCACACACACATGCATTCTGTCCTCCACTTAAGTTTCATCAACCTCCACTGAACCTGGCTGATAAAATAATCTCCCAAATGAATGTAACTCTAAAATCTATTAAATCCATGAAGTACTGATGAGGCAGAATTAATGTTGGGAAAATTACTTTATCCATCTCCCTCCTCCTGTATTTCATAAAAGAAACTAAAGAAGAAAAGCAGTGCTGTGGCTTGGACTGCAAAATACAGCACTTAGGTCAGGAAAATCTACATCTGTCTGCATGCCTTAAACTCTACTGATAGATCTATTTGTCATTACAACACTTATTCCTCTAGTAAGAGCAATATCCACAGAAATGGCCTTATCTAATACCCAGAGATCATGCTCTCCATTCTTTTTTATTCCCAAATATGATCTGTGTCTTTCTCACAGCATTATCAGGCTCTCTCTACAGTGTTCCTCACTCCCTACGCTGCAGGGCTCATTAGCTGTGGGTTGAGAGCATTACCTACTAAGACCCTGTTGCTGCCTGATTATAAACTTGGCACAAACAGAACCAAGTTTGGCAATATTCTCCATGCTGAGTGTCTGCTGGGAGGCTTTTTTTTACCCCTTGCTTTGTTGCTGTTTTAGATTTTTGGCATGACGTCAGCCAAAATTTTTCAAGCTAATTCTGAAGCAAGGCATGGGAAACTGGAGTGATTTATTCATGTGAAAAGCTTCTGGTCACTCCTTGAACAGCTCGAGAGGTTTTGTGATTTGGACCATAAACTTGCAAGGTGCCAAGGCAAAATCTTTGTGTTTTGATCTCTGCAGAAAACTCCTAAACATGACTAAATTACTAACCTCTTAAAAAATAAACCTTAATTTGCATAAGCTCACTAAGGAGGTGATGCTTCCTAGCAACTAAATTCCCTGGAGATCCCACCTACAATGCTCCAGGATCCCACGACCAGTTGGGTGGCACCTGACTCCCTGAAGCTGCAGTTACACTGTAAGTGATCAGGGCTGGTCATGAGACCAGCTGCAAGGCTGTTCCATATCTCACTCTGAGCTCCTAAAGGGCCGGATGGCCCCGTATCAGGGGAGGAAGGGGAACATAAGGTGTGAAACATGCTGGTGTGATGGAACAGGAGCTTTTGTATCAACTGCACCAATGCAGCTGATACAGAAAAGAGCAACATTGATATAACACTCCCAAAGCAACATCTGAGTTTTCAAACTGTAATGTTTTGCTTTCAACAGAGCAACTAGAAGGTTAATTATCTAGATTAAAAAAAACCCCAAAAAACAAAACACAACCAATTTAGCACTCGCTAAACCCTATCATGGATACTCAAGCTGCTGTAACATCATGACCCACTGCAAATGTCCTTGCCATTGAGCCAGCCAAGAGAGTTGGGAAATACAGCTGTGTAAAGTGTTCTGTTCCATCTGCTGTTTTACCCATCCTTCCCTATTTCTTCTCCAGTGGCTACAGCGAGAGAGACATCCACATAGATGGCCCAAAAGAGATCAACTCTCTTTTGCTGAGTAATTCCAATTGGATCACCTCAAACTTTNCACAAAGATCTCCTCTGCAGGAGACTGGAACATAACTTCGCTGTGTAGGGTTACCTGATTTAATAAACTGAATACAAGTATAACAATGCTTCACAGAGAGCAGACTAAATCCAATCTAGTTGGGACTGGACACATACAGTTCTGGGCAGGGGACAAACCACATTCTTAAGAAATCTTATGGACCAGATTTAACATTTACTACACCCAGCAGCATCAACATTCTCATCTTCTGAAGTGATTAGAGTGGAAGAAAAGAAACAGGCTAAAATTGAAGGAATTACTAGCATAGCACAGCAAATCTTGGTAAGCCCCAAATATATCAAAATGTTCAAGCATTTCCCACACTTTCCTTCCTAAGGAGAAGAAAGACAATCTTCAGCCCAAAGGAAGAGATAATGAAGATATGCAATAGAAGAACACTATGAGGCATATCAGTGCCCAAATGAATGACTTCAGAAAACTAAAAGCTGCTAGAAATAGGACCAAAACACACCAGGTCAGCCCTAATTACAGAGAACAGCTAATGACTCAGGCAAATCCTCTTGTGGGTATGGCAGAATACAGGTAATAAAGCAAAAGTCCCAGCAGGTTATTTTTGTAGTGAGAGAACAGATAATACATAGTTGCTCTATAACACTTTCTGTCAGAAACCTGACAGGTGTGAAGAATTATCAAGAGAAATGCAACAGCATTTTTGGGAGACATAAGGGATATAAATAATTGTACCATACAAATTGGACACCCAGGAATGCACAGGGCATCAGGTCTTTCTAAATGCAAAAAGATTTACTATGTGTAAAGATGCTGAAAATTTGGTTTTATATAATTTAAATCAAAAAATCAAAGCAGCCATTACCTGCTACTTTTTTGTTTGTTTGTTTAAAATAAAGAGAGAAGAAAAATCTGACTGTTCTAATAGGGAGAAAAACCCAAAAATATCAGATG
Source organism: Thryothorus ludovicianus (assembly GCA_013397245.1). Classification (NCBI taxonomy): domain Eukaryota; kingdom Metazoa; phylum Chordata; class Aves; order Passeriformes; family Certhiidae; genus Thryothorus; species Thryothorus ludovicianus. Next base: position 160,412 of record VZTB01009511.1, read on the forward strand.
AGTGTATTAGCAGAAATCCAAATTTTTCTTGATATATTTGAGTAACTGATACAACAACTGAATCTATTGTTTAAGATGTGCAGCTGCTTCTAGTCTACAGAGAAGTGTGCAAATAGAAGCAAAGCATCTCAGATTTCAGCTGAAACATCAAAAAGCCCTCAACTTGGGAAGGTATCCCTGCCTAAATTAAGAGACAAAAGAGCCATGGACTCCCAGGCCCTGAGATACACATTTAATGTCAAGGCCTGTGTTTGAAGCATTCCCAGATTTTCTGGGAAGAAGAAATCTACAGGAAATGGACGAATGCCCAATTGCACACCTGGCACAGAAAGACACAGGTCAGGTTTAGGGTACAGCAGTCCCTCAACTCACTTCACAGCTTTATCCTCCCCTGATCTTGATGGCTGTAACCAGCTGCAGGGACAAGGACAGAACCCCAAACTGAACAGTGTAAGTCATGCTTAGAAATACAAAAAATCTTGGCAAGAGTTTCAAGGGGAGTGTGGACTGGCAAAGAGCAGTGTGACAGGGGAAAAAATACAACAGAGATGAGCCCAAGGTTTTCTGTCCTACATCAGTCAGGCTTCTTGTGGCTCCCTGTGATGTGGAAGGGTGGCTGCCCCGTGACTGCCTTCCAGGTCAAGGCAAACCCACAGTGCCACATGAATATCTGCTCTGACACCCACAAGGCTGCTTGACAGAAATCTCATCAAATGAAGGGGCTTCTCACACTGTCCTCAGCTTAGCTGAGGGAGTTTTCAATGCAGCCAAGATTCCCCTCCCAGCATTCAAGTGAATGTCTCTAATCAGCTCTTAAATCCATTATGAATTTTTGATCTAGAGGCTGCATGACCTTTTCTAGGACTTTGATACAAGATGAATAAATAACTGCCGAGCCTCTGAGCTATGTCAAGATAAATTCAAAACGTCCTCTTGATGTCCAGTACTTCTTGGATTCAGTAGGTTAGGGACCGAGGCTGGGTAAAACTGTTTCCTTGCCTTACATTTTTTGCAATTATTTTTAAACTCTCTGGGAATTTGTAATGCCATAGGCAAACACACAGTGGGGTCAGAGATATTTCAGAGATCCTTACATACGAGAAACTCAAGGTCCCTGATTATTCTACCTCAAAATAAGATGTTGCAAACAGTTTAAATTGGGAAGAGTGAAGAGAACAGCTGTGAAAACAAACAAAATTTGCACTCTGTTTATGTACTTTAATGGCTGCAGCAAAAAAAAAATTAGAGCAAAATCCTAGAGCACAAACCTAGCTCTTGACTGACTTAAGAAAATTCTAGGATGTTTACAAACCAGCAGTGAGAAGTGACTCTTTTCACTGACTGACATCACTTTAAGCATGTGAGGAAAGCTGACAGTTTTCAGGTGCATCAGTCTGTCAGCTAATCCTCTTCCACATTTCAAAATTCAACCAAGTCAAGCAGCCATGATCTTCAAGTCTGAATGTCAACCATAGGCTGAGAAACATTGCCCAAGTAGAACTTCTGGAAATCAGATTATGGTTTGGTTTTTGTCCCCAATAGCATGTTTACTGTATCTGCATGACACCACATTTCTGTGGAGCCACATGAAGCAACTTTCCTCATTTTGAGGTCTTCTTCAAGACTTCCTTCTCACAGGCAGAGAAGATGCCGAGTTCACACTCATGGACAGTGAACAATAACAGCAAGAAGCAACAAGAAAGCACTTTTTTCACTCTGAGGATGGTCAGATGTAGCAGATGCCCAGAAGGGCTGTAGAGTTTCCAGCCAGCTGAATTTTGAAAATCAAGGCCCTGAGCAACCTGNAGGATTATTCCATGACTCCAAGAAGCATGTTTCTTCTGTTGTTTTCCCCTTGCTGCTCTTGAACTATGCTGTCTTCTTAAGGTCAGCCATGGAGACAAGGCTGGTCTCAGCTGAAGCATCTTTGAAGGGAAATTAGAACACGACCAGACTGCTGATAAACTTTTTTTCCCTTGGTGTTACAACTATTTCCAAATAGTTCTCCTCTTTCACCTATGAACTTTGTCACACCCCACACGAAGTTCAGCCAATGTGTAAGGAAGGACACTGGACAACTTCTAGGATCAAAGTAACAGTACTACCACTGAAAAGAAAACTATATATAGATCCTACCCTCTTTTTTAGTGAAGTTTTGTGGAAGCCACCACAAAATCTCATGGACTAAAGAGCTCCTGCTCTGATCTGTGGCTTATCTCTGGCCCTACAAACAAAATCTAGCTAAAAAAATGTTGTTTGTATTTCTCATATGGATATAGATGAGAACTTATAACATGCACAATTGTCAGAAAAATTGATCCAAAGAGAGAAAATAATTTAAAAGAATGAGTTGCAGTAGAGTTTACTCAGGTACAATTGTGCAGGACTTTTCATGTGTTTGGCCAGCTTCTTTGTGAAATTCTGGGCTTGACTATCCTATCTTTTCCTGTTTCTAAGAGTAAATGTTCTGCTGAAGGGTAAGTGATCTACATTTAAACATCTGCTAACTAATCCAGATATTTCTATATGATGTAATAACATCTGTGGGTTTTTAAATGGTAGAAAAGAACAAGTGTTCTCACAGAGTCAGTCTTTAATTTTCAGTTTTCTACCCTGCAGGCTATCTGACTCCTAAGTCTTCTGCCAGTGGAGAGTAAGGCAGTTTTCATCTGCAATCTGCACATTCTGCCTGGAGAAAAAGCACCAGCCCAATGCCCTGCTTGGCCAAGGGGAAGCAGGGACACAGTCTTCTGCTGACATGTTTCTTTTCCCAAGGGTGATTGATTGGTACTATCCAGAACTGTGTATATTGATGGTCTCCTAGAGGGAAAAGCAAGATGAGCCCATGGACTGCGTCAGATCTGCTGCCTTTATTTCTTGCAAGTTGGAAAAGCTTTCCCTGAATTACTTCCCTCTAGTTGGGACATGTCACTAATTACCTCCTGCTCTTCTCTCTCTCCTTCTATTTGAGAGTGGTGCAGCTCAGCAGCACAGACACCTGATGTGTCCATATTCCCAGAGCACTGAGGACCAGAGAAGTCTGTTGGAAGCTGATGCCTCTGGAAGGGTTGCATATAGTACAGACAAGCAGCAAAGCTTGTCACCTGGTATGGAAAGCTGGTATAGCACACATTAACTATCTCCTTATCCCTCAGACATAAGCAAGCCATCCTAGCTCCACATGGCAAGGGTGTCAGTCAGACATTCTGGGAAGAGACTGAAAGATTGTAGAATGACTGGACACCCTCACCACTTGGGAAATACATGCACTACTCTCTCTGCACTACTTTTCCTCTTGATCTTTTATACAACTAGCATGCTTTTTCGGTATCCCTTTTTTAAAATTAGGCCTTTTAAATTCTTCTACTTCAGGTTTTAGCTCAGCTACTCTTCAGCAGAATGGAACAGCTACAAACACAATAAGCAGATGCCACTGGAGCAAATGAAAACACATTCCTCGCCCTGAGGCCCAGCAGGTTGTTCTCTGTCAATGCTTCTCATACTGCAAGTCTCCATCCCAGAGAAAGAACACATAGAATCAACTACGTCTCTATATTTTCCAGAGCTTAAAAAAAAAAAAAAAGTTAAAACTGAAAAAAGCTAAAATAAACTTTCTGAAATTCTCATTGAAAACCGAAATTGATCAAGACAGCACCACTTACCACAATTTCCCCCCCGAACAGAGCAAGTTTACATTCACCACATTTCCTCACAAATGGCTTGAAAACATGCCCTGTAAAATAAAAGAGAAAGGGGAAAAAAAAATAAGTGACTGGAAAACCACAAATTATGTTACACTTTCTTCTCTCTCTACTAACATTTATCACCAACTTCCACCATTTTTCCTGGTTTAGGGAAGGAGGTATTGGATCTGAACCTTCACAACTAATTACTGAATTCCACTGGTGTTATGCAAAATATTAAAATAATTGCAGGACTCCCTCAGACTACTCAGACACATCACTGTCACTGACATGATGTCTATTCAGACCTCAGGGAGACAAGGTCAACAACACGAAACATGCAGCAGCACACAGCAAGCGTGCCAATTATTTTAGATCCAGCCCTAAAAAAAAAATTGGTCAACTCAATATCCCTAAGTCATTTCGTTTTAACAAACTGGTTTTGGAATTGGATGCATGTAGGTTCATGACAGCCTCCTTGTTTGAAAATTACACAAAGGGAAAAAAGGGGTTGTACCACACTTCATTTTTAGACTGTATTAATTACTTGGCATTGTCTAGGAGAACAAAGAGGGAGAAGAAGGAAGCCAACACAATATCCAGCTTGACACACACTAGGGCCCATTTGAAGAAGATGGAGAGCAAAAGTGACAAATGCCATCATTTTGCCGACCCTGAGTAAATTTCAAATGACAGCTAAGCCTTATTTTTCCTTGAGGCGAAATCTTTGAAAGAATAACTTGTGGAGCACAGACTAACAATGATGTTAAAGTGTTTAGTTTGTAAACTCCTAGAAGATGGAGGAGGCAAGGACTCCACTGGTGCTCAGGGTTGGGAGTGGTAACTGCGCAGCAAATGGAGAAGAGCACAATTTTCAGTGCCCACACCAGTGAAGCCAGACTAAATTTGAACTGTTTCTAAGTCCCATTCTCCCCCAAGTACATGGCTGAACTTTCCACCAGAGAGGTATCTGTAAAATTACTGCTGGATGAGTAACTCTACAGCTACACACAAATTACTGGAAGCCCTGCACTACTGATCGTGAAAACCTGCCTCAGCTGCAGAAACAGCAACTCTTGTGCCAGCACCTCTCCTGAAAGATGCTGTAGGCATAAACAGGAAACAAAAGGGGAATGGCTTCTTGTATCAAATTATTTTTACTGGTCATCATTACATAAAAAGAAGATACGAAATTATAATTTTTATTAAGGAATAACCAAAAAAATATTCCTCTAAAACATAGAAACTGAATCACATCGCTCTAAGACCTGATTAGCAAACAGACATCTGGTATTATAAAGCTCAGACTTCATTTGAGTGGAGGGTTCAGGGTGGGGAGAAAAGAAAAAAATAGCATCATTACAAATCAGAGGAGGCTGTTGTGAGAAATTTTAGGAACAGATATTGTCTGACAGAAAAGTACAAACGTAAGCATCTTCTCTACTTGCTTTCTTTGTTTAGTAGTTGAGAAAAAGACTAGGTATATCAAGCAATAAAGAAAAAAATGAACACCCCCTCCTCTCCCACCCCCTCCTCTCCCATCACCTTTTGTACAACTTGGCAGAGTTTATGAAAACACTGAAAAAAAAAAGTGGGTCTTAACTGCTTTGCTCAAACTCAGGGAAGGTGGTTATTATTCCAGTGCCATCTATTTCCCTCCCTAGCTTCCAGGCATTTGGCCTGGAAAGAAAACATTGAGTCAAGAAACTCTACTTCTGCCTCTGACTAATTGGATAAAATCTGCATGCAGAAAAGTTAGAAGCTTAAGAAATGAGCCAGGTCCAAACCAATCCAATGGCACCTCAACTCTGGATTAGCTCATTATTTTCTTCTACACCATGAGACTGATTTAAAAATTTCCTCAGAGAAGTGACAAATAAGGAAACTCCGTACTTCATGCTGCTGGTCCCAGGACTACTTGATAGACAGGGGCTGGCACCGTTGCCAAAAGAGGCTGAACTGCCCCCAGCACTGGTGTGGAGCTTCTGGATGCAGCCCTGGCAGCACTCCCTTCCTCCCTCATGCCAGCACAAATGCCTGTGCAGCAACTAGGATTAAACCAAACTGGGGAAATTCTTCAGACAAGTTTGCAGAGTGACTGAAATAAATAAAATAAAATAAAATAAAATAAAATAAAATAAAATAAAATAAAATAAAATAAAATAAAATAAAATAAAATAAAATAAAATAAAATAAAATAAAATAAAACATAAAATAAAATAAAATAATACAGTAAAATAAAAATTAAATAAAAATTGAAATAAAATGAAATTAAATAAAATTAAAACAACAAAAGAAGAAATAAACAAGAAAAAGGCCTGCGTTGACTCTAGCGTAAAGGGGAGGAAAAGATGGAAAGGATGGACCAAGAGTACAGCTCCACTTGTTACATGTAACATTCCCATGCCACAGCATGGAAATGCAGGGCAGCTGCTTTAATACAAGCAAAGGGAGTCTAGTCCAAGCCTTTCAAAAAGACCATGCGTGACAAAAACTAGCAAGAGGGCTAGGGAAAGGGGTGTCTGGTGTCTTGTTAAATCCGAGGCAGACACACAAATTGTGACATCTCTAGCCTTGCAAGATCTTCAGAACTGAAGGGATGGCAGATAGAAAGCTTGGGGAAGCCTTTTGCTTGATTTTAGATGATGGTGAAACACATGCTCTATCTCTTAGAAAACAAAGAAGAGAGGCTTGGAGGTGGAACAGGGAGGGACAAGGGAAGAGAAGTATTTTGGTGCATAATTGAGGGTGAAAGCTGGACATAAGTTGCAGAGTAAACCAAAGATTATTCACTCTTTCCTTGTGTTCAGTCTGGGGGCCCGTACAGAACTCCATTTTAGTCTTGATGATTTTCATTCTACCTAAGTATGTAGGGGAAATATTCCTTTTTCTTGGAGGCTTCGGATCATGATAAATATCTCCAAATTTTGATGAGCACTTTTCAGAAAAGCTCTGCTCACTTTGGAGAGTTCAGCATAGGAGTGCAAAATAAACTAATACAGGCCTCAAGGCACACCAATATAGGCTTCTTTTACGATTAATATAACAAAGAGAACAGGAAACAAATGGTTTGTCCAACCAGTATCCAAATGAAAGCTGTCCAAGCATCTCCTCCTACATAATAAGGTACAGAAAATCCTTAGCACACCAATGCCCAGAAAAGTTGCATTGAATCTCAGAGCGCCATGATTTGAAACAGAAAAGAAAAGCAGAACACTGCTGGGAGATAATCAGAGTTATTATCTGCCAGGAACAGCCTTTTCCTGTAGGCAGCACAAGCTTCAACAAACTGCCACCTTTTACCAAAAACCCATATCCCCCTCCTAGTGTTACATATATATCAGCAGAGTATTTATGTAGCCTTATGGAAAAATTACTTTCTTTTTGTAAAGAAAAAAGTATTTTGTGAACCGGAATGTGGCAAGTAGCATAACCAGACACCATTTGCATGTTCAGTTTCATGACATTGTCTGTTTCATGAGACAACTTGTATTTTTCTTCATCAACTTTCAGATGTGTTTTTGTCAGTTCATACTGGGATCAGAATTAAGTTTACTATTGGCAAAAGAAAAATCACTGAAAACAGACATGGTAAGTACTTTTTTCTCAAGCCTGTACTCCCAAATCCATTACCACTCATCAACTTCAAGGATCTTTGGATCAAGTGCATTGTGAATAATCCTAGATGTGAACCCACAAAACTCTTGATTGTTCATTGAAGGAAAAATTGTTCAGTGACAAATTACCCACCATTGAAAACAGATAATAACATGACTCAAAGCATGAAAACAGCCACACAGACGGTGCTGGTCTGGTACATGTTGCAGTTCATATGAGTTTCACCCAGCTGGAGGAAGTGGCTGGTTGAAGTCGTAAGTGGTCTTACATGCTTTTCAAATGCTAGTGGATGCAATTGAGTTTATGGTACTCAAACACAGAAGAAAATCTACATAATTATAAACATCTGTTAGTTTTCTATTAGGAACATGCTTCTGCTGCTATTTTTTCAAACCTCAAGTAGAAGCAGGCATTCCTGGTGCTTGGGCTGCTATTTTACTTGGCAAAACCTGGGAAGATGAAGTTTTTCATGCTGAGCAGTGTACAAAGGAACATGTCTGGATTAGGATGTGCAACCAGTAAATGAATTGGATCCACTTTATAAAGAAAGTGTTGGTTAGTCTCTTCAGAGGAATAGTAATAGCTTGCCTTTTTAATCTGTTTCACTGCCAGTCATGCTTATGTTACAATACATCATACCACACAGATTTTGGGCCATGAATTGGTCCAGAAAGTACTTTTCAGTAGTAGGTTACTTGGACTCTGCTCTCCTTTTCAGACTGGTTGAGGATTCTGCCACCCCAGGACTCTGCTGACACTGCTGTTTGAACAACCTATGGAAGCATACATGTTCAGTTTTTAATAGAGTGCATGCAGCATTTTCCACCTATTGCCACCACCTAAGATTTGTAACCCTACTACTAAAACAAAAAAATCAATCAACCAATCAACCAAAAAAACCTCCAACTCTCCAAAACCAAGGAACCCTTTCTGGAAGCAACATTGAACAGAAGGAGAAAAACAACCTCATACATGCTGAATTTACACAGCCAGTTTATAAAGGAACTGCACATCTTAACTTACATTAAGTAATCCTTTACTGTGCAATGCCAGATTACATATAAAGAGCCCTTATCCTGTGAACATCTGAAAGCTTTCCAACAATAAAACATTTAAAGTTTAAGGGAAGCTTATGGGCTTGTTCTTACACAGAGACAAAAGCCTCCCTGTTAGCCTGAAACTACCCCTTTTCTAAGTGAGGTCCCAGATAGCTGGCACATGATATGAAAAAGCCCAGTCATCAACAGGCTTGGGGGGAGAGAGCTGAGGGCAGAAAGAGGGAGCTCCCAACAAAATCTGCTCTTGCAACAAGTCCAGACACAACCCCGGACAACAGCAAAGGGAAAAAAACCGCCAACCACCAACACCATTAGAAGACTTATACTAAGACACTACTGTTCTAGTGGTTTGTCCTCCCAAGGAACAGTGCCAAAACTTGGAAAGAGGATAGTGGCTATGGAACTGGCACTCTGCATTTTTTCATGTGTAAGTCACTGGATTTCTAAAACAGTTACTGGAAAGCTTCCGCACATGCAGGATGCAAATAAGGATAACTAGGTCTCTCTGTTAAAGGAGTCCGAAAGTAGTTTAGTAGTTTCAAAAAAAGAATGTTTGTCTGCACCATTAAACTTGTTGCTGTCTAAAAACACATCTGCCCCTTCCCTTTGGACCAGAAGGAACTCAGATGCAAAGTCACCACCACTGCAGTGGCAACAAGTCTTAAGAAACAGGAAACGTGGGAGGCAAACACCAGGAAAACACAGAGGGTTTGCTTGAATGTTTTCTGATTTAATGAAACGGAGCTATGAAGAGAAAAAAACCCACAAACTGTGCTAAAGATGAAAAGCTGAACTGCTATATTGACTTACCTTTAGCAGATGTGCTGCTGTCACTGTTCCCCACGTTCTGTGGCTCCCAGCCCTACCAAAGCAGGCTCCTTGCTCTCCTTCACCCTGGGCTGTGCCCCTCACCCAGGCAGTTCAAGTCCCTTGATATTGCCAGCTTAGTATTGGTGATATCAGTACCTTTCCCTTTTATCTACTTTCAGGCTGGATAAACCTAACAAAATCTTCATTCACAATTCCTTTTCCAAGCATCAGCTTGGCTCTGTAACACGGCAGAGCTGAAATCATCAAGTTGGGATCTGGAAACACGGCACCATCCAACCAGTAACTTCTGCGTGGAAAGCACCAGTACAGCCAGAGAGCGTGGATTTGTGCAGAGACCCAGCAGAGGCAAAGAATCAAAAGATGCCAACAGCCTTGAAAACCCCTCAGTGGGACAGCAGGTGGTTACAGTGAGCAAGTGGAGAATGACACAGTGAAGCCACTGGCGACAGAATGGGGATTGCACTCATGGCCCGTTCATAAGTCCTGCCTTTTGAAAGTGTTCTGAGAAGAACCCAAACCCTGTGGCACCCCTGGTCACCCAGGCTGCTGGGGAGTTACTGTGCAGCTCCGTGTGAGCCAAAAGCCAGAACATGCTGTGCACAGCTCAGCCTCCCACTGGAACCGCCTGTCCTGGGGTCAGGAGGCCGTGGGCAGCCACAGGGCTGAGCAATCCATAGGGGAAGCTATTAGCAAGCTCAATACTGAGCAGGCACTCACACTGAGAGTGTTACATATGTGGGGCATGTGACCATGGCAGCACACTTCAGTTCTCGAAATAGCAGAAAAATTACTTCATTAATTACAGGAAGAGCACTTGCATTTCTCTCTGCAGAAAAATGAGAAGCACTATGCCCCAAACAATTTTTAAAAAAATAAATTAATGGATACCATAGTCCTAAAAATAGACTGAACTCTCTATCCCTCTGAGCTGGCTCCTAGAAATGCTGCTGGGCATCTCTGGAGCTGAGGGAAGGCACAAGCAGACAGTGATGCAGGGACATGGTGGCTAGAGCCACTGCTGTATCCCTCTCCCACACCCTCAGCCTGCTCATCCTTACCTGCCCAGCATCCCGGTGGCATCAGTGAAACACTTCTATGGCCAGAAATAAGTGCTCACATCATTATGAAAGTAAAAAAGTCAGCAAGGGGAAAAAAGCCCATGCATAATGTAAAGTTTCAGAAGCTTTTGTTTCAATAATTGATTTTCCAGTTTGTTTCAAAGAAGAAAATGCTTTCCTTCTGAAGATACAGGATTGACCCAGAAGGACCTTTGGCAGAAACTGGCTAAGCAGTGTATTTACAAACCTTCTGGAGAAACACTAAAGGCCATTTAGAAGTGTAATTACATTGCAGTGTAAATGTAGTTTTTTTTCTACACAAAAATTTGCTTTTATAAGCAATTGTTATTATAAACAAATTTCCCTTTCCCCTTAAAAGAGAATCTTAGTCATACAATAAATCTTTTTGTGCTTTGATCAGTGTGCAAGGTTTCAATTAAGGACATTGTTTCCATGACATACAATGAACACATAAATAGAGAATATATACAGAATATATATGCTAGTGTTGCAATATTACAGTACCCATATAGTTAGCCATTCCCACTGTGGAAGAAATCATTAAAAATACACACATATGAACACACAGTCTCAAAGTCCTGGCAAATTCATTTCAAGGCTTTAAAGGTTAAAAGAATTCAGCACAAGTATCTCATAGGACAAATCGGGGGTGTTTGCTAAGGACTTTTTGTACTTCAGTCAATACATGGATTTAGCTAATTTTGAGTGAGCCAAATAATACTGGTATCTTGAATATGTAATACTTTAATGGCTTGAATGCTTCCTATTGTGGTTTCATAACTGCTGTAATTCCAAATTGTCAGAGAGTGAAAATAGCTCAGTCTGCTGGGGGGGGCAGGCAAGGCGGGTCTTTGCAAAAGCTACTCCACCTACATGTGTCACATTTCCGGATGTGCAATATAAAAATGTTGAAAAGAGGCTGAAATTTTGCAAGAATGGGCTATTTGTAAACCTATTTCTGTATCAAAGGAGGCCTGTGACGTGAAAAGTAAACAGTGCAAGAAAAGAATATAGCAACACGATTAGAATACAAACAATGAGAATGCTGCACTGTAAACTAAATATTAACTACAACAAGCTGAAAATAAACTGTTTCCTTTTTGCCATGTTCACTTTAATCTTCTGAGAGGCAGGAAGGGGGAAGACAGGAGGAGGCAGCAGTTTCAGACTTGTGGAGCTTATCAAATCCCAGATCGGATGATTAGAGCATAGCTAAAAAGAAAACATCCTCTCTCCCCACCTCCCTCCCTCCCCAGAAAGGAAGCACAGCCTTTAGGACCAATCTGTAGTGTTTGTTTGCTGCTCTTTAAGGGATTACTCTGGAGAGCATTTTTCTTAAGCTGTTCTTATCTCTTTCTGGAAGTTCCAAAATAAACAAGAGTACTGGAAATAGAAGAACAAAAACTTGACTTTCTGGTTTGTTTTTTTTTAATAGTGAGACAAGTAAAGAAAATAAATAAGGTCCTTCATTGTCACATAAGACAAAACGGAAGAGAATATAACCTCTAAATCTGAGAAACATTGCAAAATGTAGGAAAAATCACCAATGGGCTGAGGATAGGGGGGGAAAAAAAAAGAGGGCAGTCCCTCATGCTACTTCACTGATTATTTATTTACTTACTTTAATGATGAGACTTTATGCTGCTGGGTATTATATTCAGGAAATAAAGTAATAAATAAAAGGACCAATCTTTTAGGCAAAAAAATAACTGCATTTTGACAATTTACCTTCAAAAAACACCCTAAAAAACCAACCCTGCTCTCTAGTGGCTTCCAAAACAGACTCTCCCATAGTGCAAACAGGAAATTAAATTCTCAGGACAACACACTAGAACTATGAATGAAAAGATTTTGCACTGATGTAATGCTTTAGCCTCAAGCTCTAGATCGAATCTTTATTCTTTCACACTGCCCTTAAAGACAACAAGTTTTCCCTTAAAAAGCAAGTGTCCCAGTGTGAACCAGAAAAAGACAAGATTCATGTAATTCCAGGATTGTGCTATATTAATATAAATCTCTTTGCAGTGCAGAAGCTCCACAAAAGAATTTATTTCGTTGAATTATTCCAAGGATTTAAAATGTCATTACTATTCAGTATAACCTCCCTACTTTTTTTTTTGGTCTTTTGTTTTCCGAGATTAAGCAAGTGCCTGATCAGTGGAACTAATGAAACTGAATTTCCAGCTCATCTGGATTCGTGATGCTAACTTTACAATGAGAGTCCTCCCCACAGTACACCCCAGTGCTCTTGGCTCTCCCAGATGCCTGGTACTCAGTCTCATTCACTGCACAAGCCCCGCTGCAGCCCCTGGCCAGCTGCTGCAGGGGTGTCTGCAGCACCCTGCTCCTGCTGCCACCACGCCCAGCCCATCTCCCCACAGCAGCAGCTAATGCACTGGAGGAACAGCTGGGAAGACAAATGCTGCCCCTGAAGGCACCTCCCTGGCTGGACAGAGCCTGCAAACTTATGAAGAGGAGAACTGGTTTACAAACACACTGAGTTAACAGCCTAACCCCCACTTCCTCAGGAAACTAGGCTGGTTTATTTCCCTTGCTATGTCCCCCCCTCTTACACTGCTAACAATGCAGATGCAGCCTTAAAAAAAAAAAAAAAAAGAGTAGCATAGACAAAAGGCTTAAGGGCCTATATCCCCACACAGCATCTGGATTTCTGTCTCAGACATGTTTCAGAAGTGTCATTGATTTCCTGTTTAATATTCATGTTTTATTGCTGCACAAAGCCAGCCTCTGCTCAAAGAGCGATATGTTACTCTCCTATCCTCCAAGTTAATGAGGATATTCTGGTTTCTTGATATTCAGAGACCTTCTGTTGGTATCAGCAGAAGATCAGCTCGAACACACAGCACAGGGACAAGGAGAAGTCAGCTCTGCCTATTAAAACAGAGCTACAGGATTAAAAGGGACCTCGAATGACCATCCAGGTGGCTTCCCTGCTCAAGGCAGGAACAACTATACTTAAGTGATTCGTTTTTTAAGCCCACCTGACATAGGTGGGGAAAAAGAGATGTGCTTTGAGGCTCACACTCCCTTCCTGAGCCTGAAACCTTTCCCCTGTGTCACCCTGGTCCAGCCCTCAGACACGCCAGTCAGTCTGGTAAGATCCCTGTCTGCAAACCCTGCCTTCCCTGCATTGCCATGGTTACAACACTGCTATTACTGTGCATGTTGAGCCTATTTTTAAAAGCCTGCAGTGACAGGAGATGCTGGTTAAGGCCTAAATCTCAATAAGGTCTAAAATTACAATGAGTGCTTACTACTTGTGCAAGTGCTGCACTCTGGAAGCTGAAGATGAGTGGTGAGCTACTCTGCACTGCCTGCATCCCAGACAAAAAGAGAATATTTTAAAGGAAGGACCTAAAGGACAAGAAGAAAGTAGTCCTGCTGATATTAACTGGGTGGGTTAGGTCAGCAGAAAATCTGTAGCATGTCAGAAAGCAACTCATGTGCACTGGAGGAGACAGGCATCACAGGAGGCTGGAAGAGAAAGATGCCCTCTTGGAGCTGGCTGACAGATGGGAAGTAGAGAGGAAGGGAGGGTCTTTGGTGATAAAGATAGGCACCTTGTGCTGAATGATGAAATCAGCAGAGGAGTGCGTAGGGAATGTTACACTGCTAACAATGAGGAAATGGGACACATTCCTTTTGTAAAGACATTCTGGACAGATGGAATTATAATCTGAAGACTCCAGAGAAAAGTATGTTGCACTAATTCAAGAAAACAAATGAGTGCTTAGATGTGAATTTCAACTGTGTGGTGTGGATAGCATAGGGCATTTATTAACAGACCATATGCAAGAATAATCTGCTGATTTCAGAGTAGAGACAGAGGGAACTGAGAGATGGACAGGTTTTGGCCTGGCTGAGGGACACTGATGTTGTCCATGGCAACAGCAGTCTGAGATAATGGGGAGAGATGCAGGTGGAGGGAGGGAGGTATCAATGGATATCTGTTCAGTCATTCTGAATGAGACTTGATGGCTTGGTAGTCACAAAGAAGTGAAGAAAGACTGATTGAGTTATAGCTTGGATGAGGGGGGACAGAGCTAGTTTTATGTTCCAGTCTTAACAACCTTATATATCTACATATCTATGACTCTGGTGATTATATAGATGTGTGTCTGTGTATGTGAATGTGTGTAAATATATATTTGTATAAATATATATTTGCATAGAAACATGTAATAGCTCTAAGTAGTTCTATATGCAAAGGAATCAGAAATAAAGCTGTAGTTGAAATAGGAGAAGAGAAAGAACACAGCCCTGTACTCTCTTGACAAAAAACAGAAGTGGAAAAAGCCCATTCTCCTTTTTTTTGGTAGCATTGGTAACAAAGTATGTAGTAGCAAAATTCTTGCCTGCTAACCTACTGGAAAGTTTAGGCAGCAAAAAAAATTAGCACCAGGACTGCATCATGCAGCTCAACAAATCCTTCCACATTTGGAGGGCAGGTGTCCCAAGCACCCACACTGCCACACACCTCAGAGGACGTGTGAACAGCTACTGGCCCTTTCAGCAGAGGCATATCTGATACAACAGCCCTTACAGCACGGTAGAGGCGTATTTTGGTCCAGTGATGGATGCGTGTGTAGCCATGTGTCAAATCTGCCAGCATGCTGAGTGCTGGAAACAAATGGCACTTTCAGAGCAGCGCATCTGGGTCACTGCCTGCTCTCGCTGTGCCTGCGAGGACTGTGGGGAACAACAGTGGAGCAGGGAGAAGCAGGCTGAAGATTTGAGGAGCTGTGCTGCCAGGTATTATCTAGGCCACTGTTTGTAAACAGGACACCCTCACCCTGGAACAACAGAATTGGATTTTTTGTACTGTAAGGGTAAGTCTTTCGCGTCCCTACGTGATGAGGTGACACTGGCTTATTTTATTCCTACTCTCAGTTTTGCAGGTGTAACCAGAATAATAAACCCACATTCAATGTCCCTCTCACCTCGATTAAAATAGACTGTAAATCACTGAGAAATAACACACAGAAAGTACTCACAGGCTCCACTCTTTAGTGCTGTAACTAGTTTGGACTCGCGCATTTAGGAAATGTCACATTCGATTTTGACCTCGAATCAAGTTCACTCTGCCTCGCTGAAACACAAGACACACCATTCATGCGGTGCCTGGAGCGCAGCCTCCAGCTGCAGAATGTGGGTTACCAGAAGCAGGAGACATCTGAGAAGGAGCATTCAGAGCAGCACGTGTGCCACTTTCAGCCGTGAACGCATTTGGTTATGAACTCCACAAAATGTATGAATGGTACAGGCTGACGGTACAATCCCTGCAAGTACATATCCATAACAATCCTATGGAAAAAAGAGGGATGCACGCCTGAGAGCCACAAAGAGATGGGACATTTTTTTCCTCTTTCTTTTGAATATGCAAGCCAGCTAATTAATTTCTCCTCCAAAAAACCATTTGCAATCTGGGAGCTGCTGCAAGGGCCAGTTGTGAAGATTTCAACAGTAAACACCATCAGCAGCAGCTAATCAATAGTCATATTTTAAACCCAAAGTGAACACGATAAAAACATCAGGTTCCTTCCCTCACGTATACTTTTACATCAAATGACAAACTGTCAGTAGAATTTGGGACCACAACAGTCCCACAAAGTCATTGGCACTGCAGCTGGACAGCCTGTGCAGAAATGCTACCAGGCATGTTGAGATGCCCTGCTCACCACGCACTGCAGTTTTCACCTCGGATAACAACCAGAGTATTTGGTCTGCTTCCTCTCCCCAAGCCCATCCACTGTTTACTGCACTTCCAACCCACCCATACAGACAGAGAGCTACCAGTACTTTGAAGCACCTAATGCATGGAAGGGTATCAAGAAAGGAATCTGTATTTGAGCTTGTCATACACGTGTATGGGGAGTGAAGACAGCAGTCTCTGGAAGCAGATGGACACATTTAAAAAAAGAGGACGAGAAGTAAGAGAGAGCATGGTTCCTCATAAACATGTGTGTTTTATCAACTGCCTGAACACTAAAGCACTTCCCTTTTCCAGACAGACACCTCTGGGTCACATCTTTCAGCTCTATGAAAATTTCAACACCTCATTGGCTTCTATGTCATGTGAAGAGGGGGAAAGGATGTGGACTGAGCATCAGATAGTCAAATCCAGAAAATCCCTAAGAGAGGGCTTCAAGTACAAGGACTATGAGAAAGGAAGAAAGTAAAAAGCTGCAGAGTGACAGATGCATATCATACACCTGGGACCATTTATGTCCGTAGAATTTTCACTGCATGAGCAGTTAGAGAAGACATTTTCCTCCTGGGCAAGCTCTTTCTCACTCCAGGATTCACAGTGGAGCAATTACAAGCTTCCCAGAAGCCCTGCAATGCTTTCAAGGCTTGCAGTAGCTACAGCTTCTGACCCAGACTCACTGCAAGCATTAGTAGAGAGAAGAGCAGTAGAAAACGTTGCAGCCTAGTTGAAGATCTAAAAACTGACACGCATGGACTTCAGCAAGTACTGCCCTACTTGCCTTAAAAATGCCCAGTGATGTAAAAAATTTTTGGTATCAGTGATGTAAAAAATTAACACTATAACAGGCCTGTTCAGAAAGGCTGACCCCTTTACTCCATGAACAGAATAGCATTGCCCTGCAAGTGTCAGGCTTACCTCTCGTTTTCTGGGGGTAAGCATCAGCATCAGCACGTACAGAGTAACAAGGGTATACTAAGAATTTTGTAGGCTTGGAATAAAACCCTGTTTGTAGGATTCACAGAAAGAATTTATATTAACAGAGCAAGCTATTTATAGCAACTCCCCATAGAAAAGAACTGTCTCTTGGTTCCTGTCCCCATGAAACGCAGCCTTTTAGCCAGAGAAACCCTCTCTTTACTCTTAAAAGCGGGGGTGAAGGCGGGCACGGGGAAAGGGAAGCTACTCTCTGACATACACCCTGCTGGCTCCAGTTGTACTGGAGATAAGGTCTTCCTGTGCTGTGGCGCAAAAGGGGACTGATGGCCCGAGCCCAGGGCAGTCACAGCGCCCTTCTCCAGCCCCCTCAGCCGTCCAGCAGTGGTGAGAGCTGCCTGTGCCATGGCCTACTGCCCACAGCTCTGAGCTGTGCCTGTCCTTGCTCATGGACACACAGCACCAAGGAGGACTGCTCTTTCCCAAGTTCCCAAGCCCTGCATGTTTAATTACAGGCTCTTAGGCAACATTAATCCACGTGTATCTAAGGAAAATTACAGTTTCTTGAAAGAGCACAGGGACAAATCAGGAGGGAGAGAACCTGGTATCTCCCCAGTCAGCCCTTCAGGACATCCCAAACAAGAGTAACATGTACATATCCTCACATTTCATACACTTTCTGAAATAAAGATATACATACTTTAGTTATGATAACACACAGCCAGCCAGCTAGAAACTCACATTCCTGTATACACACCTCATCACGTTAGCAAAATCATTACACCAAGTCTCACCTATTTGTTACAAATGACCCAGATCCACAGTCTGCTCACTATGCAAGCTGAATTAATTATTTCTGCCAGTTTGCTCAGAGAAGAAGCTGGGCAAACTGCAGGCACATGACTGTATCCTCAGCAAGTTTGCTGACACCAGGCTGTGTGGTGCAGTCAACATGCTGGAGGGAAGAAGTGTCATCCAGAGGGACCTTAGGAGGTTTGGGAGGTTGGACCCGTGACATTCTGCTAGGCCAAGAGCAATCAGGGTCAGGGAAATCCCAAACACAAATACAGGCCTGATGGAAAATGGATGGAGAGCACTCATGAGGAGAAGGACCTGGGGGTATTGGTTGAAGAGAAGCTCAACATGACCCAGCAATGTGTGCTCACAGAAAAACAGCCCTGTCCTGGGCTGCATCCAGAGCAGCGTGGCCAAGGAGGAGATTCTGCCCCTCTGCTCTTCCCTTGTGAGACCCCATCTGCAGTGCTGCATCCAGCTCTGGGGATCCCACAAAAGAAGAATATGCACTTGCAGAAGTGAGTCCAGAGGACATAATGAAGATGATCAGAGGGCTGGAGAACCTCTCCTATGTGCTAATGTACTATGTGCTATGTACTACAGGCTGAGAGAGCTGAGCTTGTTCAACCTGAAGAAGAGAAGGCTCCAAGGAGACCTGATAGCACCTCCCAGTACCAAAAGGGGGCTACAAAGGAATCTAGTGATAGGACAAGGGGGAATGGCTTTAAAGTGAGAGTAGGTTTAAATGAGATATAAGGAAGAAATTCTTTATGCAGTGGTGGTGATGCACTGGAACAGGTTGTCCAGAGAAGCTGTGGATGCCATATCCCAGGAAGTGTTGAAAGCCAGGTTGGATGTGGCTCTGAGCAATCTGGTCTTGTGGAAGGTGTCCCTGCCCTTGACAGGGTGGATGGAACTAAATGATCTTTAAAAATAGTAAATGAATAAATCAGAAATTAAAACATACACAGACAAACTCCTTATTTCTTTTAAGCACTTACATAATATGATGCAATTGATTTCTATATCCCTATCAGTAAGGGTTCTGTTGTTGGGTTTTATATCTCAAGATCAGTGCTATCTGGCCAATAAACTAGACCATGGTGTTCAGAGATTACAGTTTAGACTGACTCAGAAAAAAGAAAATAATGAAAAAAGTATTTTTGATCTACAAAATGTTTTTATATTACAGCAAAAGCATTATTTCAGACTAAAATAACCTTACTTTTCCCAGCTGGGACCCTACATATCCTCACTGTACCCTGCCCTTTGCAAATTTTAGAGAGAACACGGCCTTTCACTGCTTACTTTTGTCACTGAATCTCATTCATTAGCAACTCTGCAATAAAATATCTCATAGATGGTTCTCTCACACTGCTTCCTTTCAGAATCTCATGCTGACACTCTTTGTTGGTTTACAAAAAGCCATATCTTAAATCAAATGATTGTACCAATAATCTTAAATTAGACTAATGGGAACTCTGAACTGAAAATAAAGCTCTAAAAGCTATAGGGTATACATATATCATGAGACTTTATTAAACTATAAATCTGTTGATTACAATCTTGTTTTGTAAAGACAGAATTATCTTAAGCCAATTTGTTGCCCAGCATAATAGCATTTGGTGTCTCTAATGAAAATTAGATTATATCAGGCTAAGTTTGTTTATAATTTTAAATTAACAGAATTAGACACAGTAAAGTATTCACATAGATGAAATAATGAAATGCAATATGTTTTCCTTTAATTTCCATTTCCATTCTGTACTGTCTGAGCACCTGCTTCACAGTACCAGAAATACTGTTTAAAAAGAGAAACTTCTCCTTCTGTATTTCACAAAGAGTTTGATTAAGCTGATACATGACATCACTTTTCAAAAAGTTGTACTTTCAAAACAAATCAGAAGTGCTGATGAAGATAAACCCTGAGCTGTCCTTATCCCTTAGATGCAGAGGCTGCTCAGCTGCAATTCTCCATGTACCCCAGTTCAACTGATTGTCTTGTTGGTTACATTACACCAATCACTGAATCTTTGAGACACGGTGGTTTAATATCGATTACTCCAAAACGTTTTGGTTTAAATTATGAAACAGTGATGGGTGAGCAACACAGAACAGCATGTGTGAGCAGGAACTTCAGAGGTTGGCTGTGTCACCCCAGAAGTCCTGTCTTGAACCACAGCCTGAAGGGAAAAGCAGAGAGCACACAAAGTTTTTACACTCTTGCACTTAACAGAAGTAGAAAGGTACACCAAATAAAATGTAAGCTAAAATGTAAGTGATATTTTCTTGTGCCAACAACTCTGAGTCCTTCAGATTTACAGATCACTGATTCAGAGACTTTGCACCAACTTATTCATTGATGACTGACCAAATCATAAACCTCTGAGTGAAAAATATCGTGCAAGTTTCTACATGGTTATTTCACCACCTTCCTCTTTCTTTGCAGCAATATCTGTGTGATATGGTTGTGTTCATATCGTCCCTAGCTCCTGGTCATGGTGGCAACTCAGCTTCCTTTGGGAGGAAATGAATGACATTTGCTCTGCCTCCAGCCATGTTTTTTTACATATGGGCTGTTTGGGAGGATTGTGAGGACATGAAGTAGTGGTGGTGGTACAGCCAAAGCTGCCTTAAAGCTTTTGCTCTGCCCTGCTCAGCCCTTCCATGATGATTCGGTTTCCTTGCAGTGGCTGGAAATCAACTGCAAAAGTTTTCCTTCTGGCAACTGGTATTTTTAATTCTCTCTGTCCAGTGTCATAGGCAAGGAAGGAAAGAGAAGGGAAGGGAAAGGAGATCCCACATACTTCAGTTATTTATTTAGATTTGCTGCAAATATTCAGAGGTCTCAATTGTCCTGTTACCCGGACGGTAAATAGCAGTAGTGACGCACTCCAAGAAAGTATCCCCCAAGCCTACTCCGAAAAACAAAAATAACTTCTGCCAGCACCAACTGTCATATGTCAAAACTCAACACTATTCTTGGAGCAGATGCAGGCTCGGGAATTTTTCTTTCTTTCTTTTTTTTTTTTTTTAAGCGAAGTAATTTCAAACCAGTCCAACCAACACATGTGATGTGTGTGATGGTTTTGGCAGCCGCTAATTTTCTAAATGATAATTACTGGCAGTTTATCAGCCTTAACAGTTTGAGACAGGCAGTTTGACAGTGTTAGCGGACGCTGCTGAACCAAAATACAGTTCCCACGAGCTCTCTCACACACTTTTTCCTTCCTGCTGGTTGAAGAATTTCAAGTGCTCAGCTATGATCTGGGAAATCCTTACCCTGCACTGGTCCTCAGAGCACTGCCAGCAGGGCTCTATTAAATCTCCACAGCATACAACATTAAAAGAAAAAAAAAAAATTTTACAATGTATGAATTGTACCCTCTCTGACACATGACTGCGAATAGCTCTGGCAAACAACTGCACCTCGATGAATAAAAAGTTTGTTTGACCAAAGAGGAACTGGAGTTGCTTGGCACAGAACATGAATACAGCAAAGCTCCAGCTGACACATCTTGCACAGACAGTCCTATCAGGTCTCCTGTACTTATATATAACACAGCAAAACCTTGCTTGAAGCTTTGGATTTAAAAGGGCAAACTGAAGTATTAGCCTTTCTTCAGACTCCGAATTTATCTTATTAGCCCTTTGCCAGTGAAGTGACTTCACAAATGAACTTTTAGAAGTTCTATTTTTTCCTCTAGCAGATGCAAAATTTTTATTAAACACACATTACTGGAATACTAGCAAGAAAAAAAAAAGATAGCTTTTATACTTTTTTTAAATTCTGAAAGCTGATCTTCCATGTTGCATTAGAAAGTTGTAACTCTAGAGTTGGGTGAGTTGAGGAAGGTAAATCATTGGTACTAAATCTCTGCAATGTCAGTGCCATGCCCACTTTCAGCCAAACCTTCAGTGCACCTGATGTTTTTTGCTTCTGTGCTTTTCTTTTTGCCATTGTCTACATGATACAAACAGTCATCAGCTATGCGTGGCTTACTCCTCTTGCATTTATACCCTCTGTCCTACAGAATATAATAATATTATAATGATAAGCTCTCTGGGCCAACAATTTCAAAGGCTTAGCCACACAGAAGAAATGTGCTTTTTGTCATCATTCTGCATCCAGAACTCGCCACTCTCACCAATAGGAATTTTATGGAGTAGGATCTTCACAAGGGCAAAGTGAGATACTTTACATCAAAAGGATCAACACCACTAAGGACTTCTAGTGTGGAAGCTTTGCATTGTTCTTCTCAATCCTCTAATTTTCAATGGGAAAATTCCCACTAATTTCTATAGGAGCAGGCTCCTTCAGACAGGGAAAAAGCCAGAAAGCACGTACAACTGCTTCCTACTGTCAGTAAAATATAAGTTCATTTTCAGGGAGCAGCAGAATCCACCACAAATGTTGCATTCACAAAATCACAAGTATTCTCCCCTAACATAAAGTATGACACCTTTGTGAAAATATATTGCAGAACTTTGGAAAGATAAAAGGGACAAATAAACCATTTAACCTTTTTGTTTGAAAAACCTCAGATAGGAACTGGAACCTTTCATTTAAACTTTACACTACCATAGTGGCCTGAATCCCAAGGCAAAGCAAACACCTGAAAGTGAAAGAAAAGGAGTCCAAAACCCTGAACATAAGTAAACCCCTAAATGTACTGGAAATGTAAACCCCGGTGCTTCTCCAGATGACTCCCATCATTCCCTCTCTGCTAGGGAGCTGCTCCCCAGCTCTGAAGGAGAGAGCATCCCTAACAGGTCCATGCCCAGCTGGGGAATACCCCTTGCCCATCAGCACCACTGCTCAGAGCAGGCTGATGTATAAGATAAAAGCAGAACCTGTGGCCCCATGCATAGGGGGCAAGTCCCAAAGCTTTCAGCAGGCACTGCAGACAGGTAGCCCAGCCTCAGCCTCTTATGCCCACCTGAGAGTTCCCTTCACAGGGCAGAGACTCATTTTGCTGGAGGGTGCTTAGAAAAAGTATGCAAAGCATCATCTTTGTCTAGATAAAAACCCCCAGACTCTGGGAGGCAGGTTCACAGCAGATCAAACATTGATCTCTGTGTAGGAAACTCAGAAGAAATCTTAAACTGTGGAGAAAGTGGTGTGGGGTAAAAACCTACTTCCTTCTGCCTCATAGTGGTGGAAGGAAGTCCCTTACAGGAGGTGAAAGGTAATTTCAATGTAGCTCAAAGTCAGGTGATGCTGCCCATTACTAGAGGAAATTTTCAGGACAGTGAAGAAGGTCAGGAGTGGGTATGGGAAAGAAGTTATTCCCACAAAAAAAATCCACCACCAGTGCTCCTTCCTCTCACAGTGACACCAGCAGCCAGCACTGGCAGCATCTGCTCTACAATCTGCACAATGCCCTCCTGGTGGGGAGCAAGGCAAGGGGGCACCACTGGAAGCAGGTGTGAAAACCAAAAGGTCAAAAATGTACATTTATTCAATTTCTGGAAACACCAAAGCAAGTCTCTACTTTGGGAGATGGGGGTGATGTTCTGCAGAGCCCCTCCATTGCTGCACACCTCGCAGCCAAGATTTCAACAGCTGTGTTTTAGGATACTTGTGTGCACAAGCCTTGAGGCAGAACCTCACCCAGACTCTGGTCAGGCAGCATGGGGAGACAGAGCCTCACAGGCTTGTGTAAGAGCTGTGACAAGCAACTGTCTGAAGATAAAGCATCATCTGCCTCATGCCACCATTTTCTTCCAGCTAAGTACTTATTCCTGCTACGAAGGCACTACTCACTTCTTCAGAAGAGTAAGAGATTTCTGAGGAGGAAGCATCTGGCAAATCCCTCTGGACTACATCCCTCTGGAGGGGTGACTGCTGAGGCAGGCTGTGTCAGCTGCAAGTCCCCTGTGCAAACACAAGTGACCAGTGCTAGCAGTGGCTTCTCACCTTATTTCTCTGCAGAAGCAGGTGACTGCACAAGGGTTTGAGAGGAAGCCTGTGCTGTTATGGAGGCAGACCCTGGTTTCACTTTCTGTTCCATTCTCCAGGCTTCTGGACAATAACTAGGGAGAACTTCACATCAGGGTAGTAAAAAGCAGTCTTAAAATTTTGTTGCTTCCCTTTAACTTGTGCACTCTTCTCTCTCATCTCCTTTCACATGGAAAGATGGTTAGTAAGCTTTCTCATCTGTGACAAATTGTGAAGACGATCATGGTGACTGTTGCTAAAAGATTTAGGGAAAAATCCCAAATATGGTATTTAGGAAACCAGCTTCTAAACTCTCTTCAATGTAAGTTTAAATCCTTAGGGATCACCTTGACTTAGCTTTAACAAGGTAGCCAACAACATTTTGATTAATCACCTGTTCCTTCAACTTTGTGTTTTTCTTTCCATGAAGAAGAACATGGAAAAATAACTAGAACATGCTCCTTATTTAAACAGAATAAGAGAAAGTCAGTGGTGTGCACAAGCAACTGAGCATGAAGGATTTAAAATATTTTGCACTATTTCTGAATGCGATCTGCATTAGAAACACACCCAAGCAGCCATTAGATACACACATGCATGTAAAAGCTTTCTTTAACTGTTACCTGATTTACATGGCTGACCACACAACTCTCAGGTTGTGAAACATCCCTGTCGTTCTGATTTCTCTTTCCCTTTAAGCTTATCTTCTTGCAGCTCTCTGTAGCTGTGATTAGTTTTGTGTATTTGGGAGAAGACGATAACCTGGTAATAGCAATGTAGCAACAAGGTCAGTGGATGCATTTATTTGTTTCTGTGGTCACTGTCCATGTTCCTCAATGTGCCCAAAAAGAACACCCTCTTGCTCCATTTTGGTCAGCAGAGCATACAGAGCAGTCAGGTCATACTTGAACAGCTTCTGCAACCAGTGTGGATGGCAACTCATTAAAGAATCCTCCATTCATTTTAGGGCGGGGAATTTAGGTGCCAGAGACAGGAATTGCAGGTATCAGTGAACATTCTGAGAACAAAAAAGATAAGTCTTCTTGGCAAGTGACCAAACTGACCAACATTTCTCCAGGAGAAAAAGAGAGCAGTCAGGAACAAAACTCAGTCCCCTCACAGAGGCTATCTGAGATGCCTAATGCCAATTTCCCCAGCAGTGCTTTCAAAGTGGAGAAAGAGGGAGAATTACCCAGGGCTCACCAAGGACACTAGCAACTTCAGCAAGACAATGCTCTCTTACCTGTAATTCAGTAAGTTGGGCCAGATATCTCATGAAAGAAAAAGACCTTCCAGTTTCAAAAGCTTTACTGTCATGCTGTTTCGTGGGAGATTCGTATTAACACTAAAATATCCCTGGAAGCATCTAAGCATCTTATTGTTCCTAACAGAAAAATGTCCCAAAAAGAAAAATACTCCATTGAGTACCCAAAGAATCGACAGGTGCAGTTCTCCTAACCAAACTGGAATAAAGGATTTCACACATGTCCTTTTCCTCATCTGTACATGAGATAATAAAAGCTCAAGGCTTCAGTGTGCAGAATTAAAAATACAACAACCCCAAAACTATTCACTCTATATATCCTGGGGAAACAGCACTTGCACAATTTAAAATCGCTGGTCTAACGCTTCTTCAAAATCTCAAATGAAAAAATCATTAGTATCTCCTAATAAAATCCCACATAAAAAGTAGGACTCTACTCCAAGCTAGCAAAGTATATTCGGTCTACAAAGCACTTCAAGGTCTATGCAAATAAGGAATTGAACATTATACAAAATGGCTCTAAAAGGCTAAAAGAAGTAGGCTTTCTAAATGACAATTACTATTTTTAAAAATGATTAGTTATCCCAGGCATACAGTTTGGCATTTGAATGAGGCTAGATTTTTCCAGGCACTTTCCTCCAATAGTCCCAACAAGCACAAGTCACTTTGTGACACCACCACCTTTGGGTGCCCTAGAAACAGTTAAGAGATTAAAATCAAACGAATCCTTATTTCTTAGAAAGCCTGGACAGGGAGAGGTAGTTGGAGAAGAATGAAATCTTAAATGGCCATCTGAACATCCCAGGAGATACACATTAGTACAGTCAGGGTAAGAACCTAATTAGCACTCAGATTAATCATACATGTGTGATGTGCTCCTATCAATGTGCTCCTATCAATGCCCAAGCTGGCAAGCCTTGCCATGCAGATCTCAAGGATGGGACAGTGATGCAGGGTATTTCACCCCAAACAGCTCCCTTCCTTCACACCTGAGCAGGAGACTCTTGAACAGCACAGTGAAAAGC
The DNA here is from genome assembly GCA_013397245.1 of Thryothorus ludovicianus. NCBI lineage: Eukaryota > Metazoa > Chordata > Aves > Passeriformes > Certhiidae > Thryothorus > Thryothorus ludovicianus. Next base: position 186,370 of record VZTB01009511.1, read on the forward strand.
ACAACAGTGAAGAAGGAAAGCCAGAGAGATGAAGCAATTATTCCTTTTTCCTCAAGGCCACATGATCCTCAAGATAGCTACTGTTATTGCACCATCAGTTATAAGCTCCTATGCAGGAAGTTAATGGCAGCTACCTCCCTTCACGCTTACAAGTGAGAATCGTTCCACAGAAACAGATAATCTTTATTATTTATTCACCAGTTTCCTTTTACAGTTGAAAAATCAGTAGGTAGTATTAACTCCTTCCTGCAGATCTGCCCTGTCTGTAAACAGTCACCTCATTCTCTTGTGGTAATTAAATTATTTTCTAGTAGGAAATTGGGAAACCACTCTCATTTCCATCACCTCTTGCTCTGCAGTCACTCCAGGAGAAGACAGCTATATAATTAATTCAGATATTGACCATGGGCCATGAGATCAGAGCTTTCACTCCTGCCCAGCAGGACAGGCAGCTGCCGTGACTCGCCCACCAGTCAGCGGCACAGGATGCGTGGGGTGGCAGCTCTGAGAAAGGAGCTCTGAGGTGCTTCTCGTTTTCAGCAGCAAAGCAAACCCCAGCGACGGCAGCGGGACATCTGCGCGCGGTTTGCACACGGACGTTTCAACACAAGTCCGCCTCAGGACTTTCTGCAGGAAGTAAGTGATCTGCAGCTGGAAAGTCACATGCCCACATCTGAAATAGTGCTACGGTTATGCCAATGGGCAGCCAAGAGGCAATTCTGCACAAGCAGCACTGTGGGGGAAGGAGACAGGTTAGTGCTCGGAAGGGGTGGCAGTGACACCTCAGACACCAGTCTCTCACTTGAGCACAGGACAATTACGGCAAATGCCACCACACAGGAAGGAGCATCTTTAAGCATGAGGCAGTATTACCCAGAATATCACTATTTCAACACATTTCAATTGGACTTCATAGGACCAAACATACTGACGGCAGCTTCAACTTATCAGTTAATACAGGCCCATGAAAAAATACGTTCACTGCCAGTTCTACTAAATTATGTAAGGACATATTATTTTCAGGTAGAGACAAGACCTGTAGCACGTCTATGTCCAGCATTTGCCTAGGAAGTACTACAGGATACTAATCAACTACACATTCACCAGAAGTTGGTTAATTATTAAGAGACTCATGTTATACAAGCTGCAGGAAAATACACATAATACACAAGGAATCATCTTATAAATAATTTTTTTTTTGCTTTTGTTTGTTGCTCATTTGTTTTTCTTTAAAACTTACTCTGATTATCAGATACTAATCTTTGAGTCTCTATGAAACTTTTATTGTAGCAGATAAGTAAATGAAAAAGGGCATCATGATCACATGTTTTAAGGAAAGAATGCATTAGAATGTCTCAACATCAGAGCAAAGAACAGAGGCAAAACTGGACTGCCTTTATACTTGCTTTCTTTTTGCTATCTCTAAATGAGGCTAGAAGACAGGAGACTTGCAGAATCTTCTTTGGCTGCTAATTCATGCAGGAATAAAAATGGAACACTATCTGGGGAAAAAAAACCCTGACCAGCTGTACTTCTTTTGGATTATGGAAGGCACAAAACATGAGAAAAATGCTAATTCTTGATAAACATAAACTAGGCAACACTCAGCCTTACAAAGAACTTTAATCCCCTGCAGCCCATGGTGCAGACCACAGTGAGCCAGGCTCTCCCCCTGCAGCCCATGGAGATCCATGGAGTATCAGGAATCCACCTGAGGCTCCTGAAGGGCCCCACACCAGGGCATGTGAAAACCCAAGGGAGGCTGTGATGCTGTGGAAGGTTTGCTGGCAGGATTCGTGATCCTGTGGGAGACCCATGCTGGGGCAGCCTGCTCCTGAGAGGCTACACCCCATGGGAAGGGATCCACACTGTAAGAACTGCAGCCTTCCTGTAGGAAGGAAGTGCTCTGAACAAGTTCATGGAGAAAGGACTGTCTAGTGAGGAACCCCTCACTAGAGCAGTGTGTGTGGAGTCCTTCTTCTGAGGAGAAAGGAGGGGCAGAAATAGTGTGCAATGAACTGACTGCAGCCCCCATTCTCTATTCCCCTTGCACTGCTGGAGGTAGAGAAAATTGGGAGTAAAGTTAAGCCTGGAAAGAAGGAAGAGTGGGGGTCATGCCTTCTGGAGTCGGACCTGGAACAGAGACTAGACAGAGCAAGAGGATAAAGTAGATATTTATTAAAAGGCCTCAATGGGTACACCTGGGCCACATAAGAGTCCAGTCAGACCACACCCAAGATGCACCTTAAAATGGTTACAAAATGGATTTTCGATCATGAGGTCTCACACTCCTACAAGTTCTGGTCCATTGGCATATTAGAAATAATTGTCTAACTATGGCTTCAGGTTATGAAGCTCCATCTTCCCTGTTTTTTCTTTTCACTTCACCACTGTTTTTGTTCTTGGGCCTGAAAGTTGTCCTTGGTATCGAGCTAGAGAAGGAATTTTTTCATCTATTTACTCTATGAAGAGAACTTAGTAGCAGTTACTATGAAACCTAAAGCTACCCACTAAAACAGCACAGAATCTAAAAAATATAAAAGCTAAAACCTAAGGCATCAGGGGGAAGTTGTTTTATGATTTAGTTTTTATACTACTCTCATTTGATTGGTAACATTAAATTAACTTTCCCTAACTGTTTGGATTATGGTAGCACCTATCACAAGTGATCTTGCCCTATCCTTATCTTGCCCCATGGATGTTTCATTATATTCTTTGTCTCCTGTCCAGCTGAGGAGTGATAGAGTGGCTTGGTGGGTACCTGGCATCCAGTCAGGATCAATCCACCACAGCTCATTATTCATCAATAACACTAGATCTGTCAGAAAGAAGTATAGAGTTGAGATTCTGCATGGTTTATCTAATTGAAAGAATTAGGTCTCTGAAGTATTCCTTTCATTGAAAAGATCTTCCTGACTTGGCAATCCAAGGTATTTGGAGACTGTGTCAGTAATTCAAATACACAAATCAGGCCATTTCCTTCCGTATACCAGCTGTCCAAAAGGTTTTGTGAAAGGGAAACTCACTTTTTCCGAAAACATCCAATAATATAGAGCAGACATGCAGAAATATAGGTATTTGGTACAGGGTGCAAGCATGAGAGAGAAACAGGAATGTAAGAAGATGAAAGACGTATTTGAGATGTGAGAGAGCTCTCCAAAGAAAGCAAATAAAGCTAGTTTTTGTGGCACAAAGCAGTTATCTCCCTCCTTTGGTTTGCATTACAGCAGCACAGTAAAGCCTGACCTGAGATGATGTCCTTACAGTTTTCCTGGATAACACAGAGATATTAAAAATAATAATTAAAAAAATCAGATGGATTCAGCAGGTGAAAGGGAAGTAGTACTCCCCAGGCATCAGACACTGAATTCACAATCTCAATTCAGTCAGGATGAAGGCAGCACACCCCTTTGCCCTTTTGCTCACATGAGAGAGATGCAGAAGCAAGAGTCACACTCACTGGGCTGAAATGAGGGGACTCAGGTGGCTGCCTCAAGAGTGATGCTTTGGGATTCAGAAAAGTTACATCAGCCACCTCTGATGCAAGTTAGGTTACCTTAGGTGATGTAACTTATTTATGGGTTCTTAAGAAAGATTAGAAGTCATGGGGGAAACAGATACTTTTCAAAACTGACATGATTTGGAGACTTCCTAGTGAAAGTTGCCTCACCATCACTTGGCCAAATTAACCAGAAAAGGAATTAAAAGCACGAACATCAGCAGTGCAGTTTCTGGAATTAGAAACCAAAACTTGCCTGGTTCTCAGACCTTAAAGTCTTAATTTAAACACCTTCAGGCAGAATATTTTGTGCATTTCTCCTAGGAGCAATTATAATTAAGTCAGTGACTACGGGAAAGCAGAGGATGAAATCTTTATGTATTATGGATGCACACAGAGAGGAGTTTCTTGGAAATAAATCTCAAAATTTGAACCAATAGTATGAGAAATTATGCTAAAAGGTACACAAGAGGTTGAACTCTACTGAGATAATTTCTCTTTGTCTTGATCCATAAGCAAAAAAAAGATCTGTTCAATAGAGCAGATGCTTTTGACAGAATTCCTCACTGGGATGTATAATGGGGCAAACCCAAAGAGAAGCTGTGGCTGAAGGCAGCACAAGCCCCACAGCTTCTTCGTGGTGCTCCTGCTGGACCAGGAGTGGCAGGCTTAGCAGGCAGCCAGGCTGGCCAGGCATGGGATCCCACTCATGCTTACTGCTGTGCTGAGGTTCTGGGAGCTCATGGTGTGGAGCAGGACGGGGGTCCTGCTGTGGAAAGAACCTCAGACATGAAAACTGGTGAGCTGGAGACCTAACCACCTAACACTGATATCCTGTGTGTGCAGAGAACAAGCTGTAAACCAGGTAAAAATTCTGATCACCTTACAGGCAGCACCACCAGCTCAGCACAAAAATTACTGTTTCAGGTTGCCTACCAGTGGTATTCAATCTATGGTCATTATCCCTCTCCTGATACTAACCTTTTCCAAAGCACTAATGGGGAAAAAAATATTCCCATGTTATTTTTGTGTTTGTGTAAAGTTCTTCCTTTGGCCATCAAAGGTGCCATCAGGTTATTAACTTTGCTCCTGAGGCTACATAAAATACCTTAACATTCAAACCTGATACACCTTCTCTGTGCATCAACAAAGTGAAAATCCTGCTTGACAAGCACTGCCTTGCCAAGCTCTCACACAAATCAAGCAACATAGGAGGAATGACTAATGAATAAATCTCAAAAAAAAAGGGAGGTAAAAGGATGTTTACAGATCTCCACAGAGATGTGGTCTATTATGAAGCTATAACTTCCTATCTATTGAGTGTTTACTAGAAAGGCTCAGTATTAAGATAAAGTCTTTTGTGGACAGGAAATGATCCAAGAAAAATTATACAGATACAGCAATTCACCATCAAAATGGGAGGAAACACTTTAAATGCTAAATAACTAAAAGCTTACATGTCACTAGAATACTATTTAAAATTAGGAGCAAAGATTTCTCTTAAACATACACTTCCTCCAAATCTTATATGAGATTTTATCCTGCCCTCTTTTAACTTGATCAGATGGCTATAGATTCCAAGGGTAGTTTGACAGTAGGATTAGATATATGTTTAATTAAACACAAAACCACAATGTGTGATTGGTACATTTGAAAAGCCTATTCAGTTTAAGTATGACTGATATCTACAAATACATCTGCACTTTAAAGAAACCCCAAACTTACAGCCCCATACATGAATAGAGAACTTATAGGAAATAATATACAGAAATATTTCAACCCTAGGCTCACATCTAGTGGTCTACTTTCTTCTCTCATGTATAATTTCATGAAGTTGTTTTATTACAGACAACACTGATCTTGGGGAAGATACAATCAATCAAGATTATATATTTAAAATTTCAATATCTGTTTCATGAATTACAGCTCAATCTACATTTTTTCTCTGCAGAATGATATGTTACATGTGGCAATTTTAATCTAAATTCCACAGGAAAGGCACTTCCCATCTGCAGCTGAGCTCTCGGTGCACACCCAAAGGCTTCATTCAAAACCTGCTCTTCAGCAGCCAGCACTAGCACTGCACATGTAGCCATGCGACCAGCAAACACAAAGAGCTGCTAACTAGTCATGATAAAGAGAAACTGGCTCGTGAAAGGGACTGAAAATGGTTCCATGCAGCCAATGGCACCCTGCTTTTAGAGAAGTACTTTGAAAGAATACCACAGAAGGGTCTTTTTGCCAAAGAACTGCACTGTCAATGACTGGTTAGAATCCCACTGATTAAGGTTTTTCCATTAACTTCAGCGAGTTCCCTATCAGTCTCCAGATTTTTGTTATTAAAATAGGCTGACAAACAATCTAGGCTCAGCTTACAGCTGAGGCTGGCAGTTTATTACCCATCACCAAATTGTCATAGGAGGGTTTAGAGCCCTCAGTGCTGTGAGGAAAGCTCCATGTAGGAGGGGAGCACCACTGCTTCTGAACTTGATACAGAATCACAGAATAGTCTGAGCTGGAAGAGGCCTCTGAGGATAATCTAGTCCACCTGCCTCACCAAGGCAGGGTCACCTAGAGCAGGTGACACAGCAGCGTGTCCAGGAGGGTTTTAAATGTCTCCAGAGAGAGACTCCATGATCTTGCTGGGCAGCCTGTTCCAGTCTCTGCTACCCTCAGTGGAAAAAAGCTCTTCCTCATGTTGGAAGTGGAGCTTCTTACATTTTAGTTTATCGCCATTACATATGAGGCAGTTGTTAATGGTACTTTAATTTTTGGCTGTGATATGTTCATATAAACATACATTCATCATATGAGCAAGCATCATGTATTACACAAGAAGCATATATTTTGGCCAAATTATGGAACTGTAAAATAATTTTAAAATACACTAGCAAAATTATTTTTCATTAGCAATAATTTGACAGGGCATCAGAATATTTCGGGGAAGGAAAAAAAAACAAAAAAAAGGAAGAGGTTAATCGTTGCTTCCATCCTTGCTTTAACACTCCAGAGCTAAGTGTTGTTTAGTTTTTGATTTCTTTACCACAACAAAGCTGGGACTCCTCTATGCTTTCACCAAGATACACATCAGCTAGACACATTAATAAGGAATTAAATTTGTGTTATCTGCTTAAATTGAGAAAAGTAATTTAAAAAATGATAAAAAAATAAGACTTGATTTTAGATTACTGACACTGAAACAAAGTCTCTAGTTACATTTGGGTTATTTTAAAGTAATCTCAACATCCCAACTTATTCCACACTTCTTGTTTTCTATTAACACCTCATTTCTCTTAAGTAGCTACTGCTCCCCACACTCATTTAATGGGTGCAATATTAAACAAAGATCATGCTGGAACTACCTTTAAAAACTTTTTGCAAGCAATTTTTTTCTTCCATGCATGAACTGATGGCAAATATCTTCTAAGTTAATTTCCCCGTTGGAAGCAACCAAAAGGATGAAACTGTACTCATTAGAATACACAGAAAGAAAGCAATAATCCAAAGCTCCATGGATGCTTATCAGAAAACTTTGAATTGCTCTTCATCTCACTGGTCAAATTTAGAAAGAAAATTATATTGACTCATTATAACTCAGATCACAAATGAACCATTTAAAAGTACTTTAAAAATGAGGTTTAAGAGTCATACAGAAGATACTTAAACTAAAAAGGGAAACTGAAATTAAAAAAAGATAAAAATCCCAAAGGTTTTAATTAAATGGCTGAAGTGTTAATTTCTAGAATAAAACAGAAAAACAGCCGGAAGCATTAATAAACATACTACTAAATTAAAATGTACATGTCAAAAACATAAAGACAATCTCCAGTGCAGTTCAGCCCCCAAAGAAACCCAAACCAAATCCATCCACTAAAAAACTTGCTATACACAACATTTTTGGTACTTAAAAACTATGATTGCTTATGCCCTGCAAAAATGGGGCAATCTAGGAGTCATTTTGTCAAAGGAAATGTCTCTGAAGTGCACACAACCACAGAATATGCGGAGTTGGAAAGGATCCACAAGGATCATCATGTCCAAGTTGTGGCATTTCACGTGCAAGCAGCCCCAGCTTAGGTCACAGAAGGTCAAGGTTGCATTCTCAGGCTTAGAAAAAAGACTAAAAGCAAATCAAAACAATGAACTACTAGAGGTCAGACTCAATCAAGAGAAACCCTTCTGGCCTGTGCAGTGAAACCTCATCAACCCCCCAGAAGACATTATTATACCTCCATTGACAGGTGAAGAAGTGAACATAACTTATATTCAATTTGGTCAAATCTAGCTCTGATTAGTGCTGCTGAAACACACACAATAAATTGCCAAATTGCTTCAGTAGCCAAGATGACTCTGGCTTTCATACAGCTGCCAGTGACAGATGTAGTGAAAGCAGAGACCTTCAGAAAATACCTGAGTTTGGTGGAAAAACATTGTTTCCCTTCTATTAGAGCCACACAAATTTGGACTGAAGAGGTTCACAGGAGGACAGAAGAAGCTGATGCTGACACAGAAGTGCTGACTGGAAAGAATACTAGAAACTGAGCTCTCCATCTTGCTGCCTAGTGTCCTAATGTGAACTACGAGATAAAAGGAGCCAATCCTGACAAAGAGGCCAGCATTTACTGGACTTAAGCTTTTCATTTTGTATCCCAGGAGCTAGAAATGCCAGGAGAGTGTTCAGGAATCTCAAGAAAATACAGACTGACAAGACAAGGATGATGAGCAAAGCCTTACAAGAAAATTTGGGCAAGGATTGGGGAGCACTTTCTCCAACATCTTAGTCCATGCTAGAGAGCCACATCTCTTGTTCACAAACTAGTCAGTGTTGCATGAGCTCTTTCCTTCACAACTAGAGAGTTTCATCTCCAAATCCACCCCACTACTCCATGCTCCACCAGCAATTTGCATGTTGCATATAGCAAGGTGAGCTTCCCCTCTGCACCAATATGCCAATCCATGCTCACTACACTATGTAACCACAAATGCTGGCTCCTCTGCCCAGCTAGCTTTGCAAGTTATGAGATTTAAGGCTACTGACAGAAGAGAAGCAGCAGGGACTCGTTCACCCATCTGTTTTAACGTGGCTGTCACGTCAGAGGACTGCAGGCTTTCTCCTCCATTCCAGCTCGCCATACCTTCTGCAGAGGGCAAAGACGAGAAGAAACCTCTCCTTTGGCTCTGGCCACATGCCCCAGCACCCGCTGAGCCAAGCATAACCACTCGCCTCATTTTAACGGGGTGAAAAATCAAAGAGCTAAGCCCAAAGCAAAAGCCTTACAGCACTGAGGAGTGCATTAGTAAGCACATCACTAGAATCTCCCTAACAATTAGAGGTGTCAGAACACAGATTTAATTTATGCACCACACATACTACAAAACTGAGTGAAGAAAAATTCTGAAGTAAGCTGCCTGAGACAACGTAGTTATTGTAGTACTGTTTTCTGTATTATAAATCAGAATGCTACTTGTTTATAAAGTCTTCTATTTCAAAAGTTTTAAGTGGTAGCTTTACACGGAATTTTCTTTCAGAAAGGGGAAGTCTGGCAGTTCTGACCTGATTTTGCCGTTTATGTGATGGCTGCAACACTGAATATCTTGATGAAAAGAATCTCCGCAGAAGCCTATACTCTCTCATTTCTTCTTAGAGCTTATTCTGCAGCTTCAGAGAGCTCCAAGACATCGCTGTGTCGCTACCCTATGAGACACAGTATAGATACAGCGGCTTCTTGGGATTTCAAAAATAATTAAAGGCACAAGACAACAAAGGAAGGACAGAAGAAAGAAAAACGTGAAGGAGGCAACACGAGTCTCTTGTAAACAAAAACATGCACATTCAAGTCTGTTAAAAGGTGTACCTTTTTCCAGTGACATCTTTTCTACCAGGCTAATTTGATAAAATTACCTCAGAACATTTTTATTCCAAGAAATCAACGTGGCTGAAGTTTATCCATTTTGTTACAAATTTGCTACATTTCAATATACTCCCGGAATTTAAAATCTTCCTATGCTTTTTAAAAATTGTGGCAGATATGACATCTTATTTAATTAAAAACAATGACTGTGTCTTTCCTGAAAGTAGATGTATATTTGGCAGGATAAAGTTTACAACCACTGTTTCAGCTGCTCGTGATTAGTGGCAATTCAGAAGCCTCTCAGAGTTACATTAAGGAAAATGCTACCAAACAAAAAACAGCAGCAGCAAAACCAGATAAAAAAGGGAAGGCAGATTACTTCACTGTAGGAGGGGCTGCCATGACTTCCTGAAGTCTAAAAGCACCTGTGCTCCCCGTGCAGGTCTCACCCACCCAGCCTTCCCAGCAGGAGGTTCGGAAATGCCCTCAGCCTGATACACACAGATGTGCCCGGGGAACAGTCATGGGTGTGGAAATCAAGCATCACACAGCCCACTGTAGCTCTCTTGCCGTGCCTTTCTGAATTCCATGGATAACAAACACATCCGATTAAGGCTGAGGTTGCTTCTGCCCCAGTGCCCTAGCTCTCCGTGAGGAGGTGAGCTCCAGGACATCTGCACATTCCCTGTCACCCAGGTCCTGGGGAGCTGCAGCCGGGCAACGGCATTTCAGACAACAAAACACTGAAAGGGAAACCCACAAACAGTCTTCTTTCCCCCATGGCACACTTAGAAGACAAAAAACCCGCTTCTTACAGGAGTTGCCTGTATTTCCTGTAAGAAAGCTGAGAGAAGTATGACAGATGACTGTCACCACCTTCCAGCCCGCTCCCCCAAAGCACAGTTCTTGAGTGCTTTAGCAGTGACAAACAGAAAGCAACAATGGTAGTTAGGCTGGAGACAGAATAATTCCCACAAATACACCACACTAATGAATAAATATATTAACATAAACATGTATTATTTATGGGTGAAATACATAACTTATCACCACTATGCTCTAGAGAATTTGCAGTTTCCAAAGTGAGGGAAGTGCTCGTGAAGCACAAATAGTTTGTCATTTTATCAACAGCTCTCAAATCTCCAAAAATACTTCCTAACTGCATCCAGAAAAATTACAGACCACAGCCATGTTTGCCTTGTGATTACTTGAAAGCTAAATAAATCTTCTCTTTGAAGTGGAAACGAAGGTTTTTGAAGGTTTTACTGAGTTTTTGGCCACAGATCTTATATAAAAAAGCACAGATTTAAAACTTATTATATCCCAACCAGGATAATTTTTGGAAGCACTCTGCTTACTTCTTGGATGGGTTTATATTTGATTCAATCACAGTAATTCTACAGCTCTCATAATACTGAGAATTAGTCAGGAAAACAAAGAAAATTACAGATATTTCCATTTATAGATAACTGGTCTGCAGTTTGGTGATCTTGCAACCAGGAGTGGGACAAATCATTCTCTTCTTTTGAATATCACATGGCAGAAACAATTAGAAAAAGCCTCAAATTACACAAATTCTCTTCTCCTGATTTAATAGATATATTCTTATCTTAAGCCTTTAGATTACCCTCAAGTCCCTACTCTGACAAAACTACACTTAAATCTCAAGTCACATCTGACATCGGAGACTTCACTAATTGCACATATACCCTGAAGTGCTTTTTTAAAAAAAAAAATTGTTTCATGACCACAACAATCCTGAAGAAACACTGAGGCCCATGTTAATCTCCCCTATGGAAAAGTCTCTGTGAAGAGATGGTGCTTGATAACATCTGCAGAACCATCTGGGCAGCTCTGTTGCACTTAAAGTCAAGGTGGGCATCTCTGAATATTGCAGACCCTTAAGGAACTGGAACTCAGGAAGAAGACTCATAATAGAAATAATATCAAAATACAAGAAGTAAGTTTTACCCTAAATTAGTATTCTGCATGGTCAGACTGGATAGGACTCTGAGCAACCAGATCAAGGTGAAGATGTCCCCACTCGTCACAGGTGTTGGACTAGGTGACATTTAAGGATCCTTCCAACCCAAACTATTCTATACTTCTGGGAGAAATCAGGGGGCCAGGAATGTAAATTCATTCCTCCATATCTGCTACAACCAGGACAGCACCTAACTTTGCTGTATTGCTGCCAGTGGTGTTAGAAGGGCTATTAAATGTCACGAGTACGATTTTATTACAGTCTAATTACCAAGGAGGTAAGAGAAGATTCATTGTCTGCTCTCTGTCTCATGTGGTATTCAAAACATTTCCCAAAGCAACACAATCTGGTTAAATCAAAATGAGCTACTAGACTTGTTGGGCCACAGGTATGACCTAAGTGCAGCAACTCTGCCTTTTGTTTAATATAGAGGCAGGGAAAAAAAAAAAAAAAGGCTCTGTGATGATTCCAGCAGAAAAGAAATAGATCAAGCAGAATTCTGACATGCAAATTTAAAATCCTAAATCTTAATGGAAAAAAGCAGCAATTTACTTTTGGGGGCACCTGCAACTTCCCAACACATTGCACTTCATTGCTTAGGAAAGAAACCTTTGCGTCTGTGGAGCTTTTGTGCTGAAGTTGTATGCCCTGAGTTCAGGCTGAGTGTTCCGAGGAGCTGCAGCCAAAACAACCCAGTCACTTCCAAGAATGTAGCTGGGCAAAAAAAGGGAACCTTTTATTCTCAGAACACAGGGCATTGAAACTTGTCCCAGCATAAATTCTTTTCACTCCCCAACTTGTGAGTACTTGAACTTGGAATTCCAGAGCGGCTCTTCCACAGTGTTTTATCTGTGGGTTTGTGTAAGTCAAGTGAAATAGAAACATCATCCTGACTACTCTTTTGCAAAATCTTCCTGTTTAAAATTAAATACGAGGGAAGAGATAGCCAGTCTGCTACATCAATGACTAAACACTTCTCAGTCATTTGATAACTACAAGTTTCAACAGCACTTACTTGTACAAAATTACGGTGTTGGGATGCTTGATATTTACATTTCACAGATGTAACTAAGTTCAACCAAAGCCCATTGAGGACTCTTATCAGATGAAGGCTGAAGAGATATTTACTTGCAGGAGATGAGAGAATATTTAAACCTTTATCATGGTCCACATAATTTTCTTGAGAAACTTTTATTTCTAGCCATCAGAGATATGAAGTCTGTATAAAATATACTGTGTGCTACAGCAACTTCTTTTCCATTCAAAAAGGCTGATTCCCATTTTAAAAAAGCAGAATTAAACTGCAATCTCAGCTCAGCATTAATAGGAACAGCAGATACACTACCCTAAGATAGAGAGCCTATAACATACATAACTTATCTGTGCAGAACAAGCTGGCAGAGCAGTTACGTCTTTAGCAAACCAGACTCAATATAAAAAGGATTTACTTGCATGCAAGGACATTTGCAGTCTCTGTGCAGTTTTACTTTGAATAGATTTAACATTTTACTAGTTCAACCACATTAATCCTTGAGCTCCAGACTCCTAGAAAAGTATTCATCATTCTTCATTTCGAACCAAAAATGACACTTGTGGGCAACAAAAAGGTGGAATTTCAAAGAACTGTATGCAAATTTTAAAACATCAGTATCTAAATAAATATGAAAACCTCCCAACTTCCTCAAACAAAAAAAAGTAGATTCATAGCAAAGCTATGCTTTCCTCTTTTATATTAGAATAAGTTTTATGCTTTAAAAGCCAGAACTTGGAGCAGCTTTTTTTCAGATAATAAAGGCCATCACTTTTGAAGTATCCCAATTGCAAAAGCTAAATTGCAGCAATAATGATGAAATACTCCAGTCAGAAGGACCTCTAGATTGAAATTTTAAATGAGAAACCAACTCAGTGCAGTTACTGATAATGCAAGTTAATTAAGAGCATTTTTGAACATTTGTCCTATTTCCTCACTGTGATTTCCAGGTTTGCTACAGAGTTTCCTATTGTGCTGCACATCATGCTCCAGGATACAGCAATAGCTGCCCTTAATGCAATGCCTTTATTTGATACTTTGAATTTTACAGTTTATCTTGAGATAAAGGCGTAGAGAAGCCGATTAAAGGAAAGTATGTTTTACTGCCATTACGCTGCTCTCCTACTGGAAAAGGACAGATGGGTGTTTGTACAGCTAAGTCCACCCCAGGTTGTCTCCCATTTCCTGACACTGCCCACTGTCCCTTTCCCTCTGCTGCAGACCACAGCCTTCCAAATAAATCCCACCAAAATGCAAAAATCCCTAAGGCCTCCATGTGTTAATCCAAGAAAGGAAAATACTATGAAGGAATTGAGAACAAACATGAGAGCCCTACACCAGTATGTCCTCCACTCCAAGACAGCTAAAACTATGGAAGACTGTTCTGACATTTTGGCATGTGTACATATGGATCAGCAGGCAGAGAGGTTGCCACGTTTTCCTGTCCCGAGTAACATGTAAGATGCCACAGCACCCAACCCACAGCTCTGGCTCAGGGAAGATTGCTCTTCAACTTAACAGCTTTGGGTAACTTTGTCCTTCTCACAAAGGGAGACTCACACAGCAGCTCCACCATCACTGTGGTAGGAAAATTGCCTTGGAAGCCAAAGCCTCCTCTGCACTTCAGGTGGGTGTGAGAGATGATCCTGCCTTCTGCAGTGGGGCTTGATCTTTCAAAAACAACTCATCCATTGGTTTATGAAATTGAGCTTGTGAAATGCTACATGTGTCTCCTATTAGTTTAATCAGATTCTCTGCCCCTATAAGCCACAGCTCCAGAACATCCAGTTTCTCTTCCATTCCCTGGAGAGCTGCTGTCTTGTGGATGGCCAGAGAAAGGAGACTGTCTCCTGCTCCACATGCAGAGATTCCCACCTCTCTCCTGTAGAAAGCACTTCACCTGCCTGTCATTGTCTTCAATAACTTGTCTTGGAAAACTACAACAGCTTGAGCAAGTCTCATCTGACTTGTGGGTCTGAACTTTGATACTTGTTCACTGTCCAAATCTCTTCCCTCACACTTCAACAAAGCACCTTTCTCTTTCTTCTTCTATTTTATTTATATATTTTACTCTCCCAGACATTTCTATATTTCAGCATCTTTACCTCTGTCTCACCAGCCATATGCTTAGACTGGGACAATGCAAAAACCATTATGCCACTCTTTAGTAACAACCCAAGTTAAACAAAAGAAAATTCCAGCCTGCCACATTCTACGCAAAAGCACACTTTCTAAAATACCAAAATGCATATGCCTACATTTGATAATAACACAACCAAGCAGATTTCTGGTCAATGAAAGTAAAGCACTTCTAGGTTTTTTTTTAAAAAACTTCATTTGACTTCTTGGATTCAATCCACTCTCATTAATTGTTGAGGACTGTGTGTTTTCGCTCATTCCATGGCTATGATGTTTGCTTTAGCTTTACCATTTCTGCCTTCTGTAGGTGCTCTCCTATCCTGGATGCATTTTCTACATTCACAATCTCCACCCTTGAACCTTTCCTCAGCCTTAATAAAAAAAAAGCCAAAACCCAAGAGGCCAACAAAACCCCACCCAAATTCTCTTCCTCACCTCACCCATGTTCCAACAGATGCCCTCTCAAGCTCCCAGCCTTGTTTGTCATCTGCTGCCTGCACACTCTGCCTCAGAGCCCTTTTGGGCCACTCTGTCCCCAGCAGCTCCCTGTAACACACACTGGAGGGTCAAAAAAAAAACCCAAACAAAAAAGCCAGCCCCATCTGGACCCTGCTGCTCTTTCTACTTTACCTTGGAATAGAAGCACTCCACTTGAGTTGTTTCTATTAAAAAAAATAATTAAAAAAAAAAAGGGGTTGGCTGCAGCTGTGCTCTGGCAGACAACAGTGGTCCATCTCAAACAGAGAAACAGGTTTTATTTCCATATAAATAAACAGCCTCCACTGAGGAGTGGAGGAAAGCAGCACAGAAAAGGAAATATTGCAAATATTGCAAACACACCATTTCTAGTAAGCTTTTGTCAATGGATCTTTATTTCTCTTCTCCTTGCAGAGGCTGTAATACCAATCCACTTAAACCTTATTTTGTTTGCAAGAAACAGCACCTTCTTTCTCACTACTGATTTCCTGACTTCAGCAGGTTCACAGGAGGGTTCACAATCCCTTTATTGTCCACTTTATTAGCAAGCATGGAGGTTTTCATTTACTACTTGAGCTTTCCATGAGCCCTAAAGATGAGAAGAGATACTACTAAAATGCAATTTGATTGCAAGTAAGCACCAAAAGAATAAAGTGGAACTAGAACTTGCAAGTACTGATTATTTCAGAACTTGTGACTGGCACAAAGATCCCTCACTTTGTAGCTAGATACTACTTTTTCTTCAAAGACTAAACAGCATAAGCAGTGTCTCTCCTGAGTGTTCCACTGACACCACTATTTTCCTGAACACAAAGTAAATCAATGTGGTTTTCACTCTGTTTCATACCGTGACCTCTTCAACCAGCCTAGGCTGCAGCTCTGTCTGGGAGTGGAAACTGTACACTGGTATTGCAGACCACTGGACTGGTGGGGAAGGGGGCAAGGAAGAACATTTAAAGATAAATTAAAACCCCTTTTTAAAAATCTTTGTGATTCTTGAAAGAGTCTGAAAATCATATAGACATGGAGTTTCCTTCTCGTAGGCTTCAGGGGAGTTTTGCAGGTAAGATTTTCATTGTACTCAGACATGAGAACAATGAAGGCTGGGTGTCATCCCACTCCACAGGTGGAATGAAATCAGTTTTAAAAAAAAGTTGGTAGAAAATTTCAGTTCTCAAAGAAGTGAAACCCTCAATACCATGGACATCTAGCATCTTTTCACAGAGTCTTTGTGGTACAGATGCTTTGGTCACGCAGCAATACAGTATGTACTACTGTAAACTTGCTTGAGAGCACCTTTCCTGGACTCTGTGGCAAACACACTAGAGCTGTATTTCAGAATTGTTTTTATTGAATGATTTTTCCTTCATATGCTCTTTTAACAAGAGCGCCTCCAAAGTGAATCACAACATGATTACTCCTCCACAAACACATACTACTGGTGTGTAGTAAAATTTGCCAGCACAAAATACTAACTATGTAAAATAAAATCAAGCAAAAAGAAATAAAAGACAAAGGACTGTACAATCCATTTGGGAAACGCTTCCTGAAGCTGGAGAGAGAGAGAGAGAGAGGCTCCCTGCAGTGCTAACATCTGCACAGACAGAAAATTTATTTCCCCCTTTCCCCAGAAAGAAGTAGAGATGGAGAGAGAAGAGGAAATGGCAGACAGCAGATAATCTCTATTTTACACCAACAGACAAAATGACAGTGGAAAAGACTTCTGCCCTCTGGGGTTCACAGGAAACCAGTTACAGGATATGTGTCACTTTCAGTTCAGTAAGTGTACACTCTGGCAAGTTGTGCCATTAAACACAAATGGATTTTTCTTAAAGTAAAACCACAAGCAGCATCACATTTTACAAAATCTCTTACTATTAGTATGCTAAAGAATATGACTATAATCTTAAATAAATATTCATCTATTTAAGTGTAGAAGCAATGATACAACCCCTGTATTATATATATTTATATATATATAAAAATACATATATTACTTATGGTCTGCTCCATTAAGCCCAAGGAAGAAAACCTTTCACAGACACAACTGACCTGGGGTTGGTTTGGTTTCTTGTTTTTCCTTTGTGTTTAAAGAAACAAAACTGAAATTGCAAATCCAAGTTCCATCAAAAGGCTTTTAGGTAACCTTTTCTCAGAGCACAGTATAAATGTTTACCCACTTCTCTCAAAATGTCATCAACATTGTGCTGGGGACATGCAGTGCAGGCACGGAACCAGCTTTTACTCATACAATAATGTTAATGGGCACAGGATGGTGATTGCATTTTTATCTTTTCTTTAGACTCCTTAAAGGGCTTCATCAAGTGTCCAAATACTACTGACCATGGGCTTTTCAGGATTTTCTTTTTTATTATAATTCATAAGTAGCTTATACAAGCACACCAGGGATTATATGACCCAAATGCTATTTTGTGGCTTTAAAAATATCTTTACTTCAAATAAAAGCCAAAAAGCCTCACCCCTGACCTCTTCTAACAATTTTTTCCCTTCTCCTTGTAAAAACCAAGGCAGCAGTAACAAAACAAAACAAAAAATAATAACAAAACTTCCCCAAAAAAGAAAAAGGAAAAAAAAAAAGTGGAAAGCCCCAACAACTTTCAATATCTCTGACGGTTTGTCAAACCTGTCATGTTCAAGGTAAAAGTTATTGTAACACTGAAAACTAGAAATTTTTGAAAAACACAAAGAACGTAACCTTTTGGTTCTATTCTATTTTTTTTGATTGACACATGCCAGCTGTTCAATGACTGTTTTAATGCCTTCTACTTCCACTGTCAGTAAAAACAACAAAAAAATTCAGTTCACATTTAACAAAGGGCTCATTTACAAACATCTCATTTAGCAAGTAAAATTTGTACGTAGTTTCATCCTTGAATGCCTTCTGTTCATCCTATAATCTCATTCACCAGCACAAGCGCATTTCACAATATCCTACCACCCCACTGCCACTGTAGAGAGATTTATATATATCCTTGAAGTCTCTTGCTGAGAGTCAGAAAAGGACAGCTTGATGAGTTTGTCCTTTGACATGCAAGGAGCCCAAACAGCTTTCAGAAGTTTTTTACATCTTATTTTTAAACAGAAGATGAACAATGTTATAAAATTAAGAAAAAATAACCCGAGAGTATTAACTGTCAAATGAGATGAAGAAAGTGAGATCATAGGATTGAGCTCTTTGTAGAAATGCACAAAAAGAGGTGCTGATGGTTAATTAAGATTGTGCTGATAAGTGTCAAAAGTCAAGTTCTCAATTTCCCTTACACCTTACAAGTATAATTAGGTTTAAAATAAAACAGAGTAACAGTGCTGACAGACACGGGATCGCTTGTTTATCTTCTGACTCAGCTTTGTATCACCTGTAAAGGACAGTAGGATTTCATACATATGCATTAAAGAGCTGCTTCACATTCTTTGACTGAAGAGCTCTTAGCACGGTACAGACTGAACTCCTAAATATTAGTGTTAAAAAAACCACAAACAAACAAGCAAACAAAAAAATCTGCAACCAAAACCAAAAAAACTCAAAGGCACTCTGGCCACTCTAAACTAGAGCCAGGTAATTAGAAAAAGAGAAGCTCCATTTGTAAGCTCTTTGCAGGGTGCCAGGCTTCCCTGCAGCGCGAACCATGCAGTGCCTGACCCCACCGGGGTGCTCAGAGAGCAGCCTGTGGCTCGGCAAATTCCCCACACACGCGTGTGCAACACCCTCCCACCCGCAGGAAGGGAGAGACGGGGAGCCCGGGCACGCCTACTGCCCCAACAGCACCACATTTCCATTCCGCATTGTGTCTCGCTGGTTTCTCGCTCGCACAAAGGCTGGTTTGTCATCTTTGCCACAAGCACTGCAGGCAACAGCAAATTAGCGTGGTTCACATGTGCTGACTTGCAGCAGCAGCTCGCAGTGAGACCTCTCTGGTTATTGTGTGTGCTGCTCCATACCTGAGCAACAGAGAGCCTCACGCCTCAGCTTTCGCTCTCCCCCGTCTCACTGCAGACCCGTGTTAAAAGACCAATTATACACATTTGTATGACAAAAGTACTCGGGCTATACATGAAGTTAGGCACCCAAACCCCAGACTTCCCAGAGCTGTTACTGGTTGTGCCGCTGGCATTTGCCTGCCCTCCCCCAGCTTGCCCATGACTTCACTGTGATGAAGCCCTTAATTACATGGTCACACAGAAAGCTTCCCAGAAGATCAGTCTCCCCTTCAGTACCTAAAATGGCTGGTGCTTATTCAATGTGGACGTTTAATAGTTTGTTGTTTTTTTTTCCTTTTGACATTCACTGTCATTTTACATAATGATCTTCTAAGCTTGCTCCAGAAACACAACCAGCTCACTTATGGGTCCCTGCACTGCTCAGCACGAGCTCTCCCTCACAAAGCATGCATTTTTTATAGCATCCTAAGACACCAGGAGTATTATTGGTACTTCATGACAAAGACAAGATAAATTCCAAAGTTCATTATTTAGGTGCCCAGTTTGAGAGAACCAAGGCCTGATTATTCAGTACATCCACAGCAATGAGTCCATTGACTTTGCAGTTGCACTAACTTGACACTTCTCCAGCCATCCCAGAGTTTATTAGATTGCTATGCAGCAAAGTAAGTCACTTCTCTTAACAAAGTGTGCTTAAGTGGAGCCTCTTTCCCAGATGCGTAGCAGGTTCTTGCCTTTTCCTTCCTACAAACTTCCCTAGTGCTTTCACACAGCACCTCCCAGCTCCTGCAACAGGTGAAGCTGTGATTCAGCAGGAGACAATCTCTCCTGCTACTGCCTTGTTTTGCTCCACGGGGCACTAAAGTAAACGGGGATCTACTTAGCTGAAAAGCCCAGGATCACATCAGGCAACTAAAACCCAAACTGTAACACACAAACACTGATACTGCAAGCACTTAAGCATCCTTGACACCAGGAAAAAGAAAAAAAATCAAGGAAACGTTCTTTGAAATGAGACTATTTTAAGATTGTTAAAAGCAAATATTTCCCATCCCCTGAGAAGTTGTCATCACATGAGTGCGTGTGATTAATCAGCAGGCTGATGCACAGTCTCTCCTTTTTAAGCTCAGGGAGAAATGGGAAACTTCATGCTGCTTTTACTGCTGGGTTAACCACAATCAAGGGAGAGGACAAGGGGTACACACCACTTCATTTATCAACAGATTTCATGGGTTGTTGCTGCCTGCAGAAGGAAGAGCCCAAGCCCTCAAATCTTCAGTTCAATTACCTCCGAATTAGACAAAGCAGACTCTGTGATCCATGACTTCTTTCTCAACTTGCTTTAAAGTCTCTTCTCTGCTGGAAAACAGATGCAGAGAGGCTAGAGGAATAGGTCAGGATGATTAGAAAGGAGAGAGGATGGAAAAGGAGCACATGAGCAGCCTTGAAAGATGAAGGCTTTCACAAAGTGACAGTGCATTTTACTTGCACAAGAAATGCAGGCAGGAACAAACAAGCTTCCAGGACTTGTTCTCTTTTGGTCCACTGTTTCTCTGAGTACACTGAAGATAATAGAGATGTTTTGTGCAAATACTGATAACAGCTAGATAGTAAAAATTCTCCAATAAGCAAAGGGTAGAGAGAGCAGTTGGAGATACTCTTCCCTTGAACTTTCTGGAAATCAGTAGCGACTTGCGTTTACTATATCCTAACTTGTGCCATTAGGACTGGGATGATTAAGACCCCTTCATATCCTAAATTTCTACCTTGCACAGTTTTGTGTCACTTTAGGAAGCTGTTCTCAGAAAAGCAAGATTCACAAAACCTCAGCTTGTGTCTGCCCGCCCTTATTTCAACACACCTGTGTGCTTTGTGGTTTAAGACGCAGCCTGAGTCAATGATGATGTAAATACATACGTGTTATGTCAGTTCTGGACACAGACACTGCAAAAAGCCATAAGAGATACTTGGCAGAGATTATGGGTGGGCACTCCTCCCAATTAGCACCCATTACTGAACATTGCTGATGTACACGTTCTAACAGCAGCTGGAAAGCCCGGGGCAATTATTTGCACAGAGCAGGCAACTCAAGGCTATTCTTCTGTACTTAAGAAAACCAATTTCAGAAGTACTGGCACCTTAAGAGCCACACATCTCCAAACACTCCTCTATGAGGACCACAGAGAGTCCCTTTCAAAAGTCAACAGAGCTATTGCAACTGCAAACTTCTAACTCTCTGAAGTAGCCAGGAAATTATGTGTTCTGGACACCTATTAGCAGACCCCTCAAATATACAACACAGAGAAGATCATAAAAAAAATTACTTTGTGCATTATGTTTTTCTTCTAGACATAAATTGCATAGCAATTTAGGGGAAGATCACTGGGATAAAAAAGAAGGCATTCTACTGGATGTGAGTAGCCTGTTAAACCTTCTGGAGGTTTGGGGTGTTACTGACTCCATGGCAAGGATCCACAATAAGTGTCTGCAGCTCAGCCAGGCTACAACTGTCAGCCAGGCTGCCTTTGCACTAACCTGCCAGCCCAGGTACTCTGCTGAAAGCAGCGTGGACAGATGGACAGATCTACATCCCCCTTTACCCTTTTCACCAAGAGCAAGACCAACACCCCAGCCCAAGCAAGCTGCCTAGGCATGGGCAGCCTGCAGGAGGGTAAGCCCAACACAAACCATGTAATCCAGAGTAACCAGTAAGTGTCAAACTCAGACCTCATCATGCCTATGAGGTAACAGCATCGAGCAGATGGGCAAGCCCCAGACCAATAACACATAAAAAGCCAAAAAAACCCAATCCAAGCAAAAAACGCCCCCCCCAACTCTGTCCAGCTTTGAATAAATCTATTGGAGCTCACACATATGCAGATAAATTCTTTTCACTGTGACAGTTTAATGAAAGATAGTATCAGTTTATGCCAAGGTGGCACAATTTGTCCAATTCTACTCAATGAGAACTAATGCAGGATGCTTACTCAGAAAACAAGTTGGTTAACAGAGATGGTTGGTTAATAAGAGATGGTTAACAAAACTGACAAATCATTCAATGCTTAACAGGAAGTCTCAAGAAAGACCAAATTTCTCAGCACTCAATATTTCAGCAATATATTTCTTCCTCTCCCCTCCCTCCTTCTTCTCTGTTTTTCTCTAGAGGATGAATTTATCTCAATTCCAGTAAAAGCAGAAGTAAAGAAAAAAAGCTGCATGTTGGCTGGTACCTCTGTTGCTGTTGAAAATGCAGAACAAATATGAAATGTCAGAGCACGGTACTCCCAGAGGAAAGGGCTGGGCCTAGCCAAAACTTCTAAACTAAAGCACAGACATGGAAACCCCAAACAGAAAAAAAGTTTTTTTCCACTCCCCTTTCTGCTCACTTCATCCCCAAAATTTTCTTATACCAAGTACTTTCCATAACTGTCACTGAAATCAAACCAGCAAGACCTTAAAGGGATCAAGCAGACAGTTCCTGAACTTCTGGAGAATGAAAGAGATACAAATGAAACATCTTTTTTGGGACATTAAAAATCCCTGCTCCTAGGAAGAAGAGACAGAAAATTACACATTCTGGGTACTACCCATGTGAATTTAAATATAGTAAGGCATTATTTCTGGTTACACACCAGTCAACCATTTTTCCAACAAACCTGAAGGGGAACATTACTGAGACACAGATGCAGCCAAGTCATGTCACTAAAATGCTATGACTGGCTGGTAGAGCAAGTCTGGGAGATTGCTGGGTATGCCTAGAAGGCAGACTGGCTATCAGGCTTTCAAGTCCTCTATTGAGCATTGTGAGTTCAAGTGGCTTGGGTTACTTTTGCTCTATGAAAGTCTGATAAATAAGTCTACTGATAAAGATTCCACGTTGAAAAAAGAAAAAAAAAAAATCCTTACTTTGGGTATCAAGCAGCTCCAGTTTGAACTTCCTAGAAATAAGGGTCACTGAATCTAAATTTCAACTTGTAATCACTGGGCCAACAAAACTCTGTTTCTTATTAAAGCATCCTCCTGTTCTCCCCTTTACTTCCCAGTTAGTTGCATCTTGAGCTTTCCCTTTCACTTTCCTTTTTGCTCCATGTCTCCTGCCCCCCTAAAAAGGTGAGAGTAGAGCTATGGCTAGTCAAGCAAAATGTGGATGCTGACTTGGTTTGGCAGCATCCAGGTGTCTGACATCCTCAAGCACTGAGTTCGAGAGTCCCTTCAGGAGGGTTAAAAGCAGTGTCTCCTCTGCACACCTGCCTCTTCTGAAAAACATTGGTCGTGAATATCATTCACAATCATCTTCAGATTTACTCTGAGACATCAAAAGG
The DNA here is from genome assembly GCA_013397245.1 of Thryothorus ludovicianus. NCBI lineage: Eukaryota > Metazoa > Chordata > Aves > Passeriformes > Certhiidae > Thryothorus > Thryothorus ludovicianus. The sequence goes on from VZTB01009511.1 coordinate 209,633, forward strand.
CTCCAAGTTTGAGAGAGAACAAATTGCTTAAGGCTTATGCCTGCAAGAAACAAAATATACAAAAAACCATGCTTTTAACATTTATTTCTTTTCTATATCAAAAATCTCACTGTACTCCTTAATCCTGTTTAAATTTTGCAATACACAGACAACTGTACTGTGTGGTCCCTCACACTACAGGGACAGGAAATACAGTTTCAGAAAGCCAAAGAAGTGGCATGAATCTTCAAGTATTCATTATATAAACCCAAAGAATTTCTCATATTTCATATTATTCTTAGTTTGCTTGATAAATAATTCTCCTTAAGAATGCAAATTTGTACATAGGCAAAAAAAAAAAAAAAAAAAAAACTGGTATTAAAAACGGAAGCAAAAGAACTCAAACCACAGGTGCCAACAAGGAACTTAAAATTTATTTGAGTGATTCTGGCAACTCATCACAAATGAGCTTTCGTAGGAATACCAAAATTAGGTTAGCAGTTTCTTGTGAACATCAGGTAAAGAACAAAATGCCCTGAAAATATGACGGAACTACTGCCAAGAAGGTTTATGCTGCTTTTTTTCAGGACTCAGCCAGTGCTAATCAATAAAAATCATCATCCAAGTGTCTCTCCCTTTGAGTCAAAAAGGGGTAGGATGTCTTCTTCAACGTGTTCTCCACTTCCCCAAAACTCAAAGGAAAAGGTGTCCAAAACCACTTAGCTATATATACAGGCAATGGCATGTACACCTCTAGTCCAAGCATGTGGCTCAGATTTCAGCACATCAGCAAACAGTCTGCAAAATTATGATTCAGAGATAAAGTTACTTGAGATCCTCCCTATCCTTTTGTTCTAATACATTGTATGCCTTACTTTGCCTCTTTAGCATATGTGGTAATTGCTCTTTTGAGTTCCTAAAAAGTAATTCTTGACAAAATGACATTGGAAATTCCTACACCAAAGAACCTGAGGGAATAAGGAGCCACTTAAAGCAGCAGTCAATACATGATGTGCTCTGGGTCAAACCCCAAGGCACTGCTTTTCAAGCGGTAAGCACCACATGCTTGTCAGAGAATAAAGTCACAAGGAGACGAGAAAAAAAAATTCTGACTCACATCTGTAACATGAAAGGACCATTTCTGACAGTTTTGGTTCATACACATATTGGACATGGGCAGCCAGTGTGCTTGAACAGCCAAGGTCAGTAATCCTGGAAGGCATCTCTGTCTTCAGGAAGGTTTGAGACTTGGCCAGGGTGGAAGGGGTGAGGGCATGGGGAGTCAGTGGGCTTGTCTGTTTGGACAGCACTGATAATGCTTTAACTATTGCAAAATAGGGAAGAGAAAATAGTGATCAAATGCCTCAAAATGATCAATGCTCCAGCTCTTACCACTCCTTTTATAGAGAACTTCCCGTGTTAAAGTTTTTTTTTTCCAAAGAGATTAAAAACAACGTACAAAAAAGTCAGTGTATTTCTTAGAAACATCTGCCAACATTAACATAAAAAAAAAGAGAATATTTTTATGATTAGCCTCTACTACGCCCATTTATTCATCACCAATTTCAAAACAGCATAGATCAGCCACAAATCAACTCTACTAACTAGTCTTCCAGACAGAGCAATCAAAGTATGTATATTAAAAATACCTGAGTCACACTGGTGGAGCCGACCTCCAACACAACTTGAATGTGTTAGATTTAATTAGAAGGTGTTGACAAGTACACACACACATTTATTCCATAAGAAGATAGTCACCTTTGAGATCTTCAGCAGCAGCAGCCACCAACTACCTTGGACTTCAGTGGCCAAATGAATGTGTAATATCTCTAGCTCTAAACTCCCACCCCTTCTTCCTCTCCTCCAAAACCACTCAAGTATTTAAATATCTGAGATTGGTAACACTGGCTTCCAGTCTTGCCACCACCCAAATTTTACTCAGGGTCGGGATGTAGAAGACTACAGGTGCTGGCATTGTCTGGAGTAGGTACTGACCTCCTGTACTCAGTGCTGTTTGTTGCCTCATGTCCCAAAGTTTCTATCAAGATAATAACACTCTTCGGAATAGGAGTTATTGTGACTTCTCTATCTTGTTGACAATAACCTAAGTTTAATCTTGCATAGCCCGTTTAAACAAATATTAAAGGTGAGTTGAAACACATCCACCTCATCTCCCCATTGGAACTATTTTACAAAAGCTGCAACCAAACACCAGGAAACCTCTGAGCTGTTCTTAAATGACTTAAATCAAAACTGAAACAAAAATTCAGAATCCTTTCAACTTTTACTCTCTCTCCCACAAGAGCTTAAATACTGGACCAAGTGACCCTAGTTTCTGATTATATAAAAGCAAATAAATAAAAGCATTCACCCTCCTGAGCTGGTGGACCTCACCTGAACAGCTCTGAGGCGAGAGCTGTTCACCAGCACAGCCAATAGAACCTGGGGAAGGTCTGTGACCCCCAGGGCTCAGGGGTGTGTGTTCATTAATTATTGTGAACAGGCAAAACTCCCCATTTGTCCACACAAAGCAGTGATCAGATTAGTAGTAAGCCTCCACTTTGAAATATCTCCTGCACAAAGTCCTTCTGCTATGTAACAATGCCTCGGTCACCTGAATGAGCTGTGTAACCCAAGGCTTGCTTCCATACCAGGAGGGGCTCTTTGCTCATTCTGAGCTGCAAACAACACAACCTACACTGATAACTGTACTGAGTGAAAAAGTACAACTTATTTTCTGGGGCTGGGCAAAAGAGTAATCTGTCTTTTTATTTTTTAATCACCATGAATATAAGCAGTTCTACAACGTTATGATCAGAGCATTGTGAACATCCATTAGCTCAAGGATAAACAGCTCATTTGTGCTGGGAGATGAGAGGATTTGCAGGCAAGGCAAGGAAGGTGAGCAGTGGAGAAGGCTGAGGTAGGCAAACATGAAGACAGGATTGCTGTAAGCAGGGCTATGGGAACAGAACAGGTGAAAGAGGGACCACTAAAGGAGCTTCTGGAAGCCATAGCCAGTGCCACAGAGCTAGAACAAACACCCAAAGAAAAATCAGAGGAGGAAAACAGTGGCAGCAACAGCCAGAGTAGGAAGGGAGACTTCTCTGGTGGGAATAAATATTAAAGGTTTAATTAAAAAAAAAAAGAGAAAAAACAGCAGCCTGACATTTCCCCTCCCTTGGCAACCTTCCCCAGCTCAAACCTCTCTACCACTTCCTTTTACACCAGTGGGCTGTTAAGGCTTCCTTTTTCTTTGATGGAATAGATACCTGGGAAGTCCTCCAGGCACAGCAAGCGCTCAGCCCAGCCTTCTCCCTGACCACCAGTCAGTCAGGCAGCACACTGCACACACCCAACACTTCAGACCCCTTGCCACAGCTGCTTGTGAGCCAGAATTTCCTAAACTAAACATTAATATATTATACATTAAAGCAGGTATGTGCAGGTATAAAATTTACACCTTCAGCTGATCTCCCACTCTGGATCTCTAAGCTAGGTGATGGGAGAGCCACACACTCTTAGAAGCAGCAAGCAACAACTGCAGGATGAGTCCAACATGCACAGGTTTGCTGATGGCTGGGGGGTTTATCTTGTACTCCAGTTGTTCTGTGTTTTTTCAGGCAGATATTAATTTCAGTACTTAAACCACTAATCATGAAATTTTCATTTTGTGTGTGTTCGGAAAAAAATAATCATATAGTGTAGGAAGATTAGACCTTAAAAACACAAACTACAGCAAATCACATGTAGTACATCAGTCAGCTATAACAGCCCACTCACAATGACAGAGCCTCAGAAATCTAGTGGAGAAGAAAACACCTTCTGGGTATAAAATTTTAAGCACAAGTTTTTGTCCCACAGCTCCTGTGAGGCTCACCTGGATAGCACAACTCTTATTTCAATCCTCATATTTGCTCTAAACATTAACTTTAAAGTGGGTAACTTAGCTAATAGCCAAAGTACTGCCAGGAAAACAAACACAATACACACAATACATCTCTTTGCATATGCTGTTTACTATGCATTTCCTTCACTGTTTTACCAAAATGTGACAGAATCTTACTGCTTCAGATTACATGGCAGTATGAAGCATGAAGAACTGCAGCAAAAAATCCACAAGAGGGAAATTGAAAACCTCTGCAGTTTTCTGTACACAAACACTGGGTTGGTCACCTGCTTCGTGTAACTTAGGCAAAGACCATCACTGCTTCAGCTCTTTTTGAGGTGACAGAGCCTACCCGGTACTCTCCTGCAAGGGAGAGTTTCCACCAGCTCCAGCTTGAGGAAAATTAAGATAACTGGCAGCAGCCGAAGACCTGGCACCAAATAAGCAATTTAATTAGCTGACAGGTGGAGTGAAGTAATTATTCCTCTCTATGCAGCATTTGTGAGACCACATCTGGAGTACTCGGTCTGGTTTGGGAGTCCTGGGAAAGAAAGACTGACGTACTGGAGCGAGTCCAGTGGATGTCCACAAAGCTGCTGCAGCACTTGACATCTGAAGGTGAGACTGAGAGCTGGGTTTGTTCAGTCTGTCCTGGGAGATACTCAAAACCTGCCTGGATGAGGCCCCAGCCTTGAGTTATCCGTATTCTGTTCAGGGAGATTATTTCCTTCAAACCTACAGCTCATTGAAGAGATGTTAGAAGAACTATTAAAAAGTAGTTTAATGGAAAAACTAATAAAAAAGTACTTCTAGAAAGAAATCTGTTACCTCTAGAGAGAGGTCAGTTATAGAAAATAAATTTTTACAATATGATTGGATAAAACCCCATAGGTGATCATTCCTTTAAGCAACATTAGGAGTTTCTCCACATTGCCCCCCACCCTCTTCTTAAAGTATGATGTGAAAGAATTTAAAGCTACATACTTATCAAAATTCAAAAAGGTTTAGAGTGTTCCCATACCAACAATCATGAAGTAAATCTGCGTGACGTGGTTTGACTGCTGTTTTCAAGATATTTTCTCAGAAATTATACCTCACACTGGCAACATACTGCTGATTATGGAAGAAATTCTTATCGCAGTTTGGGGTACCCACATTATCAGCAAGCAGATTTATTCTCCTTGCAGAGTTGCTTACACCTGCATTTTCTTAATATTTCTGTGATATTTCTCTTTTGGAAGAGAGTGTCAGTGGCATTAAGAAATCCACAGATACGTATTAAAACTTCAAAATTAAACTTGAACCACAAGCTCTCTGCACTAGTTTACTTTGGTAAGACCTCACTCATCAATAATTACTCTCCAATTCTTATAGTGATAAAATTTGAATGCATCCTTCTTTAAACAAGGTAGATTGAAAATAAACATTGCATACTATCAGAGCACCATTACATACTATCATAGCACTGTGTCACCTTAAAATTTGTGGGTAGCTGTTCTAGATTAAGCTCCTATGGAACATAATCTCTCTTCTCTCATGGGGCAGATAATGTAAAAAAAAAGAAAATAATAACAGTAATGGTAAAAAATATTAAGTTTAGTAACAATTTTAAAGAAAGCTAGTTTGAGTAGTCTGATGCTATGAAAATGAACATTCATTTGGTTAATCCACTCTTTCTGGCCATTTTTTTCTTGTCTCTTCTCTTTTGTATCAAGAAGTGAAGTATAGCCTCTAAAACATCACACACTGCCACACAGACATAGTCAAAGTGACCACAGACACTTTGGTGGTCCTGGAGGCAGTGCAGGCACGTGAGCACAGTGTTCCTCTGGGCTGCTGGGGCTCTCCTGAATCCCACACGTGAGCTCCTCTGCCCAGCCTGGCAGAGTGCTGTTCCAGCAGATCTTGGGTCCTAGACTTGCTCTACCCAAGAAAATAAAACCAAAGCAATTCTGTCCACATTTAGGCCCAGATTGTTCTCAGCACAGTCCTGCTGTGCCACACTAGCTCTAAAGGATGACAGATATCTTCTGCAAGACACGAACTGACATGACAAATCATGGAGAAGTTGACCACCAACGCAAGATTAAGCCGACTCATTTAACACCCACATCTATACACTCAGCTTCATAAAGCAGAACCAACTCTATTGCATGGGGAGGAAAAAAAATCCCCCAACCCCAAACAATGTAACCTCATGATTTTGAATTAAGACTTGCTGAAAATGTAAGCAAGAGCAGAGACAAGATTACCTCACTCTTAAAGAAGCCACTGAATCACACTGATGGCCAGTGGTTTAAAAAAAAAAAAAATCTATAAATGAAAGAAATTTTTTTAACCTTTTACGGGACCAGCGGCAAATTGCTGTGAATGTTGAGTCATCCAGCAGTGCAAAGCAATGCTCTCCCATCCTGTCTGCCATGACTGAGGAGGAGGAAAAGGGACACGGTCTTCCCTGCACACTTTTATCTGCAGCCCTATTTGTTCCTTTTTGGCAGGCCCACTTGAACATTAGGACAAGGAGTTCTGCAGTTTTTAGACATGCCAGTAATGCTGCCCTAAGCAAGAAAGACAGTCAGTGCTTGTCTTCTACCTCCCCCAGTGCATAAAAGGTCACTTCCGACCTTCAAATGCACGGGATGTTTCTTCCACAAGGTCACAACATTTAGCAGCTCTCTTCTCAGTCAAATCTTTGGGCTCACTACTCTCCTACAAAAGAGAAACTCTGAGAGAGGTGTTCAAAAGAAATTGAAACCAATGCTATGTGTGGGCTTTTCTGAGAGCATACAGCCTGCTACACTGAGTTAAATCTGGCTCTTCATCTTCTCAGCTCCTGCACACTGATCTTATCCCAGTTGTAGGCCGATGGGCCTACAAAGTTTTTCAACAGTGAATACAGCTAATACAATGGGTTTCATTAAACACTTTCTTCCTCCTTTAAAAGGTGGTTTGCCTCAGCCTTTCTGAATAAAATAGAAGAGATATTAAAAAAAATTAAAAAAAAATAAAAATCCAACAGCTATTTCTCTTCACAAGTCCAAAATATGAGGTCTTATGATATGAAAATCATTGACCATTCAAAGATATCTGGAGAATCTAATATTTGGAAAGAAAGACCTGCATATTTAGATAAAGACTCTAAATTAAAATGACGAATAACCTCAGATATTGTGCTATTCAAAAGATTAGTTTTAAATAGTTTTATTCCTTCTTGAAGCAAAAGAAACCAGCAAAACATTTTCAATTAATTTGGAAATGGGAGTGAGAGTGTTTCTTGATGAAATCACCAATTTAAATGCTGCACAGAGTGATAACATCCAAAAATTTCATAATCTGTTGGCTATCTCACAGATGAGCCCCAGAAGAAAATTTAAGAGTTTTCAGTTACTTCCCTGGGAGGAAGACAGGCAACAGAACTGGCATTTTTACTGGTCTTTAGACAAAACTAAGAGAATTACCTCTCTGTAATTCAAAATTTATCAGCATACAGTGACAGCATGCAAGAGGTCCTGTTCACAGAAAGCCCTAAAAACATGTAAGAGATCATTAACTTCACCATAATAAACACCCTCCACCAAACACAAACACTGAGCATTTACATATAGTTTAAGACAAGAAACAGTCTAATTGCCTACTCAGACAGCAGAGGTTTTCATACCGAGTCTTAGAGATGCTCTTTTTTCTTGGAAAAAACATATTGTAGCTGCCTAGTGAGGGGCTGCCCATATAGAAAAGCACAGTCCCAGAAAAATATCCTTTCTTTTAAGGGTGTGAGAGTTTGTTTTGCTTACACCTGTTCTCCTCCCCTGTCCCTGGGGTGAAAGCAGCTTGCTGGAGGACACAATCAGTACTGTCTTCCAAACAGGGCTATGAGCTGGTCTTCTCTGCTGAGTGCTAAGAAATGACCAGGTATGGGACAAAGCTATGTGCCCAGCACTTTCATTGTCCACTGTGGTGGCTTCTGGCTTGGAGAACTTCTGAACTAATCAACAACAATTCTTCTCAATTATTCTGGGCAAGAGCATCAACTTCAAGCCCCAGAGCAATTCCATGGTTTAAAGGTCAGGCACAATGGGGGGAAAAAACCCCAACATATATGTTAAAAAAAATAAAAATAAAAAACCCAACACAATTATCTGTACATTGTTATCAGGAGCCAAGATAGGAAATACATGATATTCCAAAGTCATGGCAGGAAAACCTTCAGAGCTGTCTTTTTTGTAAGTGGTACAGCTGCAAGTCAAAGATCAATGTTACGCAAAGTGCTCTTTCACACACAGGTTGTTCAAAAACAAGGGAGGTTGAAAGGTCTTTACTAATACAATAAAAAGCCTTCAAATGTATGTTAAAGTTTATTCGTTACAAACCAGCAAAACAAAAAAACCCAACCTCACCCCCTACCCACACCCCACAAGTAAAATAATAGAAATTGTAAAGAAAAAGGATGCTAGGAATCACCAGAGAGGTCATTAGAGAACCCTCACGGAATTGTAAAGTTTTTCTTTAAAAAAGCACAAACCTGAATGGGCACTTTAATATTAACCTTCATTCTCACAGCCTGTTTAACTTCTCTGTATAGCTTCATATAGCAAATTTAGACCTGCCATGATTGAGATTATCTGGCAAAAATATTTTCAACTTGGACTATACCAAAAGGGATTGAAAACTATTTTGGTCAAATTTGTTAACAGAGGAAAACTGGAGCCAAGAGGAAAAGGACAATTTTAAACAGAGAAGATATTTCACACAAGCCAAGCCAATCATTTGAGGTTTCCTCCTTACTCCTCCCAAAATCACTAAAACAAGAGCTATTTTCATGTTAAAATGGTGCCAAACACTGCTTTTCTGTTAAAGCAAATGTCCTCAATCACACACAAACACACAAGAGCAGTTTCCTCTGCCTGCTTCAGCCAGCTTTTCCCTTGGTCTGTTCAATGTCCCTCCACCCCAGCTACTTGTCCCGTTCTTCATACATTGTCCAGGTGCCATTACCATCACTGTCAGCTTCAAAACACTTCCCAAATTCACCACTGTGAGCAACAATACTTTGGTGAAGAAAACAATATTTTCCAAGCATTTCTGGAGCTTCAGTACCAATGGTACCTTTGGTCTGAAATGTAAGGTCTCCATTTCAGGTTATAATTGTCCTTACACAACCAAAACTTCAGATGTTAATCTGTCTTTTAGAGCTCCCAGAGCTGCTGCAAGAGAGCTTGGAGGATGTGCAGATGATCTTCCAGAGGCCACACCAAGAGCTGTGAAACAAAGTGAGCTATGCGAGCTTTTTGTTCAGGGCTGGTTGGCAATAGTGCCTTTGTTTTGGGGAGAACAGACTGGTGTTCTCACAGCACAGGATTCGATACTATTAAAAGTATCTCTGGCTCCTACGAGGAGCTCTGACTGGGATACTTTGTACTGTTAAGCACTGAACACATCACTCACAGCCGCTTCTCAATATCCCTCCTTTCTGGTTGTAGCCACAGGGAACCTAAAGCAGGATGGCACAAAGAATTTCCCTAGGCTAGAAAAGGCCTCCAGTCTCTTGCCTCCTAAAAAATCCACCAAAATAGAGTAAAACAAACAAGCACAGAAGGGTCACCTTCCCAATTCTCATCAAAACATTCTCACATTGCAGCTGCCTTGTAGAGTTCATCACATTAAACCACATCTCAATATGATGAACATCAGTGAAATTGCTCTAAAAATTTAAGTTTCTGCCTTAAGCAAGAAAGACTTATTACTCACAGATACTTTAGAAAATTATAGTGTGGAAGGGGCAATTTTCAAAGGTGCAAGACTTCTCTGAATCAGCAGAAGCTGGGCAGGAGAATATGGGGTAACCTCTCCCCGTCACACCTTGTCACAACCAACATCATCCATTCAAACTGGGATGTCTTTGATACAAAAAAGGACCTGCGTTTTAGGAAGGGCAAGTTTTAAATTAATTTTCTGTCCTCTTCCCTCTTGAAAAAAAGATGTAACCTGGACCATCAAATTCAAATCAGTTGATACTGCCAGGCTATCTTTTTTGATAGCTTTTTCAGATGAAAAACATTCATTCAAATTCATGGTATACAAGGAATAGAGCTGGTCAGGAAAAATCTGACAGTCATTTTCTGCAAGATGATTTCGTTCTATCCACACCTTAAAGTTCTGCAAAACTGCTGCTGATTTTATACTCCAGTAAAAAGTCAACGTGTCAAAGGTTCTATTTTGCTACAAACAGGTGGCAGTATTTTGAGTTGAAATCCTTGCTTTCACAGCAAGTTACCATTTAAAACAGTCAGAAGCAAGATGAGGCATCATGTTTTGACTGACTTGAAATAATATGATTTTTCACCTCCTCCAGTAAAAGTAGTGATACTGTTCAATTTTATTTCCGTTCCAAGTGAACTAAAGTTCCAAAAAAGCTCCACAAAATGTGATTGTTTTCTTGCAGCCAGTGGTAAGCACAGCAACAGGGTACTTCTCCTTGGCTGCAACTCCTGTAAGGTCAGGCCTGTTTCTAGTTTCAGGGCTCAAGGACACCTCCCACAGACAGCTTTAACTTGACCACTCTCAAACCGGGAGGCAGATTACCTGCCCGAAACCAAAGCCCTGCTTGAACCAGCAAGTGAGGCTGCCCTAGAGCACAGTGCTAACGGGGCTCACACGCTCGCTCCCCAAGGAGTGTCACACACTCCTCGGATGTACCGAAACAGCCTCCGCCTTTCATGTTTCATCTGCACCTGTCATTTCTCTGTCTGCAAGTCAGGCACTAAGGGCGAAACCCACGACAGGATGCAAATGCTAGAAATCCCAATTCTTCTACGTTCACCTGCGTGTTTGTCATCTACTGAAATGCAAAGTTGGTTGTTGGGGTTTCTTTGTTTGTTTATTTTGGTATTTTTGTGGGGATTTTGTTGGTGTGTTTTCTTTTTTCTTTTATATATATATATATTATTACTACTTTACCAAAAGCAGGTTAGGGTTTTTAAACTCCAACCTTAAGCCACCGTGGTACCAAGCGAGACACCCGGCAGGGGGGCAGATGCAGCCCTCAAGTTTCACCTCGCTCTGAGGCGCTTTGCATCGGGTGGCCCTGGCAGCATCTCCCCCACCACAGCGGGCGCTGGGAAGGCAGCTCCGAGGTGCACAGTGCAGTGAGCACGGCACAGCAAGCAGCTACAGCCGCGGCTCAGGCCAGCGAGATCTCCAGGGATCACAGCTCCGTCCGGGTGCTCCGCACCGAGGCACGCAGACCCCGTAGTGGCTTTCGCCTCAAGTAAATGGCTGACTTGCACAATACAGATCTGCAGGCCTTTTGTCACCAAAGGAATCCTTAATTGCTGGATTTCAATGAGACTGCTCGGGTGAACTAGATTTGTCGGTTCAAGTCCTGTTTTTGGAGTAATGGGTCAAAACGACTTGTGAAGACACTTCTGTAGGAGCTGCAGGGGTGGGAGAGGGCCAGGAGTTACTGGTTTTCTCCCTCTGAAAGGAAGGTCACTTTGACAATACACACTGCCAGCAGCAGACTTGCCCATAAAGCAAATTACAAAGCACTGTCCATGACACAAACAAACACCATTATTATGCATTCAAAGTAGTGCCCAAACTGAATTAAGCAGAAGTTTACAGAACAAGTTTGAATCAAATATTAATGTGCACCCCAGAGAGAAGGATGAAGGGAAAACACATGCCTCCAACTCTTTTCCTCCCTGAAGTAAAAGCACAGTAATGCAGCAACACAGAAAAGTGAAGGTGCTGGTTAAAAAGTAATTTGGCATAAGATGGCCATAGAAGCTCTAAACTTTCCATAACACAATTAAACATTTGATATTGTAGATGTACCATATTACCATGTGAAATCATCACAAAAGTACTGGACAGTTTTCACTCAGCCACAATTTTATTACACTGTAAATCAGTGAAGATGACAATATGTCCAGATTAGTAGGTTCAGCTTAATTCAGCTAAGCCATAGGGCCAGTAGTCAGAGAGGCCCTCACCATATCAGAATCCACTCATGAATTTCAGATGACACCTTTTAGGTATTTCACATAAGGAAAGGTACTGTGGAATCTACTGCTGTCTGTCAAAAATAACTAGTTCCTTACATATATGATTTAGAAATTTATCACTGGGTCCTAACTTTAAAAGACACTTGTTAAAATGATTAATAACCAACTTCTTTATATCACCTTATTCATTTCTGGGTTAAATTGACTGCCATGCCCAGATGCCAAAGTCCCTCACTGAAGACATGTATTTACTCAACATCAAAGTAATTACCAGAGAAGGCTGCTCAGAGTTTTATACTTAACTGGTATTTTATGCCACTATGTCTTTCACCAGCAGAATTTCTGAAACAACATGCCTGAAGCATAAACCACAAAACACCACAGCTAGTGGCCTACCATCAGGCAACTTCATATTGAAAATTGTTTCTTTTGCAAAAGACAAGCCACACAGATGAGCAGTAATTTGTTGGAGGTGGAAAAGAAGGATGCTTACAGCCACCCTCTAAGAAGCATCTGAACATTTCAACAAATCTGCAGCCTACCATCACCAAAAAACAAATTTCTAAAGCATTAATTAGGCAATCCTTCTTTTTCATCAAAATTATAGTTTTATAGGGTAAAAATGGCTCAGGAAGGAACCTGAAGTCTTTTTCACAAGAAATACTATTCTTAAAATTGTTCTTATGTTGTGAAAAGACACTGACCTACTGACCAAGTGCTACCAGTTTTATGAGCACACACTATCAAGGTGCTGAAAACTCCTGAATCACTGGGGGAAAGGTAACAATCTTTCCACCTTACTGATACTAAATAAATGCACAATTGTAAAAATGAACTATAGCCCCTCCAGTTACCCACTGGGTTGAGCAGTGGCTACAATGGATGTAACTAAGAAGTTGGAGATGTTGCCTTCCCTCCCTTCCCACTCTGGTATTTTCCTTCTGCGCTCCTTTGTTCACTTAACAGAACTTTGTTTGAAGTGTGTTTTTACTCCTTCACTGCATGACCAACCCACACAGTCAGAAGACAGGCTTATAAAAACCACAGATCTCCAGCAGGGAGCTCAACGGTGGGTGTAATATTGGACACAGCTCTCCATTCATCATGCACATTCTCTGGATTTCAAGTTGACAGTGTCCCTTTAGCTTACTGTTCTTCCTCATGGGAGACCAGACGAGTCAACCCTAATGAAAACACTTCCTCTACCAGCATATAAACAAACAGATCTTCACCTGCAACTCTTCTCGGCTTCCAGAACACTAGTTAAAAAGATATCAAGACAAAAAGAAGAAAAAAAAAAAAAAAAAAGAAAAAAAAAAAAAAAAAAAGAGTGTGGGAAGGAGATCCTGAAAAGTGTTACAGCTGCAGGGATGGTGGAAGGAAGGATGTGGGAGTTAAGGAGGTTGTATACAAGGAGGAAAATGACAAGGTCTCAAAGGCGTTCCCAGTCTTGTGCGTGTATTTCAAAAGCCCGGTCCGCCCTGGTCACTCGTTATTTAGCATTTTAAGAATCAGAGCATATCGGAGTGATTGATGAGCAACTGCAGAGGGTTGCTTTTCACTCAGCCCAAACCTTCTCCTCCGGCACCTACTCAGCCCTGCCCTCCCCGTCACCGCCGAACGGACCAAGGTATCATGGTCTTGTTTCCACAAAGTGACCCCCTTCCCTGGCCAGCCCTCTCCCAGAGCTCACGCACACGCAGAATCCACACAGAGCAGAAATCAGGCGAGATCCCGAGGAAGCAGAGGCCAAACGGAGCATTATTAAGGAGGTCGGGCGACACGTACACTGTGGCTCTGCAGACGCAGCAAAACGCTGGCACCCGTGGTGTGGCGTTTGGTATCTCTGCCTAATCTAAAATGTAGCTGAAAAGGAACTGGCACCAGATCAGCGGCCTCGTCTGGGAAGGAACAGAGAGGCTCTAGGGCAGAGACAAGAAACAAGCCTCTTTTCACATCCTACCACCCTTGGGCATTTTGTGCGTCCCTTCTTTCTTCCCTGAAAGAGGCCTTTGTCACAGACGCGCAAATCCTATACGATTTATTTCAGAGGGAGAGAAGGTCTTTCTTATTTATTTCCCCCCCCTCCCCTTTTTCGCAGTTCAGCGACAACAAATACGTCTCTGTGCTGCGACCCCTCCCCTCTCCCCGGCCGGTGTCCGCGGGGGCGGGGGACAGCGACACGGGCGACCCCCGGGCACGGAAGGGGGTCACCGGCGCTGCCTCCGGCCCTGCCCGCGCTGCGGCCGCGGCTCCCGGCGGGGGAGGCGGGCGCGGGGTCCGCGTGTGCGTGCGTGGGGGAGACC
>VZTB01009511.1:224471-272811 GCA_013397245.1 Thryothorus ludovicianus
CCGTGTCCACGTTAGCGACCGGCAGCTGCCAGCTCCGGAGCGACCGGTGCTCCGCGCGCCGCTGGGCCGCCTCGGGAGGAGGAGGGAGGAGTGAGCTGAGCGCCTCAACATCGCCGATGAATGGGAGAACAATCTTAAACAGATTATGCGTCTTTGTGAAAGACGACGGCTTGTTTTACTATTACGATTTTTTTTTATTCGTAATTCTTGAAATTGGCAATAGTGGGTGATAAGGCAGCGGCGGTAATGAAGTACGCGGAGGTTTTCCAGAGTTATGGTTTTGTTTCGTTTTCCACATTTAATCGCGGGGTATTCAGCCAGCCGTGTTGGGAGGAGCGTCAACTCCACGATATTTGTCTTTCAGGGTGTACCTGCTGTTCCCACAGCACCACTGATCACCTGTGCTGGGGCTTCGGTCTTGCACTGTCGTCAAAGATGTGCGGGCTGCCCTGTCTCCAGTCACGGGGCACCCTGCTCCACAGGCAGGTGATTGGAAAAGTTCCCTGTACACTCTGTTCCCTTCGGGTTCTCAGCAACGCCATAAATCCTCATAGCATTTCTCAAGGTGTTGCATCCACCTCCGACGCCCATTGAAAGCACTACATGCTTCAGGTCCTCTCTCAGCACCGCCCCGTCTGCGACCTTGGGTGCTCCCATACTGACAGATTGGCACATCTCACTGTCACTTGTCTCCTAGTCTTGGAAAGCTTTTTTGCCTTAGGACTGAAGAAATTGCAGTTTAGGCTTCAACAAGAACAGGAGACACATACAAAATACAAATGCAGAGGGAGAGAAATTTAATTAAATATGTTGAAATAGCAAAGAGAACCATAACACAAGTTTTCAATAAATGAGATTTACATTTCTCTCCCATTTCTCCCTGGATTTCATTTTTTTGTATGCTGGTATTTAACCAGAGAATTATGTCATCTTGACAATTTGATTTCCTGATGAAATTACAGTTTTACAAGTTCAAATATAAACTTGTTTCTTATCAAGATGTCTACAGCTGAGTGTTCAGAACAAAAAAGGGTTTCACTTCTCTGTGTGACTGTGTAGGCTGTGTGTAGGTGACTCTTGATCATTACATTTCAGGACCAAACAGAGTTTGTTTCACAAATTCACATAAAGAATTTGGAGAAGATGGGGAATTCCAAAGTAAAATGTCACTTGTGTCACTTCTCATTTTAAACCTGATTGTAGATGTACAAAGAAACAAGTTTTTCAGGCTCCTAGGTAGCTCATTTTTAGTTTCCATCCTAATCCTCCCATGCAGATTGTTTTTTTTAATCATTTATTTCACCAGGTAAAAGGTATAATCAGCGTAAGAGTAGAAATGTATAGATCAATCGAAAAAACAACTTTTGGTTTTCCTGCCATTGGATGAGAACTGCAACTCGGTGGAGAGGTCTGATTATGCCTTTCCAGAAACACTGATTGGGATTCTGATGCTGAAGACTTTGAGGAGCTCAGGCTTCAGCCATTGGGCCAGCAGCAGGCAGCAGGTACCTGTTCATGCAGAACAGAGCTTCAGCTGGCCCAGAGCAGTTTGGAGGCAGAGCAGATTTATGGACTTCCAGGTTGGAGTCTATCAGGACTGCAAATGGTGTCTTAATACTCCAGTCTCCTCAGCAGAAAGCCAGCACGTGGCTCTAGGGAAAGGGGCATTTTTGCCTGCCTTGTTTGCCTTTTTTATGGGTTTATACATAATCTTACCTCCCCACAATAGAGGTTTCTTGGAGACTTTAAGCATCTTGGAGATTAATCAGACAACCAGATGTTCTTTTTGCAAAAGCTACAGGAAAGAAATGTACTTAATTTTATAATGAAAAAAAGGCAATAAAGAATTTTTGTCTGAAATTTGAATGCTCTTGCTCTGAATGAAAACCAGAATGGCACAAAGGAAAAAAAAAAGAAACAGACAAAAAACTACTTGACACTCTTTTTTGAGCCAAACTAGAAAGTAACCAACTAATCAATGAAAACAGACCAAAACAATATCACACAGCAGCCACAGAACTGCTGTAAGCCTGGGCAAACTGGCTCAGCAGCATGTCATTGGAAGTCTGATTCTGGGCGAGTATAGCTGAAGAGGAGCAAGGTGTGGAGCCAGGAATCAAGTGCTGGTGCATGGGAAGCACAGCAAGAAGCCTTGGGTTTCCCCTTGAGGGTACCTGTACTTCCCTTTGGATCACAAAGCTGCTGCGAGTTCCTGCAGTCCCAGTGGCAAAGGCGAGACTTGCTGGAGTGTTCCCTCTGCGGGAGTCAAGCCCACGTGTCCCCACAGCAGCTCCTCCTCACACAAGCCTTGTTCTTTGGTACTCACCACCACGGCTTGACTGGATTGATATTTGCCTTCAGGACTCAGAAAATCTGACAGACGTTCTCCCAGTTAAACAGAAAAAATAATGAAATTTACCTACATTTAACACGGAAACAGTTCTTTTTACTCTCCTCTAATTCTCTCAACTTTTCTAAATACCTTAAGTTCATGACACTGTTTTCTCTCACCTTCATCTAAGTAGCCTTCCTCCTCATGCCAGACTATTTTTTCCTTTCTCCAATCTCATTTTAAATCACATATTCATTAAAAGCTTGAAATAATGTCCATTGAAATGCTGCTTCTCCATCAGTAATTTTCATGGAAATACTGTCAAAACCTTAAATTTGCAGTCTCCTGTGCTAAACAATGTAGTGTCAAGATTTTCTCCTCTCCTTCCTATTCCTTGCTCCTATCTTCCTATAGAGATACATGGCTTCTCACAGCAATATGAAATTTACAGAGTCTGATTAGGATTTATTAGTATTAATAATTTAGCACCTGGGAATACAGGGTAGGAGTCACAAAATGACACACAAGTGCCTTTTGAACTTATCAGTGGGCAAGAAGTCAGTGACAGCTATCATGAGTGTGTGAATAAATTATATCCAGGGTTTTAAATGAAAGGTAATATATTAAGAAGAAAAACATGCTCACTGCTGTAATAGCAAGGAGAGGTAAAAGCAGCACTTTTGTAGAACAGGGCAGGACATCAATTCCGTTTCCTTGGTTGTGTCAAGCCACTCTTGGTAAAACTAGGCTGACTCTCAGGAATAACCTGAATAATCAGAATTATTTGCTGATTTCTTCTGAGCCTTAATTTGTAAAAGTCAGATCCTAAGGAACTTGTGTTTTAAAAGATACCAAGAGCATTAAATGTTATAATGCCTTTATTTTTTTTCTTTCTTTTTTTTTTTTAGTAACAAATAACTTATTGAGATAACCTTTCATAAGGATAAACAGATGTCAGGGTCGAATTCTTCACTCAAACCAACACACTAGTCACAGATTGATAGGTCACTAATCTGCTTCACCATTTTATCTTCTGTCTTACACTTCCTCCCTTTTTACATTGCTAACTTGGCAACACTTCCGTTCATTTTGGTTTTGGCTGGGTGTATTTTACCAGCCTGTCATGTATAGCATATTATAAATAATTACAGAGTAGTGGTGGGGGAAAAAAGGGATCTGAACTTGCCTACAGTATTCTAGGAGGCTGACAGTATTTGCCTCAAACATCCCACTGTATTTTCAGGAGGTGCTTCGACTGGGGAGTGCTAAATGGGTCTTGCTGACTCACAGGTGATTACTGCCAGGGAATGCTGAGGTGGCAGGTCTGCCTCCCTGGGGACAACATCTTTGAGGTGTGAACAGCAACCGGGAAGCAGAAGGGGAGGTTTGAACCGAGCTCTTCATCATGCTCATCAGCAATAGTCACTCTATTACACAGAAGCTGAAGGAAGGGTATTGGCAGACATAGGAAAAGAGCACTTTGGTATTTGGATATCAGGTTGATTATTTGTGGGAGCAAGTGGAAAGAAGAAGCGTCATCACCTTAGATCTTTAAGGAATAAACAGAAGAGGCCTTCCTTAATGCTGTAGAGGGTCTAGTCTCAAACATTTACATTCGTACAAACCTGCTTTTCTAACTGTTCTAGAATATCCCAAAACAACAAATTGGAAGAGATGTTTCCTCAGACACCATGCAGAGGTTTTCCAAAACCAGCAAAGCAGGTGTTAAACTGTAAGAATAGCAACTTCAAATGGAATCACACATTTTCTAAAAGCTAAATTTCTGTGTTTATAGGCTCCAGATGTGTTTGCACTCTCTGTGGCTACACATGGACATGGGGGAGAAAACAGACATGGGACAACCTTAGGAAATCCAGAAATAGCATAAAAATATTAAAGCCATTTTTCATAACTTCCAGATTTATTAGAAGTTACATATCCTCCTCAAGTCAGAAAAAATTTTTCTTACTCTTATTTTACATACTCAAATAAACATTTAAAATTCTCTGCAGAAGTTGGTAAAAGGTATGGTCTTTCAGTAAAAAATAATTTTTAAATGACAATGGGGATAAGAACACTGGAGAAAACAATAGTATGTTCATTTATAATCCAGCCAAGGAATATAGCAATGCTCTTCTTGGGATAGCGTATTTTTGAAGATGCAGAAGGCAGAGTGTATATTACATCATGTAATTTTGTAGAGATGAAGAATAGATAATATACTTAAAGATGTGTCGTCCTCCTTCTGCTGTCAGCATTAGAGGAAGGCTGAGAAGGCTGGCTTCCTCCAGTAGAATAAAGCACAAGTTTATTCTCAAATACCACTTTCTTCATTTACTTGTAGACACCAACACCATAGTAGATGCACTGATAAACTGCAGATATATTTCCAGGAAATAGGCCCACGAAGAGCTTTGTGATTCCCAGAAGTATACACTTTTCAAAGAACCCCAAATGCCAAAAAAACAGATGTAAACAGTTTCTTGTCTGTCACTGTCTCCAAGCCACACTATGTAACAGAAGTAACATAACAATTTTCAGGTCTGAAATGTCAGCAGGTGCTAAGAACGAACTGACTCCATGAGGATACTCAGATTATCCAAGGAAGTACTTTGACTACAGTGCTTCCATCCCCAACATACAAAATGGGGATGAAAGTGTCTTTTTACTTGTTCAGCGTGACGATTAATTACTATTTGTAAAGAATTATAAATATTCTGGGCAGGCTGTACTGCAGAAGCATGAAGAAAATTAGTTTCCATTGTGGGGCTGAATTTTTGCACAGTGCCACCTCCTGAATGCGAGGAGAGGCATATTTCTATTTTTCTCTCTAATCCTTTTGGCCATTACATCACCAAATGAGTCAGGATCTTCTCAAAAAAACGATTCATGTTCCTGTGACTAACTGCTGCATGCACTTAGGGAGGCTACAGCAAGGTTATGTAAACTGTCCCAGTTCTGGCACTACCCAACTGTTGAACTCTTGACCTTCCACTTCTCGTGTTCTTTTAATCTATTTTTGGATGTGATTTCCCAGTTTGCTTGGTTTGGTTTTTTTTTTTTCCCTAATGGTAAAATAACCCAGAGGCCTGTCAGCTGGAAGTAGACTGGTTCCATGCGTATGGTTAGCAAAGATATATGCTAATGAGCTTATTAGAGGCTTGGGAGAGTCCTTTGGTCGCCTCCACTCCTCCTCCTGGAGGCTGCAGTTACCACTCAGAAGCAGTGGGCTGTTCTTGTCTGCCTGGGACAATTATTGGGAAGGTGCAGAGTACATATTTTAGCAGCGAGTTTCCAGCTATTTGCTGGCAGTGGAGTGCAGTGGGTGTTCCCACAATTTGGGGCTGAGCTTCTCACAGATTGTCTTACATGCTTTCTTTCCCAAATCCACCCCTTTCTACTCATGCTCATAGAAGCTGTGTTCTCTCTAGTGCCCCGTCTGTTTGTCCCTATCACACACCAGCAGCCTTGATGCGCTCTTTTACTGACAGTAACCCTCTCTCTAAGGAGTTGCTGACCTGCAGACTGGATTCCAAGTAAGCATTAATAAGATTTGCATTTGCTTTCAGCTTATTAATCAGAGCCTCTTCTGCTGGTGTTATCTCCAAGGAAAACACATCCAAGCCAGCACTGTGCTCTTTACCCACACTGTGTCTGCTGGCACCTGCAAATGGATGTGATTCAGTTCAAACCTCCCACAAAGCAGCCTTCACCTTGCTGTCATCACATTGGCAGCACCGTGGAATGCTGTTGTAGAGCTGCAGCAATGCCACTGCCCTCTTTTTGCATCATTCTCACCTCTTGTAGTATTTTGAACAGATTATTTTGTTGACAATGTCAAAGTGAACCTGTGCCCTCCATCGGCTTATTTTCTAACTGGGAGTCTTTATTGCTTGGCAACTGCAATTGCATCTGTCATTAGGGATGAATTCTGGATCCTTCAGCTACAGAAAAACCAATAATCATGGCACTGTGCCATAGCTTCCTGTATACAGATGACCATGCTCATCATTTGGACATTCCCTAGCTGCACTGGAAAACAGATATAGGATGTAGTGAAGCCAGACAGAAGGAGGAACAAAATAAATGTGGCCACAGCGCTCTCTGTGACACGCAGCCAGCACTAAGCACAGACATGTCAGCACTAAGCTGTCTTCATTCATGTGCAGAAGTAAAATCTTTCTAAGACTCTTTCTACCCAAAAAACTATCTGCTCAGTCTGGAAGAGAAGGCCATTTTACTGAACTGTTCGAAGCTCCTGTGATTATTGAATCTTAAAGTATCTAAATATGAGATTGTTCCTCAAAAAGCCTCCAAAAACTGGAGCTGCATGCAAGGGTGATGAACAGTTTCCTGTGTAAATGCAAAATTTGAGATGAACTAGACCCAGAATTGCTAACCCACTAGTAGAAGAGAGAAAACACAGAAAGGTACCCATGTGAATGCAAATTCCAAATTCACAGAGGTAAAATCTAGACAAACAAAATTAAAAGGGAAAAAATAATAATCTGAGTAATAATAAAGATCTCCCTGCACAAAGACTTTGTATATAATAGTCATGAAAAGAGAAGTCATTGAGATCAAATGTACTGATAAAAGAAATAATACAAAATAACATTATCAAGCAGGCAGGAAGTGAGACCAAGAGTCAGATTTTGCAGACGTGATATTAATGTGGTGCAAAGGCATGGAAACAGAATGATGCTGTAAACCTCAGAAAACCTAATGATATGAATACAAGGTAGCATCAAAAAAACTCTTCTGAAATGAAATCCCATGATGCAAACTAAAAAAATCCCTCAGGAAATCAAATGCAAAAGAAGCAGTAAGGTAGTAGGAAATATGTGAAGAGAAGATCTTGGTCTAGTTTGAGACAAAAACACAGTCAGTCAAAGTATTACAATGGTGGTAGGATGGTATAAATTTCAAGCTGCCAGCATTACTCTGAGTCCCTTGAAGGTAAGGTCAACAGGGCTGTCAGGGGTGTCACTGTGTGAATGCCTGTACCAACTCAGGTGGGATAAGGAACTTTTGTTACACAGATCACAATGACTCTGTGAATGTTTTGCTGCACCCTTCTCTTACACATTTTTCCTACCAGGAATGGCAGGATTTTCTTTCTTTTCAGATACCCATGCTTCACTTCAATGTTTATTTCATTTGAGAACTAAGAAGGGTTGGCTCATAAACAAGCTCCCTTTTCCCAAAAGTGCCTTTTTGGTGTCCCTGGAGCACATACGCAAGTGTGCTTCCACTTTTCCTGTGCTGTGACTGGATGAGGAAAATCTCAGCAAGCACCGCAGCCAGGACAAGACAGTTGGAGTTCATAACTAAATACCTTCCTGGATGAGGATTGCTTGCTTTGGAGAAGCAGGATGATTCCCAGTGCTTCATGCCAATGGTGGTAAAAAGCACACAGGTAAGTCAAATGGCTCCTCTGCAAGATCATGGATCTCATCTAGATAAAGGAAGTTGAAAATGGCATTTATCTATATAAGAAGAAGTGAGTAATCCCTGTGAACAACAGAAGTGGGAATAGCTGAATCTCCTGGGAGCAGTGTTTATCTCACAACTTTTTGCTGTCCACAACCTGGTTTGATAGAGTTGAGTAAGCGGAATAAAATTTGACTGTAACCACAGTAAAATGCAGTTTTCTGCCATGTCATTCATATGCATTTGCTGACCTCCTTCGGATTGTGTGCCAAAGAGGTAAAAGCAACAAAGCTGCATCTAATTTCTAAAAGGCTTTAATAATAGTTTTTAAACCAGCAGACATTATTTATGCTATTTTCCCACCATCAAACAGCTGCTGAATCCTGAAAAAAAGGAAAAAAAACCAGCACAGACATGGTTGCCACATATAACTATTATATACCACCAGAAAACAGGTAATTATTTATGCTTTCTCAAAATAAGGCTATATGATTGAAAAGGCAACAACACTCTGTGATGCTAGTGAGTTGTAGTTTAGAGTACAAATTTCTACTGCAGAAGAGAGCTGGTAGATTTTTTGACTGAGTTCATTGTCACCACAGAACCAAAAGACACCCAAAGGAAGAAGAAATGTCTAGAAATCATGTTTGATGTGAGTTGCTTCACCATTAAGTTTTAGGGTGTAAAGGAACTGAAGTAGAAAATGACACTAAATCACTAGAGAGCATTTTAGAAGAGTTATTGCTTGTGACTCTCCATGACGCTGAAACTGCAATGTTACAGTTTTCAGGTACACAACAAAAAGAGGGAATTAGATATACATAGCTGACTTGATTTTCTGGTCATGAAAGTACAGCAGATGAACCAAGATATGAGATCCTCAAATTGATAGAAAAATGGGTAAGAGAAAGGCACAAAAAGCAATCAAGCCAATTATTTACCATTGTCAAGGAAGCATCTGAAAGGAAGCTGACAACAAACCATATGAAACAAGTGCTCATATCTATAATTTTGTGGTACTGGGCATGTGCCAAAGGAGAACTCCCACCCACAGGCACAGAGTACTTGAATTTTTGAGGCAGTCTGGGCATACGAGATAGAGCATCACAGCTAAAGGCATTTGGCTCACAGCTTTCAGATCACAGACGCTTCCTCAGAGCACCTTCTGAAGTGTGTCTCCAAAAACCTGGAGATGTCACTGTTTGGCAGACATGGCCAGGGATATCAAGGACCTGGTAAACGGTTGGGATTCATGTACGTATGTGCCAAACCAACCCAAAGCTGATGAAATGTACATAATATTTAGTTTATCTGTGCTCTAAATGAGGGAGAGTGTGGGAATAAACTTGAGTATTGGTAGCACATTGTTCACACAGTTTAATTGTCATTCCTGGCTTCTCTTGGATGATTCAAGTTTTAGGTTTCTTCAAGCAACTACCCTGCAGGTTAGTAGGCATGATCTAGTGTGTTCCATTTGAAAACTGGGACCAAGAATCAGTCCCTGATCCTCCCTTATTCAATGATGTAGGCATAGATCATTACAGGTGCCTCAGAAAAAGTTAAATCTTGGTTATGCTCTCCCACCCACACGGATATTTTTCTCTACTGCCTAATTGAGCTGACCTACCTGAGACCCTGATATTGCCTTGGCTGCCCATCCCTCCCTGTCCGTGCACTGTGGACTGCCTTTCAGTCTGACAAGAAGCAGATGACTGTCAGACACTGCACTGACCACAGCAGGAATCATTTCAGCAGGCCTGGTACCCACAGCCTCGTGCTTTCAGCTGACAGCCCTGACTTAGGCCTCTCTGTTCAAATGATTTACCTTGGAAGAGGAGTCCTACATCACTATCATGTTACAATGACAAAGCTTAATCACTGTTCAAAAATGCCACAGACCTATAAAAGCAAGCTGCTAAAAAGGAAATAGATGCCAAACCATCCCTGAATATAGTAACATTCCCTGCAGAAAGTGTTAACAGCAGCCTGGTGAAAATTCTTCCTTGTCAAGATAAATATATACCTTTGGTATTTTACCCCATCAAACAGAAGTGGTAGTAAGAGCAAGAAATAGGATGAAAGGGAAAAATCTATGGGCCAAAATCTGCCCCTGTGGGCAAACTACAATCCTCCAAGAACTTAACAATAAATTGATAAAGCCAGACAAGAAAGTATCAGCCCACAATTACTCAATATCCACCACCAGAAGTGCAAGACTGTTGGTCATCAGTGGGAGAATAGCCTGATACATAGCTTGGTATTGAGCACCTAGAAAGTATGCACCTGACTCTTTACAATGCCTCACAAACCCAGGGTGTTTGCAGTCAAACAAGCAGATCACTCAAAGAGAGATATATCTAGAGATATTTAAGTGCTATCTTAACACATAAACAAGGAGCAGTATTTACATACATTTTTTTTTTCTGAGACAAATTTAAATGTTGCAAGACAAATCACCAAAGGGGGAGACATCATACCAGGATTAGGTGTGGGATTGAGTCTAGGGACCTCAAAAACTCAACATGTAGTGTTTGACAAAGGTAGAGAGTTGCAGCAACTCTTGGCTCTGCTGGTACTGGCTGCTGCAGTAGAGAGGGGGTGTCTGGGGAAGGCTGGGGTGCCTGCCGAGGGCTGCCTGGGACAGGGGGCCCACTTTGTTCCCTACACTGCTGCCACGTGAACCATTCCATGCCCCTTGGCCACCACACGGGGCAAAGGGACTTTTATCTTGTCTCTCCGTATTTCTATCTGTGTTTACGGAACAAGAGGCATGATGTTTTGGAACTACTTGAAGGCCAGCCAAAATGAAAGCGAGAGAAATCGCTGGAGCAGCCAACAGGCTCCAGCAAGAGGAAAAGGGGACACTGAAGTATGTAGTAGTCTTTCCATTAATTTCAGGGCAGGCTGGATCAGACCCATATTAGCCCAAGGCTAGAATCAGGAAATGTCATGCCAAATATTAGGAAAAAAACTGTGGCAGTGAAAGCAATCAAGCAATTTGTGCACAGGGAGAGAACAGAGCCTTCTCTTACTATGGATGCTGACATACTATTACAGCACTCTAGAATCCTTTAAAATTAATTTCCTCACTATCTCATTATTTTTGTTTTATTCTTAATCCATTGTGCTCTGAAAGAAAAATACAAAGAGAACTCTCTTCTTCCCTCTGTCCTTGGGAATAACAGGCCATTTCAGGTAAAGAAACCTCTGGCACTTCAAACAGCAAAGGTAGAACTAACATTCCTTAATGAATTATTTGGTGGCATAATATGACAGTGCCCAAGAGATTCATACTTTGAAAAATATTTTTGTTATTTAAATTTAGAGAAGGGAGTACTTAAATCACATGCCAGGAATCTCCCTTTACTCCTTGGGGCCTGTTACTTTGTTCTGCTTTGAGGTGTGCAAAATTTACTTTGACATCTCTTGCTTCTGGAATATTTAAAGGTGATTTTTTGACAAAACAATCTAATTTTCAGAGGTTTGTGCTTCACACTTCACAGATGCTTGGAGTCAGATGGGCCAGATTCTTGGCTCTATGAAAACTCATTGGAAATACCCAGGGAATTTTAAGGGAATTCTTAGATCAGCAGAGTGAGAAAAACAACGGACTTCATTATGACCTTGTCTCAGGATATAACAAAACAGTATCAGTTGGCTAAAACTAGTATTTCATATCACAGCATGTATGGTGTGTGCTTTACTCACAGTCTTCTCACAAATTGCCGTGGATGGTTTTCTCTGCAAAACCGATATTATTAAATATTATCACTGAAAAAAATAGAGCTGGGAAATGCTCTGTAAACAATCCCAAACACCCAGAAAATCAGCAATCTATGGTTTCTCCCCCTTGTTCTGGTCTGGGCTATTGTTTTGAGCTGCTACTGGCACAGTACTTTTGTCCTGTCCCGAGTCTTTTTTAAGTGCGGGCACTCAAGATCTAATCAGCATTAATGACCCTATGAAACTGAGGGCATTAGCACTTAGCACACTGCAGAGCCCCACCAGCCAGCATCACATGAGCTCTTCTGGAATGGGAAGAGTTATTGTGCTGCCTGTTTTTCCAACAAATTTGCTAATTTCATGCATGCTTTGGGCACCAAGGCAAAGATTTCTGCTAGGTGCTTTGTATGCCTCATGTAATGCAATTCTGAGCAAGACTTTTGGCATCTGGGGAGTTCAGGCATTTTAACTGTATGGTCTTTGGAGTAGATCCACCTGCTCAACGAGATCATCTTGAGAAAGAAAGGCAAACCCTGAGACTGGAGGGCTGGCCTAGGTAAAACTAAAAGGGGAAGAAGCAGAGAAGAAGAGCATTCCTCCACCAGCTCTCTCATGCCTCCAGAGCCAGTGCTCCTGTGGTGGCCCTCACTCCAGCATGTCACTGGGCTTACTCCATCACACAGCTGATACAGAGGAGCCTTTGTAGAGTCACAAACCCCTCTAGCCTTACTGGCAGTCACACCAACTTGCACACCAAAGAGCAAAGTTGCCTTGGAACTGCAGTCAACAAATGTGTCTGGCATTGGATTGGATATTCAATGTTGCATTTTCCAGTCTAAGGATCAGCTATTGACAGTGATGTGATCTGTGCTAGGATAATTGCAGAACAGTGTCAAATTTGCAAGGAAGGAAGCAAAAGTGTTGTAGTATGGATTTTCTTTTTAATTAATAGCTATAAGTTACAAATGAAAAGCTGGAAACAGTTTTCAAGAGTGTTTGATCAGTCAAAAGCTAGGTGAGAAGCTCAAAAATGTCTGTTAAGTACCACTTGAGGTTGTATCATATCTAGAAATGACAACATTTACGTTTTGTATCAGAACATTCACAAAAGAGCACGGGAGTGTAGAGAGCAGCAGTGAGGAACTTGACCAATTCATGACCTAGAACAACAATGAGGCTTAGGTGCAAATTTAGAGACCCCAGGAAACATGACAGATAGCAAATAAGAGAAGTAAGGGACCAAGGAGCCCCTTGCCTTGTAGAGACCTCTTCTCATTACCTGAGCATCCTCTGTCCAGGGTTAAACTATGTATGAGTGAGCTTCCTGGGCACCTGAACTGTGCTTCACAGGGCCAAACAAAGAACAAAACAAAACCAAACCCCAAGAGTAAGCATATATGGAATTAGCTATCCACACTTCTACACAAGTGGGACTGCTGCCAGAGGAAAGGATATCAGTGTTGACATTTTCACTGGTGGCCAAGAAAGAGAAAAGTGGCTCTGTGCTGAGCCCTCAGTCGAATACAGTCCATTCTGGCAGTCCCAGGATCCTCTATTGTAATGACTTTCTCCTGGGAAAGAAATTCCCTATCTGTGCTATGATTTTGTTCAGTATATTATGTCTTATTCTGAAAATATTTTTTAACATATTTCCTTTTAATATGTGCTTACAAATTGAATATATACTCATGTTTACGTAACTGTGACTAATTGTACTTGTTTATAAGAATCTGTGGTTTTTGTTCTTATTCAGCATGGGCTTTTCATACAGAGTTTAGGAGTATTGAAATATAATAATTTCTTTATTCTTTACTAAAGGTGTTTTTCTTGTTCAAAAGTATTCATATATCCATAGTAAGAGCATTCAAAGACATTCAAGCTCCATAAATTAATCTACACAATGCAAACACACAGAATTCAATTTTCTTCATTCATCTTCACCAACTGCTGTCATTTAGCTCTAAAGTCATTCTCTTTCTCCCACTCTTCCCAACTCTTTTTTTTTTGTTATGCAAACTTGGCAGATTTAGGCTGTATATAAGGTATGTTTGAGGAGTATGCTCTTGCTTTCTATTGAATGGAAAAAAAATGTAATTTTCTGCTTCAAGGGAAAAAAGCTAAGAAATTAACACTTGTTGGATACTCTGTGCTTTCCAGATGTCTGGCTGAAAAAAATATATTACTAAGTTGCATATTGTTTATGAGACTTAAGTGCTCTGTAAATCCTGATTAAAAGCTTCCTAATTTAAAGTTATTTAAAGAAGTACAGACCATTCCAGTTAGTCAGATGTGAGTTTAAAGCTTACACTTGTATCAGGATAGACGGGAGTGTTCTCAGAATTTTTTTGCTTCTGAATGGACTTCAATAGTTGTCACAGGTCTGAGTATTTGGGAAAGAAAAGGGAAGCATTAATTGCTGTTACAAGTCCACTTCCCAAAGCTTGAAAATCTTGACTATCAAAACCTATCAAAAATCTTGACAATCAAAAGCCTGTATGTCATTTTCAGCAGTCTTTTCTTCTTTGTCTCTAATGTACCCAAAACCTCTCAAATGCCATTTTTTAATCTACTTAGCCAACTTTCATACAATATCCCGAAACTAGCAGCATTTATCTTGGAAATGCTTCATTGTTTTAAGTATTTTGACTTTACTATACGCATTTGGAAAGCACATCAGCTTCATAAACAAAAAATAATATAATTTTCTCTTTTTATCAAATGTCATTTTGCAGTGACAAGAACTGTGAAGTGCTTTTATTGAAACTGTTTTCTTCTCAACTATTTCTAAAGGCTTTCAAAAAAGGTATGATCTAAATGGTAATTCATGAGAACACTTTCAGGACTGATCATGATGTCACAGTGGGACTATGCTGATGTGCAATTATTGGGAGGTTTTGCCACATTTAGTGGAGTTGCTCCCAGTTTATACTAGCACAGATGAGAATAATCACAGAAATAAAGGCTGTGAAGCTCTTGGAAATATGTCATCTTATGTCTTTGCTGTTTTAGACCTCAATTTCCTCATCATTTGAATTCTGCTTTGAATCTCAACAGTTCATTAAATACTGTGTTAGTGAAGTCAGAATTTGGAAGATCTGTTAATAAGTTGCTATTGGGGAAGGCACCTTAATATGATGGATATAGTTTTGGATTTTACTGAGGTAACTGTGAAGAAGGTTTAAGAGGCTTATATAAGAGTATAGGAGGATTTAAGGAGAAGAGGAAGTTAACTAGAATTCTGAAAGATAGTCCTGTTGGCTTTGTGAAACACATACTCTTCTTTCTTCCATGGGAAAAGGGACAACCCAGCAACCTCCTCCCCCACCTGGATATCTGTAATCCTTGTACACAGTGTGAAACTTGGTAAACTGAGACTCCACGACACGTACTGTGTGCAGATCTCTAATGTTTTCATCATAAACATTTATGGCCAGCTTAATTTTCTCTTCCTTTCTATATATGATTGTTAAACTATGGTTTCATTTCCTGGAACTGGAATTTTTGTGTGCCCCTCCTCCTTTTTTTTTTTTTTTTTTTAAATTACATTTAGCTTTGAATCTCTCCCAAAAGGGTTCTGAACATTATAGCACAAATCTCTGCTTGGCCAGGCAATATGTGCACTTCCTCTCATGAGGCCCACCACTGGGATGGATACAAGAAACTCGATGAGATATCTGAAGTGACTCCAGCACCCACCCAGCTTATCCCCCTGAAGTGACCCTTTTGAAATCAATAGGCTTCTTAATGCTGCCTACAAAGTGATCTTTTATATTAACTTTATGCAAAACAAAAACAGATCAGAGGACTCTTTGAAGAATGAAGCATACCTCTAGCTCCCCAAAACTTGATGGTGTCTAAGGCCTTTTTATCTTGCTTGTTTTCTTGAGATAGTTTTTTTTATTGTATTACATATTTAATCCTCTCTGCCTATGAGGCACATTATCACCAAGTACTAAAAAAATAGCTCTGGTAGATTGCCTTGAGGAATAAACTTGTTCACAGACCTTGCCCAAAGCACGTCCAGCTATACCAGAATGATTCCAACTCACATCTGTCACATTTGCTTTTATAAACCAAGACTGATGGATATTCCACAACCTCCCTAGGCAATCTTTTCCACTGTTTACTGTCCTTATCACTAGAGGAAGCTGTCTCTAGCACCTACCCATAGTCTCTCTTGGTGCAATCAAAATACATTACACTTATCTCCAAAGAACATATGAATAATTTCTTTTCTCTCTTTTTACATCTGTCTTGTCCTTAAAGGCTCTTAAGGTCTCTCCTTAGTTGTTTTTTTTTCCTGCTAGACCAATCAACTTCAACCCTTCCTAGCAGGTCATTTTTCCTACACCCTCCTTTTTTTTATTTCTGTCTTTTTTGAAGGATAATGCCCCAAACCAGTTGGTACTTTCCATCAGAGACATTAGATGCAAGCTCCAAATAGAACGTGAAGATTATTTTATGTGTTTTAATAAAAGTTCTTCTGCATGGCTTACTGGAGTCCATTAGACCCCATGCAACCTTCTTCAGTCTTGTAAAGCCAAGTTTCCACCAAGCTGAGGTGCAAGTCACTTCCTTCAAAGGGCTGCTCAGACTTGCAATGACCATGAGCAGAGGTGCTATTTGAAGAGGTAATAACAAGTGCCTGGAAAGCAAGCCAAAGGAGTGGGGACCCACTGCAGGATGCACTGTGTGGACAGTCCCATTGTGTTTTAAGTCTGCTTGGAATCATGGAATATAAATGAGTTAAGAGATTTTAATTTGTAGGAAAAAAACACAGACAAAGAAAACTCCAACAAACCAAACCAAACCAAACCAAACCAAACCAAACCAAACCAAACCAAACCAAACCAAACCAAACCAAACCAAACCAAACCAAACCAAACCAAACCAAACCAAAAACAAAACAAAACAAAGCAAAACAAAACACCAAATCCAACCCAAACCCAAGAAATCAAACAAATCAAACAAAAAAATCGCCACCAAAACCCCTAGACAGATAACATATTTAAGCTCTAGAGCTGACAGGTGCTGAAGGGATTCAAGAGATTAACAAAATGAAAGCAACTGAGGTCATCCAAATATGAAACAGCCAAAGTGTGTGGGGATTGTCAGAAGGTGTAATACAAGTGCTCTGCTTTTAGTGAGCCAGACACAACTGTGAAACAAAACCTGTGATGAGGAGTGATGAACTTATTCTGGGGTGATTAATAAAATCAACATAATTCTTCACTTACATACATTGGAGAAGTGAGCCAAATATTTAGACACTTACTCTGGATGAAATAGATGAAATAGCTTGTCCAGAGAATATCCAGGCACTACCATATGACCTGGAAAAATGCCCAAATGAGAATGTTAATTTTTCAGATGTTTTAAATTAAGAACTGTTCCTGGAAGTTAACTTTTCACTTAACAACAAAACCTCATTTTAATCCAAGGTCTATTGCAAGCATAGCAGTCACCGGTCATGCCTCTCTTAGTTTAGTGCTGACTTTATGAGTTGCACGTGGTTTGTAAATGAGGGGATCAGTAGGTATCAAACAGTCTGTGCAAATTTACCACAAAGACATCTGGATTTGAGAACCTCCCAGCAGGCAAGTTGCTAATGATCTCAAATGTTTCCTTCAAAGAGAGTGACTCGATTAGGTCTCTATACTCTTTAAAGATCTACAGGAAATTCAAGCAGGGAAAATGGCATAGGTTTATTTTTAGTCATGGATATGACTTCTTTCAAAATAATACGCATGTCAGTCTTGTGAAGTAAGCTGCTTCTTGGTGTTGTGCATTCTCAAAATGCTCATGCCTCCCTGCCTTGCAGAATTAATAGTACTTCTATTGAAATGGCAATATTTCAGCACGGTAGTCATGAACATCCCTGTTTTATGGATTCTCTTGGCAGAGATATGTGTCCCTAAGGGAAGCATAGTTTGGGTAGCTTTGCATCGAGGATTACCTTTCATGAGCCCTGAGACTGAGGAGGGATGAGGCATGGAAGAGAGACAATGATGCTGTGGCAATTCCTAACCAGTGGCTCAACTGACTGGTGCAGCTCAGCAGGTCCTGCTTGGTCACTCCTCAGGACCAGCCACCACCAGTCTGATGCACTAGTTCATTTTGTCTGAACTGGCTATATGGAGAAGTCACAGCACTGATCCAAGCTAGGGTTTTCCTGCTCCGGTAGAAATTAAGGGTGATGACAAAAAAGCCTTAGGGATCTGTTTAGCCATGGATGTTCCAGCCCAGATCCTGGGAGTCCAAATGGCCTGGGAGTCCCTAAATAACTCCACAGTTTTACTGAGGACTGGAGTTTACACTGTTGATGGATATAAGGTCTGGTGCAGCAGAACCCTGTGGCCCCAGGGCTTCTCTGCATTGAAATGCCCAAGGTTTTGCTCAGTCTAAATAAATACATTGCTAAGTGTTGCTAAATACATCACTGGAGTACTCAGGGAGCACAATTTCTTTAGGCTGTAGAGTATCTTTAAAACTGTTTTTTAAACCCACAGGATGGGTCTTTGCCTTTAAGCCCAGTCCACGCAAACGTGTACACAAAGTCCATTTTTTCACGGAAAGCAAGGCCTCGGGATAGAGGATGTTGACATTGGAAAGATTTCCTAGTCAAACTGTTTTCCTGCCCTGATTGCTCTCTGGGGTCCTGGGCATGAAATGCATTCTGCGGTAGGCGCAGGGAAAGGAGGGGGGAAAAAGCCTTGAAAAGGGTTTGTGCTGCAAGTTGCCAAGTTTCGTGTGGTAACTGGCTGCAGAAACCAAGCTTCTTTTAGAAACCCTTCCTCAGGGAGATCCCTTCTTCCTCAGGGGTATCATCCCAGGCTGGATCACACACACAAAAACAGAACTACTCAATGCTACTGATCCCTATCCTGCTTTTGTCCACCAACTTGTGCACAGTGCCTGTGACCTTCCTGTGGGCTTCAGGTGTTTTTCCCCATTAACTGTATGGCCTGCAAGGCAATTCAGCCTTATGTGAATCCCTGGGCACCCTTAAACAGAAAAGACCACTGGAGCTGGGGCACTGGCAGTGAGACTCCATAAAAACTCAGCATAAATCTGACGAGGCACTTTAGCTGATGATGAGGAGGGATGTGTCTGGGGATCCCTCCCAGGGTTAGTACCAGTGTAAAATCCAGGTTTTCCTCTCCCCTCTCTGTATGGTTATGTGGACACTTGAGACCAAAGAGGCTTCCTGAAAGGAGAAGAAGGTGAAAATGTCTTGAGAATTATATGGCCTGTCACTTGGCAGCC
Organism: Thryothorus ludovicianus; assembly: GCA_013397245.1. Classification (NCBI taxonomy): domain Eukaryota; kingdom Metazoa; phylum Chordata; class Aves; order Passeriformes; family Certhiidae; genus Thryothorus; species Thryothorus ludovicianus. The sequence continues at coordinate 243,226 of VZTB01009511.1, forward strand.
AGTCTTGGAAGCAGGCTCCTTTATTTGTAGTTCCCTTTGTTCTGCCTGAAGTGGCTGTGTACTGCAGATGTCCCTAAGCAGGTCCACTATTATTTCCTCTGATGGAAACATTTTTGAGGCAAACAACATTAGTTTGGCTACAGGGATTTTGATCTGTGGAGAGAAGTTTTAGAAAAGCCTGGTATGACAAGGGATATTTCTCTGTCACCAGGCAGTTTGGCAGTGACACATCTGGACATGTTACCCCTGTGCCCAGAGTCTCTGCTGGCAGCCTGCTGATAGCAAAAGGCTGGGTTAGATTTACTCACTGGTCAGACTTTCCCATCTCTTGCCTGCTCTAAACGAGGCAAACAAAGAAAATATGGCCAGACACAGGTGCGTGCGACCTCATGGAAATCCTGGTTTGGATTAATTGGCGAATTAGCCTGGGGATGGAAAGTTACTGCAGCTGTTGCTTAGGCAGAAAGGAAGGAATAACATCACAGTACAATATACAGTAAGACAGCAACATGAGCTCTGTGCTAAGCCCTGTGATGATCCCTTGGCAGCACTTGGGCACTACAAAAAGCAAGGGAGGGGATTCTCTCACCAGGGAGTCAAGAATGAGTTGGCATAACAGCTCTGCTCTAACCCTACCCAGCCCCTGGGATGTGGCTTAAAGCAGGCAGCAAATGTAAAACAGGAAAGCAGCTAAAACGATAAGGTTGTTTCCACACCCTATTTTTACATATGCCCAGATCTTCCCAGCTCTGAGGCTGGAGCTGACTGGGGGCAGTTAGAAGCCCTTGTGACTTCAGTGGAGTCACATCACTTTCCAGTATTGCTCATCTTGCTATTCCACTCTGTCACACACAGGCATGACTCCACTGACTTCTGCTCCCTCTCTAGGTTTGCAACACTGGCACAGGCTTAGTGTTGCTAAAAAATGGGCAGTGTATTCCTCATGCAGCTGTACCTGGGATTTATTTTACATCAGAGTTGCCCATGAGGCAAGAGATGAGCTAGAAGGAGACCATCTGTGATGGAGCTGACAGGAGCTGCTAAAATTCTTGCAGGGCTATGTACATCTTTTCATATTCATAACCTCTTGTGAAAGTCTGGAGTAAAAATTGTAACCCTCCACTTCTCCAGCCTAAGCCATGTTTTCTTCCTCTCTCTTCTCCATGGGATTCTGTTTAGAATTGCATAATTCTAGACAAACTTCCCCCTAAACAAATGCTTTTGTTTGCTGCAAGCTTGGGGAAGGGAAAACAGGAATTCTAGATCACATGGTAGGAACAGTCACTGGGAGAGGTCCAATAGTCCATGTTGAGGAATGTGAATATCTTCGTCCTATTAAAATGAAGGACTGCCACTCTCATATGAGAGGGAAAGAAAATCTTAAAATTAATATAAAATAATATACTTCTTAAATTATTTCCTGCTGTAACCCCATACCTCTTTGTGCACGTTTTGAAGAAATGTCTAGAATGCAGGATTGACCTCTAGTTGCTCATTGGCTTTACTTGCAAACAAGGAAAACAGGGCAGCATTGGCTAATGCTCGGGCAGAACTGGTGGGAGTGGGTAAATTTCCCTGCTATCCAAATATGAGTGACCCCATCCAAAGCACATTGGGGAAGTACTTTTTGGCACCCATGCTCCCCTGTGAGAGTGCTGAGTGGCCCCAGCCCTGGGCTGGGCCAGGTGGGTACAGGGGTGGGTACGTCTGTGCCAGAGCAGTGCTTTCTGTCTCAGCACAGGTGGGTGTGGCAGCTCTGTTCACCTCTGCTGCCTGGGCAAGCCGCTGCTGGGGATGAGGAGCCCACACGTGGTGCAGTCCCACAGAACATGCACGATGTCTCTGCCCAGGGGTGATGGAGCCAAGGTGGTCCTTGATTGCATGCTGGTTGCACATCTAAAAATCCCCTCACCATCACTGGTAACTCTGGATCAGTTTGGAGACAGGGGGCAGGAGGCACACCCATGCCAAGCTCTGCCCTGCAAGGCAGATATGGGGGATGTAGGGGCTACTCTTCCTTTTGAATGATTTATTATGCTGTTTGCTTGGGATCTTTTTAACACAGATAAACTCCTCTCTACATATTTGGAATCAGCAGTGCTGCTTGGAAATGGCTTTTCTGGTCAATTTTCCATTGAAGTTGATTGTTTACATTCCCAAAATGTCACCTCAGTGTGGGTTTTGGTCCCTGTGAATGGATAGGGAAGTTTGTTGCTCCCAGCAGGACCTCTGCTGCACATCAACTAAAAGAAAGAAAACAAATCCCCACACTGCCGTCAAAATCAGCTGTGGCAATAAAAATCACTGTACTGAGGGATGAGAGAGGAGGGTGATAGGTTAGAAGCCACAGGGAGCTGACAGCTTGGGTCAGCATTTCAAATTACCCTGGCCAAGGCTGATTCTGGGTGAGTATTGAGGGTCCTGCTCCAGATAAAAAGGGAAAATGCTCAGTTATCCTGAGATAATTTCCTCAAAACTCTGGTAGATAGAGCTTAAAAAGCAGAATGTTGAGAAGGAATGGGTAAGATCACAAAAACTGGAGGGGAACAGCTTGTTTCTGCTGTGAGTTGCAGCAAAACTCCTCCCAGCCAGTTGTATACGTTACTTACAGAGTTACATTGTCCCAGTGAACTGGGCTGGAGTTTACCAAGTTTTCTTCAGTCCAGCAGCATCTTCTAAAGCTGTGTCGTCTCATACCCCCAGCTGGAAAGGTGTTCAGCTCTTGTCTCTCTGCCATCTCTCTTACAGCATGATTTGTCTTATGAATGAGATCCCAGAGTGACCTGGTAAATAAATCCCACATTTAGGAAAAGCCTCTTATGTTTATTTGAGAGCATCACAAGAGAAGTGAAGGGCTTTGATACAGGATGTAGGAAGTCAGATAAGGAGGCTGATAAATTCTGGGCTTGCTCTAGATTACATGGTTGAAGAAGAATATTTTGCAGTGTACTGTACTTCAAACCAATCAGCTGAAATAGACTTTTTAGGTGAGGTAATTCCCAGTCAGGCATAATAAAACTGTGCATTTTACAAATGGTCTTGTCAGGAAACTAGATGGATAGCAAATATAGACAAATCCACAACAAACAAGGGCCATTTATTTGCTTGTTTGAACACCTTCAGCACTGGAGGTCTCCAAATCACCCTTCTGATGGGTCTCTGAATCCTACAGTGATAGGACTGTGCAGTCAGAATATGATCAAACCATTGAGGCGAACTTCCATAACTGCAATGGGAGTTGAGATAGGGCTGGTGGCTGTTTTATTTTACATCTTGTAATCCTGCTGCTGCTAAGCCATGATTGCAAGCCACAGATCTGCCTTCTGATGTGATCTTGACAATTAAAAATTAAATTAATTTGGGTAGAAAACAACATAAGGATTCAACCTAGAGATTACTATTTCTTCCAGAATTTTTTCCCTGTTCTGCACAAATACTTCATACTAGGCCTTAAGAGTCCAGTGTTTATCAGTTCTCTTCTAATATCTTTTAGTTTTGAAAAGGAAGAATTCTGTTTTGGGAAACTTTTATACCCTACAGTCTACAGCCTTGCTTTCAGTATTGAAAATTTATATTTTAAACACATATTTCTTTACTAGTGCTATCAGAAATACCAGTACTTATTAAATTTGAGATTAGTAAAAAAAAATTAAAATCTTCCTTTACACTGTGTTTGTTTCCTATCTTGGAGAATGAAATGCAGTTTTTAATTTGGGTAGTTTTGCCGTTAGTTTCCTAGCGCTGTCTTGCTTGTGGTGTGGCTACTACATAGTAACATAATATTTATTTATCTGAACTAGCTCTTTTTACTGGAACAGAATGCCCTTCCCAGCAAACCTTTCAAGCCTTTTCTATTTACTCCAACTTATGGCAAAAAAAAAAAAAAAATAAAAGAGAAAAAAAGAAGTGGGCTGTCAGTAAGCTGACAGTAGCCTTTTAAATATAATGATAACCACCTAGCACCGGTGGGAGGAAAACCTGTGCTGCAGCCAGATACTTGAGGACTGCCCTGCTTGAGGGCTGTGGGTCTGTGGCCACGGATTTGCGCTCCTGTTGGGGTCCAGCAGCAGGGCTGGGAGCATGGCAGGCCAGCTGCACCTGGGCCCAGCACCTCCTGCAGCCCAGGGACAAGCTGGTGGAGCAGAAGGGATGCATGCTTCCCTTGCAAGGCCCCTTCCTGCACCATTCTGCCTCTCCAGGACCCTGGGCTAAAGGCACAGTAGGATTTCCCCTGTCATGTGTCCCATTTGTTTCTTTCTTTGCCACCCTTTATGGTGGAGCTTTCCTTCTTTCACAGTTCTTCTGCTCTGTGTCTGTCCTGAAAAGAGAAATGTAGAGATCATTCAAGTCTGATAATTCACTGTTCAAGCAGGACATTTGTCCAGCTGTGTACTGAGTGTTTCTGAACACCAGCAGCGAAGAATTACACTGCAGTACTTTCCTGAGTATTTTTCAGTGCTTATTCAATTCTTTTGCATTCATTTCATAGCCACTGCTGCTGGCAGCATGGAGACACCCCATCCCCTGTTTTGAAATCTTGGCTTGCCAGACAAAGTCTTCAGGAAAGTTCTGCTGAATGTGTGGCTGTCCCACAAGGACCTGAGACACGGATGCTCCTAGAGAGGCACATGGACCAGGGTGCCAGTGTGTGACAATGCCCCCATGCTGGGAGCATTGGTGTCCCTGGCATGCAGACAGATGCCACCGAGTCCTGGGAGCTCACGGCATCCCAAGCACACCTTGGCAAACCCACGGGCTTTGAATTGCTTCTCGTGCTCATCCTCTGCATCAGGGCACATGCCAGCCCAGCTGCTCCCGACGGACTGGTCTGAGTCCAGGCAATGCCCGGCGGGCCAGTCACAGCGGCAGAGCCTGTCCCCTCTGCAGGCAGGGCTCTTGCCCTCCCTTTACAGCCATTTGTTCTTCCTGGGAAATCTCTCTCATCGGAAATAGCTCTCCCCTCCCCCTGGCTCTTCCCCCCACCCGGTGTATTTATAGAGAGCAGCCGCGGTCCCGCTTAGCTAAACTGAGGCTGTTCAAGCCTTGCTACGCCGCCGCTGTCTGTGCTTTGACAGCCGGTGCCTAATAAAAATTCAGTCCCTTGGCTCCAAGTCTAGAGAGAACATCAGTATGCAAAATCAAATGCAAATAAGGGGAGGTCTTGCTGGTTGATGCAGGTGAGCAGAGGATGGTGCTGCCCTTCTATTCATCTTCTTCCTGTCTTGGCTTTCATTTTTGACCTTACTGCAAGTCTTGGCTCTGGAATTTCCACTGCCTTTTCCTGTGGCATCACTGGATAGGGACAGAGTATGTTAGCAATCAGATTCAGCATCATTTTTTCCACTCTGTCTGGAACTCTGAAGCTCTGGGGTGTCAGCTGTCCTGCTGATTGCTTTGAAGCTACTTTTTACCATCTCAAAAGTGTTGCTATGTTTTGAGACATCTTCTTGCTAGAAAAAACAGGGAGAGGTTGCTGCTTAATTTTCTTTCCATTTCTCCACTCAATTATTCCTCAGCACAACTTATTGTAACATGTAGTTATTCTCTTTCTGACCAGCATGGATTTCAGCCAATTGATTTCCCATCAAGTGAAATTTTTGCTATTTTTTTTGCTATTGCTTCACTTCTATTTTTTTGAGTGTATCTAGCAGACAAGATTCCTACAATATCAGAAGTAGATTGAGCCTATTTCTGTATCTTAATTTTTAGTATCTAGCAATATTTATTTAAAGTAAATTTTGAATACATGTATTTTAGAACCTGAGCTTTTGGCAGTTGATTTCTACCTCTGGGTCATCAGCTTGTTGTTAATTTTTGGACACTTGCTCCTCTGTCACATTTTATATACTAGTTTTAGTTAGGGATAGGCCACCAGTTTATTTCAAGTAAGAACTGTTCAGAGCCATCATGCCTCACACAGACTCAGAGGGAATCAGCCAAAACCATGGGAATAGAATAGATTTTTTTTCCTGAGGCTGAAGAGAAATTTTCATTTAGGGGACCCACTCTGTTCCTCTTCAGATGTCAGTCTGGTAAATTGTTCCTTCAACATGGTTGGCAGCTCTTTCTTGGCTGAAAGCAGACAGACAGCTCAATCTAATTGCACAGAGAGGTTTGCCTGCTTTCCCTTTTCAAGTAAAACAGGTTTATACGTTTCTGTGGGGCTGGCTGAACAAACAACAGGTGGATCTAAAAAAGCCCTCTGGAAAATCCCTACAATTGATGCACTGGGAAATGACAGGGGAGTGTGTTAGAATCACTTCCCTTGCTAGGGAAGCCTGTGCTCTGCTAATGCCCTGAGAGAGTGGAGAAGAGGAGGATGGGGACTGTGCCAGAGGGTAGACTGGTGAGAGAACAGGTCCTGAAAGTTTAGGTAAACTGCAAAACTCATCACTTTATGTACTTGTGTGCATTCAGCCTAAAATCTCTGTCACACTGAAATTTTTAGGGTTTTGCAAAAATCCCCTTTTAAAAATAGACAGGCATTTGTGTGCTCCTTATAAAGATCATTGTAAACAGGGAGGTGGCCATCTAAAAATGGGACGATGACTTTTCACATAGATGCTAAACAAAAATGTTACAGCACCTTGCAAGGTGTTAAATTACTTGGTTGTTTTTGAGGATAGTTCCACATAAAATATTCAACCTGGACCTCTTTACCTTACTGCCCATACTAGGTCAGCTACTGCTGCAATGACACCAACCTCCAAAAAGTACTGAGCCTCTTTTTTTTTAAAATCTTTCAAGAGGAGCTTGAAATTGGGTCAGATTTTATTCTCAGCCATTGATCACTAAATCTACTGTAGGCTTTTTCCTCTTGAGCTACTCAAGGGGAGGTAGGGCAAGGGGAGTGGTCCACCTTCAGGGTTGTGGATTAAAGAGCAAAAGATGAGGGGGGAACCCACACCCCTGGCCTTCTCCTTATGCATCCAGGTAAATAAATAGGATTTTCAATACTTTAGGGAAGCCAGATGACCTGATTTGTAGGTGAAAGGAAAAACCAACCCAACACAATGAGTCAAATGATCCCTCCACTCTGAGGATTCAATCCCCCTAAAATACTCATTTGGCAGCATTTGCCCTGGCAATGACTTGTGCTGATAAACACTGGGAGATGCTTGGAGATGTCTCCTACTCCTCTGGAAGCACAGTTAGAAAAAAAAATCTATATGAACAACCGCTGTTCCAAAAAATCCACCTTTGGTTGTAGCATGATGACCCAGCTCAGCCTGTGTGCCTCTGTTCTAAAAAAGTATTCACATTTTTATCAAAAACAAAGGCTAGGAATCCATAACTGTGGGCTGAGAACATGCTGTGTCCAGTCCCCTCATCCCAGTCTTCTGCCCTGTTGCCTGCAGTGCCACCTCCCTCCTGCCTGCCCCACAGGTTTCCCTCTGTCCAGACGGAAAGGGGGTTGTCCTCCCCACAGGCCTCTGCCTGGCCTCTGGCCTGCACTGGGGGAGGTGGTATCTAGAACGTTTATTAACAAGAACAGAAAGGAGCATTTAATGAGCAGTGGGACCAAGAGGCATCCTTACGTGGCCAGGTGGGGCTGGTCATTTCCAGTGAAGTGCAGCATCACACCCACAAAGGGGCTGGCACCTGCTGCTGCCTGGTTCTACTCCTCTGCTGGGTGCTGCCTACTTGTGAGCAGGGCTCTCTTCTCTTTGTTGCAGTTGTTTTCTGGTGGACCTAATCCCTCTAAGGTTTTTCTCCTCGTAGTGACACAGCGAAGTACCAACCAGCCAAGTGTATTTCACAAAGGGTTTTTTGCAATAGGTCAATTTCTGTGTTGAGAGAAAGGACCTCACTGAAACAGCTAGGTCACAAATGTTTTTGGTGTGCTGTGTCTGGCAACTTTTTTTTCTTTAATTACTTTTAACTTTAGCTAAGAGTTCTCTGGTGAGCATCCTTAAAGCTCACCACAAATGCTGGAGTGACCTTGTGTGTTTCTCTCAGTATGGAGCAGTTCCTGGGAGGAATCCACAGTCCTGTGGTTCAGCACAGGCTGTCACTGGTCCTTCTTCCTCTGAGTCACAGGGCTGTGTCACCAGGAAGGTCATGGGACTGCCAAACATACCTGTGGGTGGACTTGGGGTTTCTTTCATCATAACCTCAGCTGATAGCTCTTTTCCCTCAGTGACCTTCTGTGGGTTTTTTACAAAATCTAAGCCATATGCAGTGTTGGCATATAACCATCCAGTCGATATTTAGGTTCCTGGGAAGCATCCCTTCCATGTGGATGTCACCGAGTTCCGTATCCACAGATCAGTTTCCATAGTAACTAATGTCGTTCAACGAGAGGGGGAAAATCAGAGGATTTTGAAAGGCGAAGACAAACGCTGGAAGGGAGTAAGTGGAACAAACAGCATGTACTGTGGCTAGGAACACACCATGGGTTTTATGATGTGTGTTTTAGGGAGACTTGCATGGTTTGTGGACCGTTCCTTTCCTCATTAGAAGTGCCAAAAGCTTGGCAGTGCAAAATAAAATGGTGCTGCACAGTATCGCACTCATACAAATCCTGTGTCAGCTTATATTTATTCACACACTTGTGAGCACATGGAGACAAGAGGAAAATGAGTTTTATTCCCTGTTTCAGAGACAATTGTCACACCAGTATTTTGGAGAAGCAAGCATATCTTCTTTTGATACTCCTGCCTCATCCCTACTGCAACAATGGAAAAGTGGAAAAGAACAGGACTCAGGCAGAAACCACTTTTTAGCTTCTCATTTATTCCTGCTGTCATAAATGCCTCCTTCAGTGGTTATAAAATGATGGTGCTGCTAACATATTCTTAAATATGCTGGTCAGAGTCACTACTACAGATATTGCTGCTTGAGCTGTGGGATCTGATGAACAGAAGTGTGTATTTTCCTTCAGCCATGTGGTAGAACTGAGGGAACAAACATACTGGTTAAAAATATATCTGAAATTAATTTATTATGTGACTCTAGAATCTTGCACATCACAGATTGTATGCATGACATATATTCCTCTGGAAAGCAAATGTTCAGAATGTTAATTCTGCAGAAATAATTATTCAGAAGTCAGGAATGATCAGTTCAAAAGCCATAGGAAACTCTGCATTTGTATATTTGTACAAGTGTACTTGTTAAACATGCACATGGCAATGCCTTGCCCTAGGATTTAGTAGGCTATGTAGAGGCAAAACCACATAAAGGAAGATTCATGTCACCCAAGTTTAGCTGGGTGAAGAAAGTTGTCTGAGTTAGTTCTCTTGGCTCCATCTTTAATTAGTGGATAGTAACAGATGTCTCCTGTTGGTGACTCACTCCATCTATTTTAGGTTGCCCAGTAGAGGTTCCTGTTTCTGTTCCTTTACTAAGAGGGAAACTAGTGGATAATTAGATTTAAACAGCCAAAGGCTGGTGAGGTGAAACCCCCTAGAGGTGTGCATGTGGTGATGGACAGAGGGCAGTAACACTACAGAGAAAGAACTTTGGATCTCTAGTTCTTATTCCCATCCACGAAATGGTCTGTTTGTTGTCCTTGGGGCACAGCTTGGGCTTCGTTCTTAGAGTAGTACATTTCACTCTCCAGATCAGGGTAATTGCACCCACCCTACCTGTTAAGGATGGCACCTGTCCCTGCTAACCTTAGACTGGTCCTGGGCACCATCTGAGACAGCGCTGTGGGGTGTTGGCCTGGATCATGCAACATAACCACAGTGGTAGTTTGACAGTGTGGAAAAACCCCAGAAGAGGAGCCATGCATGACACAGCATTGCTTACTAGTGGAGATGTAGCTAAAGAGTGAAAACCAGGACCCCATGACATGGAAAGGCACAGTGACTGTTGTGACATGATGTCTGATGGATGGATACATGACTAAGAAATTTGCTCTAAGTTGGGCAGCTCATGTGAGGGCTGTGACAGAACTAAAAAAGCAAATGCACCCGGGTGGTGAAGATCTGGGGCAGGCAGAGAGCACAGCTATTCTAGGCCCTGGTGAGGCTGACAGACGCACACAGCATTTCCTGGCAATATGCTCAGGAGTGGAAGCTCTGCGCTCAGTTCAGAGGTACAGCCACTTCTTGCCTGCACAGCCAAAGCAGGTAGGAGTAGCTGAGCAGGGAACATCACACAACTCCAGCTCCCCTTTTGCATGGTCCATCTCCTTCTGCAGCAGTGCTCAGCAGGAGGAACCAAAGCGTCCTAAAGGAAAGGCAAGGTGAGAAAAAGCCAAATATACTTCAGGGCTGCAGATGAGAGAAGCACTTTGGTAATGCTCTCTGCGCGATTTTCCAAGTTGATTCGTGTTACCGGGGCACAAAGGTGAGCAACTGAGCAGGACTTATCATCTCTCGGCACCCCTGAGCCCTGCTGCACCTGGGGGAAAGAAGAAAGACAGCTGCCAAGAGGTGAGTGCCCTGAAGAACGCCGGGGATTGAGCAAGGAGGGGCAGCTGGATGGCCCCGCGTCCTGACGGCAGAGGAAACCAGCAGGCATCCCACAGAGCGCAGCAGCCGCCTGGGCTTTAATGCATTTTGCTCTGTGATAAAGAAATTACACAGGCTACAGCTGAACATGGAAAATATGATTCATCCGGTCTCCAAGCACCGACCCCTCCATCCATCACGTCCGAAGCGTGCAGCGGAAGCCGAGGCGAGGCAGAGTCTCCGGGGAGCAGTCTGTGAGGCTCCATCTCTTCCCAGCCTTTCTCCCTTCTTCCTAAACACAGGTGACAGGACCTTGTTCGTGCTAAGAAGACATGGGGGGAAGTTTTGGGCTGTGGGAGTGACCGGAGGCGCTGCCGGTGAGCAGCCAGTCGCGCCGTGTGAGCTTCCCCATGGTGCCGGTGCCTCGGGCGCTCGGGCAGACCCTCAGCAGCTTCATCCTCCTCTGTCTTGGGCTGCCAGCGCCTGCCAGCGCCACGGGACAATGTGGGTGCCTACAGGAGCACTTCAGCCCGGAGCCGCTGCTCCCCTTTGACAAAATGAGTCGTGGTGCTCCAGGTACCGGAGCGCTGATGAGCGCAGGCGAAGCGCGGCGGATGTGCAGGGGGAAACTGCGACTTCCTTTACTCCTGCAGATAAAAGTAACGTCCTGTATGCAAGGGTAGTCCTGTAGTAACATCGCTGTGGTTAATTAAGCCTGTAGCCCAAGAGAGTAAGCTGAAGCTACTGAAGTGCAATTTGCATCCCGAAAGTGCGCGATTGAAAGCGTTAATTCTTTCATTGAAGATGCAGGAGCCACAGCCAAAGCGTGTATGTAACTCCACTTGTAGCTCAGGCAGAGCAGTAGGATATAGGACAGGATATGCAGCAGCTGGTGTAGTGCTCAGAAAATGAACAATCTTTCTTATCCACTAGCACTCTCAATTCACAATAGCCACACAATTTTGGAGACTGCAGCAAAAATCCTGCAGGGCTTTGCATTCCTTGCCCAGAGTCAGATAAAACTTTGAAAATGGGATAAGAGAGACAGCTAAGAGCAGAGAAATTGTAGTAGAAGCTTTAGTATTTGAATTTTTTCATTCATATTGGAATCATTACCCAATTTTATTGTCACAGAAGCGTCAGAATCCACAAGGACTCAGAGCTTTTAGGTTCAATTAAGACATCACCATTTCACGTGATACCACAAGAAATATTGTTCAGATGTGAAGGAAGAGACAGCACACACAATCACATGAGCACAAATTCATTTTACACCTGCCTGTTAGCCAGGCTGTCAATGTGCCATTCATAACCTTCCCCAGCACAAGGTAACATTGCTGTACCAAGCTTCAGTGACAACCTAAAGCAGGATTACTCTGCCTTTGGGCAAGTCTGAGCTCGCAATCTGCCCCTTCCCCTCAAATACTGTCACAGTAAAAACGTATGGAAGTATAAGAATCTGCAGCAAATTTTCATCCTACATTCTAACCCCAATTGTGTTCTATCACCTGCTTTTTGGGATCAATTTGCCAGACAGGTGGGACAAATTGGGGACCTTTGGGGCAATCCTGACCTCTCTCAATACAACATGCAGTGATGAAACCTGAACTTCTGCAGGGAACTGAAAGATGTGTGGCTGTATATTCTACTCTTCTTGCTCTGTTATGGCAGGAAGTAGCCAGGGACAGAGAGGTGGTGTCAAACAGTGTGGAAACAGATGACAAGCAGTCTGAGCAGAGCATGTGCTCTGTGAATATTGCACACAACAAATGCAGCATCCACACTGATCAGCAGCAGCTCCCAAAGCCTGAGCTGTGGGATTCACACAGACGTGAGCCCATGCTCTGGGTCTCAGGAGAGTGAGTGATGCTGAAGAACTGAAGTCTGGAGTGGGTTTTATGCCTTTCTTTAGAAGACCAAAATCCCATTTCTAGCTATGCCTTGGCCTTGTCTATGCTTTTGGGGAAATTGCTTAAAGGCATATTTTCCAAAATAATAAATTGGAAATTTCCTTTGGTGCAAGTTCCATGAGTGGCTGTGATAACCTCCCAGAAGGTGGATCATGAGAAAATCTAACTCGTGTTTGATGGCAGGACACTGTAAAATGTCTCAAATTAGTGAGGACAATGCTTGAACACAGGTAATTCCCTTTTTGCTCTCCATGGTCTAGTTTCCATCTGAAGAAATATTTCATGTTGGGAGGGTGACAATCTCATGCTCTGCTGAGATTTCCATTATCTGGACCAGCCCCAGCTTAGTCCCTCTGTCATGAGGCTAAAATACCTACTGATGCCAGCAGAACATCTCAACAGAAAAGTGAATTTCTGCCAGGGCATTCAGGATTAGTTCAAGGAAAACTACTCACAAGAAAGTGGATCAAGAGAGAGCCATAGAGACATTAAATATTTTAGTTACACAGTCTGGTTGGGGTGTTTAAACGCATTCAGGGATTAACACTTTAACACTGTCCACCCAAACACAAAATATCACCCTAATAAAATTTGCAATAGTGTATGTAAATATTGAAAGTGTAAGATTAAAGAGAGAATATTGGAAATAGAAACTTTGAATAAGTAAAATAGTTTTATAACTTGTTACTGTTATTTTGACCTTTCAATATGTTTTCCTAAGTTTTATTATGAGGCAGTGTTATTTTTGGAAAGGAGGTGTATGACCTGTGAGGTAATGTTCAATGGGAACGATTGCATAAGCAGTGAGGAAACAGCTAGGTCCCTTTTCTTCATTGGGTAGGGTAAATTAAATTAAAATTTACTATTCTGGTTTCCTAACATTTTGCTTCCCATGGCCCAGCATGCACACACATATATGCAGAACAGCCATGAAGTTTTAAGTTTGTGCTGTTTTGAAGGGAGAATTCCCAAATTTATTTTATTTTATTATTTTTTTTTTAATTAGAAAATCCCAAATCCTCATGACTTCTTTCTTATTTTACAAAGCAGAAGACTGGGGATGTTTGCTGATTTTGGCTGGGGTAGAGTTAACTTTCTTCACAGTGGCTAGTTTGGGGCTTTGTTTTGGATCTATGCTGAACACAGGGTTGACAATACAGAGATGTTTTTGTTATTGCTGAGCAGGGCTCACACAGGGCCAAGGCCTTTTCTGCTTTTCTTGCTGCCATGCTGGGAAGGAAGTTGGGAGTGCATGGGAGGTTGAGAGGAGACACAGGTGACTCCAGCTGACCAAAGGGTATTCCAGACCATATGACATCATGTTCACTACATAAATAATAATTATGTAAAATGGAGGGAATAAGAAAGAAGAGGGGGACATTTGAAGTGATGATATCTTCCCACGTCAGAATTACATGTGACGGGGATCTGCTCTCCTGGAGATGACTGAACATTTGCCCATGGGAAGCAGTGAATTAATCCCTTGTTTTGCTTTCATCTCAACCTGTGAGATTTCCAGCTTTTACCCTTCTGATTTTCTCCCTTGTCCTGCTGGTGGGGCAGTGAGCAAGTGGCTGTGTGGGGTTTGGCTGCTGGATGGGGTGGAACCACAACAGGATGCAGTCACTGATATCTTTGTCAAGCAGCACCACCAGATGACCCCTTTAGCCTCTGAGCTTGGACCTTTTCCCATGTTTGGCCGAAGTACTACTGTCGTCCTTGCAAGAAGTACCTACTGCTGACTGTGATTTTTGGCTGTAGGTCTGTATTGGGTTTTCTTCATGGATGTGAGGACCATTAGAAGATTAGTGGTCTCTTTTCTTGATGGCGGCATCACAGGCAGTGCCTTCAGTGTTGCCCTGTGCTAGCAAGAACAAACCTCAGGACCTATAGGTTTGTGTGTAGGTGAGTATCCCCCATGTGAACACAAACTGAGGGGTGTATCCCTTTCTATTATCTTTCTTTCTGAACCAAAACTAACTCAAAAACTAAAATGGGACTGTTCTCTAACTTTCAAGATTCCTCATGCTCGTGTTGCAGTTTATTGTCAGAACAGTTCATTTTAAGTATGGTATTCAATGGAGTGAAGTCTCTTCTTGGCATAGTAAGTCCCCTGCTGCTGCTATTTCTGATTAACTTGTAATCTTTGTGGATGATCAAGTTTTTATGTTTCTTCAGATTTATGTTACAGTCCCTATTGCTTGTGAAGAGCATTAAAGATTCCATCGTGCTTCTTTCTAATTTTACCAGAGCTGATGATCTGAGTCTCTCTGTTCCTCCATGTTGACACATACATTTTTCTTGCATGAGTATTAGGACAAAGAGTATTCTTCTGAGATGACTTCTTTCAAATCAAACTGGAAAATAGTCATCTGTTAGCTCCTTTTCCAGTCCGACTGGCAGCAGTGGGTACAGTAATGCCCAGTAGAGAGCCACTAAGACATACTTTTTGTATTGACATGCATTTCTTAGAAGAAAATGAATCAAAGTTCAAGCCCAGTGCTTCTCTGGACTTGCCATGGGAGAGCTGTGCTTTGTTGTGTGTTCCTTCACCTTTTTCCCTGAAATATTTTAAAAAGTCAGTTTGACTTTAGATTGCAGACTGTTTATCTCCTTCAGATGCTGTAAAGATCAGTCCCATTTACACCTTCCACTGAGCTCATTTTTCTACAGTGCTTCCCACTTAAATTCTGCAGGTAACCTTGCACTGTTCTGTGTGAAAGCAGTAGGAAAAATTTCTTCCTTCTGACAAAAAAATATTTTGATCCAGACTTCACAGAAATGCAGATTCACACAGGGCTCAATTGTGATAATCGTAGGTAATGGTTTCCATAACATTTCATTTCAGTAACAGACTTGTTAAGACTTTGCCTCAGCAGCTCTGCTAAAATGAAACTCCTTCAGATTAGTGACCAAAATGTTGTATCTTCTACCCTGGGCTTCCCTTAAATGACTTGATTAACCAGTTGTCTGGTTGTACATGTGTACTCGTGGTCCCAGAAGCACATCCTCTGCTGCAGGCAGGGACTCCCAGGATCTTGCCATCGGACTTTGCTTCCCCCTTGCTTGTGTAATGCTTCTTCCTAGCCTTGAGATGGGGGGGGTGTGCTCCCTCCATCCTAGTCTCTGCAAACTTGTCGGTGATATTCTATTAATTAATTATCAGAGCCCTCTTGAGCTAAGGGTCTGCCAAGGTGAGACAGGGCACAGTGGAAGTCTCCTGCAGCAAGGGTGTTTGGCTGCAGCTGGGGATGAGGCAGTGTCCTGCCAGGGTGGCATGGCAGTAGGCAGTCATCCATTAAGGAGCAGTTACACAGGCATTGAGTACAGGATGGCACATGTCACACATGTCACCTTGTGCTGTCTGCAGGAATCCCACACCCCTGTAGCCACAGAGATGCAGTTTATGAAATGCCACATGTCTGTGGAAAGTGATCTGGGCAATGAAAGCCTGAGAAAAGAGAATAATCTCTGTGAGCACAAGAGTCTCTTGTGTGTCTTTTTTGAAATTGAGTCCCTTTACATGTTTATGTTTTCCTTTGTTTTCTTACTGAGAGCACATAAAGGCAATGACAATGAGTAAGTGGAATTTAATTACAGGATCCTTACTCCAGTCAGAATATCTTGCAAATAAATTAATTAATTTCTCCAGGACCCTCTGAGGCAGACATTGTTAATATTACCCTTTGCAGATATCTTGGTGTTGTTTTGACATGTTTTCCACACACGAAAGATGGCAATATGCTCACAATCAATGTTCTCTTATTTTGGTCGGGAAAAAATGGGATGGGAAAGGAGGAATAGCAGGTGAGTGCTAAACAAAAGTCTTTATAAGGAATTGTGATCTTTTCTTTATAGTGTGGGGCATCTGCATGGCTTGGCTGAACAGTAGCCTGCCCACCACTCATCCTTTGCAAACCAGGGGGAACATTCCCTCCACAGTCACAGAGGTTCAGGAGCCTCCACTGCTTAACCCTGCATTAGCTAGCAGTCTGTGAACGTAAAGAATTTTGAAAATGGTTTGTAAAAGTCCCTCTGAGAAAGCTTACTGCTCAGAGGACCTCTCTGGTCATCTCAGACCTTTCCAAGGGCTCTACACTAGCCATCTTTGCTGTGCCCAATGAAGATGTTTTGTACAGTGGTGGCCAGCATGTGCTACCCAAAGAGCCAGTGCTCTGGAGCCACATGGCTATTTTTGTAACATGGACACATATTGTTCCCCTAAACAACCTAGATTATGGGGGAATCAAAGTGCTTTAGAGCTTTCTGTCCCAAAAACTTAAGAATGTCTCCAATGGCTGAACTCTGTGGTTTCTGTGTCTGCACAGTCTGGTATTATTCTCCATGAACTTTCAAAAAACATTCTTGGAAAACAGTGAGAAGAGGCTGATGCCAGGACTTTAACATTTTCAGAAGTCTACCCGGGAAAAAAATAAAGCCAAAACCATCAAACAATGATGTTCTACACACACATTTCCATGACTCAGCAGTACAACATGCTAAATATTAGTAGTGATTTGTTTAGTATCCAAAAATTCATCATATACTTCCATCCCAGCCCCCAGGAGCATTCAGCCAAGTGACATGATGAAATTTCGCGTGCACAGTTGCAATCCTACTCCTTGACAACACTTGAAAACAATGAAAAGCTTCATCCGTACAAATACCATGTGAGATCACGAACTCGCTCGGGGAGAAGCACTCTGCGATCAGACTGACCCGCTGGGGAACATGGATAAAGCAGATGTGGAAATCCCAGCCTGGAAAGGACTTGGGAGGTCACTAAGGTCAAGTCCTTGTGCTTGCAGGGAGTTGTGTCCCAAACCTCATCCCAACTCTAGAAGCTAACTAGGGCATTTGTCCTTCTTCCGCTCCTGTTTTGGAAACATTTAGATCTGACATTAAAATCGCTTCTTGTATTTGCAACCATGTATCTTCATGCGTTCCATGGAAATAAGTGATGAAGCAACACACCTTATGACTCACTTATTCTTCTCTTTATATACAAGAGCGTATAAAGAATAGAATTTCTGTAACTGCAAAAGGGAAATAGACGCTGAACAAAAGTGTTATATAAAACGTGTAGTTAGAATTTAATGTAGGTTAGGTTATAGTCTAGGCTTACCATAGTCTTCCAAACCAGTTCTTTGCAGGATGAATTTGTATGAATTAGAAAAATAAATTAAGGTGCCAGCTGCATAGCCTGATTCTGTTTTATGACTAAATTTCAGAATCATTCCTGTTGTGATTTTCTGACAAATGTTCTGCCCTCTCCAGTGTCATGTGCCCATCACCAAAAAGCTTTCCAGATAATGCTGATGCTCATGTGCAAAATCTTCTGGAGATCTCAGGGTCCCAAGCTATCTTCAAATAAAGAACAGGATTAGGGTGTAAGCTGAATAAACCATGTGTGCACACATGTTTAGACCTGAGGAGAAAGAATGGAGAGTGCATATCGATTCAGAATATGTAGAGCAGCCCAGCCTAGAAATGGAGTCAGCTTCCGGATTTACTGCATGTAACAGCACCAAAATACACCCAACCTTAATGCAGTCTCCCCTATTTCTTATTATACATTGGAAATGTGAGCAATACTCTATTAAAGGCATTTGAAAGAAAGCCCCATTTGAGAAAAATGAACAGTCTGAAACACCAATTTTTAAACTTTTCTTCTCATAACCTTGAAGAACCTTGTTCTTTCATGACCTCAAGTGTCAGTGTCACTGGCATGAATGCTTCCAAGCTCACGGCTGCAAGAGAGGCAACCATTGACCTGGAAACACCGTCTGGCCAGCAGCTCTGAGGCAACCCCCTTGCTTACAATTTATTTGTACTTCAGGGAGTACTGGGGGGATGCTGCAGGGCTGGGTGCCAGCAGGGTGCCTGGCAGTCGATGACAAAGAGGGGAGGAAGCGGCTGGGTGGCTGCAGCAGGACCAGCAGGCTCAGGCTCCCAAGGCCTGGGGGTCAGGCGCTGTGGCAGAGGTGCTTGAGGGAACAGCAGAAAAGGGCACCCTGGGCTGCTCACAGGGCTGTTTGGGGACTTCCTTTCACAGCAGATGTATGGCAAGGCAGGAAAAATTTATGTATTTGCTAGAAGAGCTTTGCAATTATTGAGCAATACTGGGGGAATTATGCTATGATGGGAATTCCTCCAAATGACCAACATATTTCAGTTTGCTTATATGGTTCAGGGCCCAGAAAAGAATTGGTCTTTTTTTTCCCTTTTTTTTCTTTTTCCCCTAGCCTATCTGCATTTCAACAGCTTCACATCAAGATTGTTTTCAAATACAAAGAAGTGTGGAAAGGTAATGGACATGGTCAGAGACATTTTGGTAGAGAGCGGTCTTAATACTCATGTAAAACACTACCAGTACTCATAGGTCCAGACTGCTCCTTCCCAAAATTTGCTCTAGCACACTGCATACTTTATATAACAAATCCTACTTTAAATGGAAATTATTAGACCAAAATAAATCCTAATAATTTTTTCTCCAATAACTTTTTCTTGGGTGAGGAGGGACTCATAGCTATGAGTTGAATGTCGGAAACAGTTTCTGGTGTGTACAAAGTGAAAATGGATTCTCAAGAAGATGTAGGAAACCTGAGAAATGACCATACTGAAAAAGGCATAGGAGAAATAACAGATAGGCAAAGGTTGAACTGGACCTGAACCTCTAGTAGAAAGCATCTTTACAAAGCTGACTCTCAGTTGCAGATATGAAGCCTAAAAAGCATAACAGCAGTTCAGATTTCAGAAGGGAAAAAATAATTTGCAGATATTTGAATGGTTTTGTTAGAGGAACTGAGAAGTAATTCTTTGACTATTCCTTAGCTACAGAAAACAAGCAAAAAAAAAAAAAGAAAGAAAACTATTCAGGGACAAGAAAGATGATAGCTACAAAAGAAATGTATAAACTGAGTTTCATGAAGAATGTTTTGTCAGAACACTTTTTGGAGATGGAGTGTGCAGAAACTGATTAGGCCTTAGGTGGTCTCTGTAGTCCTGATGAGTTTGTCTCTTGGTGTCTGACACCTGACCAGGATGAAACATGAGAGGTCTTACAATAAGTGAGCATGGGCATGGGCCAGGACTGTGAGATGAGCCAATCTCACATCACAGCTGCCCACTACAAAAATACCTTATACTGTCATCTTCCTGCTTGAGATGCCATTTGATGCAAGAGAAGAATGAAATTGTGAAAATTAAGTGCATGGGATAAAATAATGCCAGAAGGAGGTGAAATGCTGGACCTAAGACTGAATAAGGAGAAACAGCTGACAAAATATTTTGTTGTCTACTGTGATAAGAAGTTCCCTGCACAGGATGTGCCACATGAAGATGTGCAAAATCATCAGGAACCATGGTTCCTATAAAGGAAACAAAACAGGAAATGTCATGAATCATCAGCAAACAGGCTGTGGACAGGTTACATGGCTTGATCCTGAACGAAATTAATAATTCAGCGAGGCTGAGGAAAAGGAGACTTAAATAGCGCCGTAACGTTATGACAGAAGCTTGGGAAATGCAGGCTGAGAATTGAGGCTGATTATCTCTGCTCAGCCACGAGATGCACGCGAGAGAGAAGCTACACTGCCACAGTGTGGGATGCCTCATTAAACAATCAGTCCCAGCCGCTAATTAAGAGTATACAGAAACAGATACAGGGAGGTGAGCATGCTTGGAGACTTGGGAAGCTTTGGGATGAGTTGACTTGTGCACAGTAAGCAGTGACAATCTCTCTACAGGAAACTATTTCACTGGCATCCCATCTGTAATCCTCAGCTAATTACCCACTGGTTTGCATCTCTATGAAGCCTTAAAATTCCTTATTACTCCATTTATTACTAGTATAATTTAGCAGAATTTGAATGTTGAAAATAAAGGCAGCATTGGGCTTTTGGTCAAGATAAGCCAACCCAGTACTACCCAGAGAAAAAAAATGTAAGGAAGAGGACCAGTGTGACAGAAATCCCACAGGCTGACATAATTATCCAGTTCCAATTAAAGCAATAGAAACTGATTAAAGTGAGCTGGTGTTTCAAAATAAAGGGCCTTATATGTGCCTTTATCTGCTTTCTCCAACAATCTCAATATCTCTGAGTTTTCATCTATAGCTGAATAGACATTATTCAGTGATTCTTTACACTTCATACAGTATAATTCAATTAGCTGTTGCTTTTCATTGTGAGTTGCCTTACAATAAGTAGGGTGCCTTAGCTGCTAGATAGCTCTTTCCTTTATTATAGCAGTGACCTCTAGTGTACGGCTCTCAGTATCTAGACCTAGCAATTCCAGCTTGCAGAGCAAGGCCATTTTCCATCTCATGGGAAGGAAGCAGCCTTGCAAAGTGACCTTTCTGTTTATTTTGGATTTCTTTCAAAGAAAATAAAAAAAACTCCCTTGAGACTTTAATAGTCAATAAAGTCGGGCTTACATCAGCATGTTGGATCTGTGGCTGCCCAGCCTTCATGCTCTAAAACATTTTCATTTAGGAGTAGCTCAGGAAGAAATTCTGCAGCCTGTAGCCATGCCTGTGCTGTTATGTTATATTTTGACAAAGAAGATTACCTGCACATGAATTTTCTTTGTTAGAAAGCTACATGTCAGATGCATTTTAGGGCAGGACACACTAATCTAGTGCCTAGTAGGTAAAGTCAGCTGGGATTTCTTGAAATGAGATGTGCTAATTATTTGTAAGATGAATTACGTTTAATTTGTTTCTGCTGTAGAAATTCCAGGGGAATCACGAGGTCACACAGTAATAATCTTCCTCTAGCTTTGAGCTCTGTCTTTGATGGAGGCCAACGCAGGATGTTTCACCACTCGTATTCCTATAGGAATATTGTGCGTTTCATTGTGTGATGCTGCTTCTTCCCAGACAGTGAGGATGGAGGTTGCCCTGTTCCTCTGTAGCTGTGTGAAGGGAGCCCTCTCACACAAGCCAGTCACCTGCCAGGTATCCCTCCAGGGACCACTGAGGGCTGCCAGAGAACTGAATCTTTCACCCCTCACCCTGGAGAGACCTATAGACACCCCAGCCTTATTTCCTTGGAGGCAGAACTGGATGCTGCTTGGAGAGGAGCTTGCCCATGGCAGGGGAGGGGCACCAGGGATGTCTCCAGGTCTCACTCTTGCCCATAGAGGGGCTGGGTTATGAGGCTGGGGATGCAGGAATGGACTTTCATGCCCAAAAGCAGTCCTGGGATTTGCCCCTAGCAAAATGAGTCCTGTCATCCGAGGTGTGATGGTATATTACACCTTGTGGAGGTCAGGCACCACTGGCCACTTCTGGCCTCCCACAACCAAATCTTCTTGACTGCATTTTTGTATTCAAGAACTATTGACAATTATCAGTACTAATTTAACTTAAGGACATAAATCACCATATCAGGAACACAACTCTTCCTAAAAACCAAATAGTATTTCAATCTCTCCACCTTGACAGGTGTTTCCATTCAGCAGTCACAGATTTTTCAACATAATTGTTAAAAAGAAGCCATAACTCAAGTAATAGGGAGGTGAAGGGTGGCTGGTGGGGTTTATTCACCATTATAAATAATCTAACCTCACCTGCACATTGCTTTCCAGGTGGCAAAGTTACAGAAAATCATGGAGGAAGGGGTCAGGAGCTTTCAGGAAAGTGAAGAAAACACATTTTAATACTGCTGGCTTCCTGCTGCAAAACATCCAGCCTTACTGCTGAAGTGTTCCAAAAATAGACAAGCTTGCTCATTAGCCTTGTGAGCATTTAAATAAGAGAGGGATCGTTACCCAAATTATATCCCTTAAAAAGGACTTTCACACTGGCGTAAACTTAAAAAAGAACATTTACGCAAAAAGCAATTTTCTTTGCCTGCAATCTTCTGTATTCCCCTAACTCTCGTTGGAATAAAAAACTTCCTCCCTTTCCAGCCTGATTCTCTTTTTTTCTTAATCCAGCTGTGAAATCATAAAGCTCAGTGTTTATGACAATAGTTTGCTGCCATGGAAACAGCTATGTCGTCACAAATTTAGCCTTATGATATGACCTCCCTGACTGCAGGAGCAGTCAAAAAGGAAGATACGTTAGAAACGAGACCTTGTTTAACCAGAAATGTCTATTTTAAATCCTTTTTCACAGCACACTCAGCAGCTCTTTAATAAGAGGACCTTTGATACAAACTGTGTACCTCATTACATACTGCTTTATTATGCTGTTTGAGTTGCTTTGAATGTCACCTTTGAATGTGAGCTGTCCCTTTATTGTTGAACATTTTGAATTCCCGGTGTCCTAACACAGCACTGTGGTGATTTCTACAACTTGAGATCATTGCCCTTCTGAGCAGTTTACCATACCCTGTGGTTTTGCTTGTTTTCTTCTTTTCAAACTGAAAAAAAATACTAAAAGCAAAAGAAAAATCAATTCTTGAGCAGATGTTGGAGGGAATCTATTGGGATTCTGGGACACCTCCTGCTGCCACACTCTGTGTGCAGTTCTCTCATTATTATTGTACAGAAGAAGGGTCTTTTGTGCATAGGTGTAGCCAGATATATAAAATCTGATGGGCATCTGCCATACCTTGCCACAATGTCTCCTGCCTCCAAGTGAGACAATCTAGCCCTGTACATGTGCCCAGAGGTTTATAATATAGAGGGTGCTGACTAAACTAAACAACAAAGTGACTGATGAAAGACAAGAGCAGCGTGACCCTCACTACAGAGAAGCAGACATAAAATTTGGCAGCTGAAGCCATAAACAATTTAGTCCTCCTGTGTTCTTGCTCACTGAGCCCCTGCAGACCTCTTGCTCCAGTGAATGAGCCCATCTGCTTTTGCCATGTGAGCCCAGTGGCTTTGGGGAGCTGTGGAACATTGGGGAGTTCCAAGGAGCTTCCTGCTCCCCAGCCTCTGCAGGAGGGAGCTGTGGGAGGAGGCCACCACATAGCATAGCATTCCCCTCTGAAGAGCAAAATAAATCTTTCAGAACATCCACAGTACACCATTTGGGGAAAAAAATGAAGCCCTGAAGTTAGGAAAAGGGTTACCAATTTCTTCTCAGCATTTCGAAACAGCAACTCACCATTTCTGCAGGAAGCAGTGTCCAGCTCCAGCAGAGGACAGGATTGAATTCCCACATTGTGGGAAGGTCTCTCTGCACCTCTCTGTGCTGGCTGATGTATTACTTGAGATATCCACACAAAATAAATTTACATTATTTTTGGCAGATTATGTGTGATATAAACAGAGGAAAAAATAAAGCTTCCAGGAGCAAGATGAGTAACATTTCAAAGTGCCTATAGTTCTGAGCAAGAAAATCCTTCTAAGAACACCTGGGTTGAAAATGCTCATTTAGATAATTACTGAATGAAGTGTGGGGAGTGTTATCAGAGGGGCAATGGGGCAAGGTTCCTGTGGGAGGGAGGACAAGGGAGCCGGATTAGCACAAGCTGGTACAGCAGCACCCTGCAGCTGCAGGAGCTGTCAGGGCTGTGCTGCTGGATGAAACTGTGGTGTGTCCACAGTAACTGCAGCCAGGAGCACAGGCCTGCTTGGACTGCACAGCATGTCCCATCTGTTTCCATCAATTGCAGAAATTCTGCATGATTTCTGAAAGGCACATGTAATTTCATCCTTGCTTTCTCTCTTTGTGCTCTGCTTGTTATTTTGTCCTCAATAAATGGATGGGGATGTAGTCTATGAAATTGTAGAAATAATCTACACCTCACTGATTTCTTTGGATATCTTGCTACCTCTTTTGATCACATTTAGTTTCACCTTCTTCAATTGTCAGATTATTTCAAACTTATTTTTCTCATTTCTCTCTCAAGATTTCCTCCAGCAATTTTTTTTGTCAGTTGTGACAGAAGGATGCTCCATAGAACAATGCTGTGCTCACACCAAGCCCTACCTGTGGCAGTCCACCTTGGGAAAAGCCCCTGCCAGTTTTACACATGAGCAGCATCCCTGCATGTGCAGTGCTCCTGTATGACTCAGGATCCACTCTTGTCTTAGGCTGGGCTGTGCTGTGCAAAAGCAACATCTTTACTTTCTGTGTTTAGGCAACTGATGTTTCCCTTAGATAGGAAGCATTTCACATCTGTCTTCTTAAATCTCAGTTTCACTGCACTTTATTTCTGCAACTTACCTCACTCACACTGTATTTTAAGGCTCTTCTCCAAATCGCAATACTGACATGACTATGAACCTTATTTTCTCTCTTTGGTGACTGCAGAGAAGCATTTACCTTAAGAAGGCTCTTAGCCCTAAATAACCTGCATGTGCCAGACTGCCCCTGTGTCCTCCATGCCTAAATACTGTAGAGCCATTCCCACACTGCTCCTTCAGCCTCACACCCATCCCATTTTGGGGTGCCTTGTCAGCTGCTAGTGCCTCCTTTTAACATGTTGCTTTGTCCCCCTCCAGTACTAAGGAAAACATGAAAGGCTTGGTCATTTTGCTGGCTGTGGCTTGCAAAATGCAGATGTACAGTAAATGACAAGCCTGGTGAGGGGTGTTGAAAGGAAGCAGTGGTGGGAAGCATTTCAGTTTAAGGAGAAATAGCATGGGCGTGGTGCAGCACTCAGAGAAAATTGGATAGAAAATGAAATTGTGGAGTGAAAATCTATTTTTAACAGGGCTTTGAAAATCTGGCTGGGGCCAGGCCCTGTCTGAAATGATGTAGAGCCACAACTATTTCCTGGGGCTTGCATTTTCCATAAGGGAGAACATCTGATAGCAGAGCAAGAGGTCTGTTCTTTCTGAGTACATCCAGTGAAAGCCTTATCATTCTTATGGGAGAAAACAGAGGACACTTGTTACCCTGCACACAGCACAGATGTCTGGCTATTCTCCATGCTAGGCGGGATCTGGGCATGCAGGGAAAATGAGAGCTCAGATGGTGAGAGATGTGTCCCTTTGTAGTAGAGGAGCATCAGCACCTCACCCAGGCAGACATTGTACTTGATGAAGAACTGCCAGGAGAGACATATGCACAAAAAGGTGATGCATGAATTTGCTATATCCACCGAGCCTAAAACAAAAAATACACATTTTTGTTTCTACAGTCAGGATTCTCTGTGCTGTGTGGTTTGTGAAGGTGCTCACAGGAGAAAAAGCTGCTGGTGTGGAAAGCAGATCTCTGTGCAGTTCCACGGTGGGGTTCCTTTGAAGCCAGGAGCGGTATTGGGGAGCACCTCTGCTGCTTGCATGAGACCACACACTGCTGGTGTTCCCTGCTGCACTGGGCACCCCGTGTGCCCCTTCCAGCTGAAGGACAGGAGTAGATCCTTCTTGCATTTGAGTCATTTGACTTGCTTAGAGCCCACTTTCTGAGAAGACAAATTGCACTCGAAGAATATTTTTTATATCCACTGAAGAGTGGATATCTTTAGGTGTGTATTTGGAAAAGACAACTGCCTTATTTGCAATTGGAGACCTGCAAAGAACCTGCAAAAACCCCTACAGACAGCTGCATCTGGTCTGACAATTTACAGCCTGAGCCTTCCCAGTGGAGGAGCCAAGCTCTAGCAGGCAGGATTTGTTGGTCACTGCAGTGGTACACGAAGATAAAACCCCACAGTAGGGTCAGAGGAAATGGTTCAGCAGCAGCTCCAGTGGGGTCACCACTGCCCTGCAGGCACCAGCAGAGCATTTAGCTGCAAACCATCTCTTCCCAGTGCCAGGCATTCAGCAGCTGTGCAATGTTGCTGAGAGCATCACTAAGTCTTTGAGGAATTTTGTTTCCAGGCCTGGGGCAGTGGCTGGTTCCATCTGCTGGGAGCTGGTGAGCTGACTGTGGGGAGCTGGTTGACAAAGGGTGTGCCTGCAGCAGCCCATGCTGATCCAGAACTACAGGTGACCCTTCAAAAGGCAATAAAGTGCACCCTATAGTGCTTTGCAGGGCCATTTCCACTTAAGCACGTTCCCCAAACCCTCTTTCTGCCTGGCATGAGTGATTTGGCTGCTCACACCACAGGCACTTGTGCCCAGGTGATGGACACCCAGCACTACTGCTGCCTCTGTGAGAGAATCATGGCCTGTTGAAGGAGCAGTGTCGAGAGGTACTCTAGGCAGCCTCCTCCTAGGGGTATCAAGGGCACATGGTGCCATCCTCTGCTGCCAGGCTCTGGCGTCCTGCTGCACAGCCTCAGCAAGAAGGACTGCCTGCAGGTGGAGGTGGATACTGGTGCCACTCTTAGGGGAACTGGACTGCTCTCATCAGCCCTGAGGGGTTTGTAGAGACCTGAGGTCACTTGCTATCATGCTGAAGTGGTGGGAACATCTGGTTTGCCCTACAGTGAAGGAAATGCAAATGTGATCTGAAAAGTTGTGCTGAGCGTGACCAGATAAAAGCACCAGCATCCAGTTTTCATGCAGGCTACAGAGTACAACATTTTCAGTCTGGGCAGAGAAACTTCTCACAGCAGAATAGCAATCCTCCTGATAGTCATTGGCATTTTCTGCCTCTGGAGAGGCAGTGAAGTTGGAGTTGAAACTGTAGAGTGGCACACGGAAAACAGCCAGTGTAATTATCATGTGCACTTGGGAGAGCAACCTGATTTCTTCTTTCCAATGTTATCTTTTCCTTTTTGTTGTTTCTTTTTTCTTTCTCCCCTTTATTCACCTGAATAATAGCTACTATTATTACAGCTATATAATAGCTACTAACAGTTGAGCTATACTGTGCAATACATCCATAGCAGTGTTGTGTATATATATGTATATACTACTCCTTCCTTCCTTCCTTCCTTCCTTCCTTCCTTCCGAATCCAACAAGAGGACAAACAGCAGAAGAAGGTGCATTTCTCATAATCCAAGGCAAATTCAGGCAGGAGAAGGAGTCTCTCAAGTTGAAGTATATTCCTTATCTCCACATGCCTGAATGTCTAAAATCCCTCACATCCAGGAGGGAAGCAGTGCCCTTTTGTATAAAACACCCTGCATTTGGGAAGAAACTGGTCCTGACAGGTCATCTTAAAGCCAGTGTGCATGTACTGCCTTGGACCTGAATGCCAGATGCTGCTCAGGTATTAACACAGAACTCTTTTTTCTATTTCACCTTCTTATTTTTGAGGGGAGAGTCATGTCCCTGCTTATCAGCTGCTGGCTGGTGGAAAGGAGTTGTTGTGGTCTTTCAGGAGGGCAGTTTCAGTCTCTGTGCATGCAGTCCACCCGTGGTGCTCCTCTCAGCACTCCCAGCAGAGCCTGGCTGACAGTGCTGCAACACTGCTCTTTCCTACAAAGACAAAAGCTCTGGCTGGGAAACTGTCAGCACACCATCAAGAGAGCTTCAACTAGGAAATACCAGGGTGTCTAAAAGCCATTGAAGTGGATAACTATGAAGCATCAGGCTGAAGAACTGCAATACCCTTCAGTTCCCAAAGAAATGTTTACTCTCACAGACATTTATTCCTAAGCAAATATTCAATTAAACCATCAGGGAATTCTTTTAAATTCATATATGGGCACCAGTGGGGGCAGACTGCAGCTACAGTAAGTGGATATTGGCTGGTTTCCTACAAAATGCAGGCTGCTGGAGGGAGCTGCCATCACTCAGAGCCACCTCCAGCACCCAGACTTCAGGTCCTTGGGGTCACTCTGGTTTGTAGACTGGTCATATGTAGTTCTTCAGTAAGCCTGCAGTGGTAGTGGTGTATTGGAGGTAGGAAATGTTAGAAGGTTTGGCTCATCAGAAATAGTTTCTTAAGGGGAAAAGAGAAGATGAAGATCCACTGTAGAACTTTGTCATCTATAATTGGATTTTCCCTTAGGTCTAACTAAAAATAAATTAGCTAATAGTATATTCAATTAATTTTGCCAAATTTGAGCAATTCTTTTAATTAGGAGAGAAGAACTTAATCTCACAGAAAACAGACAATTTCCAAAGGCTGGCACATGAGTATGCCACCTGAGTATGTCTGTATGAATTGCTGTAAGATGAGGAACACACACACAAATTCACACAGAAAATATAATGACACGCAAGTAGTGGAGACAGCAGTGCAGTGTGAGCTATTTAACCTTGAAGAAGTGGCATGTGAGGTTGGGAGGAAAGTGTTGTGGAGCTTTTCATTCTTTTAGTGAGGGATTGCCAAGCTAGCGTGTTACAATGAAATCAGAATTTCATTTTAGTGCTAAGGCTAGGCACATTCATCAAATGTCCTTACACACATGTGGGTGAGTAGAAGAGGGACAGCAGTCATGTTGCTGAAAAGTGTATTTGTCTCTACTTTAGCAAATGCTGCAGGAAATTTATTTACTAAGCTTGGGAGGAAGCAGGAGGAGAGAGACCTGGTCATGGCTTAATTGAGGTTACAGGGCAATGGCACTGGTTGCAGACAGAAATTTCAGGACATGGAAAGGCATTGGGGTCATTGAGCCTTTTGCCTTTCTCTCAGCACATGCCAGCATGAAAGGCATCGTGGTGACAGACATAGAAACTCCATAGCTGTAAAAATCCCTGTGTTGGGTCAGTTTTAGTGCCTGGTACCATATATTTGTACAAGATAAGATTTTGGAAAAGAGACTATTTAGTTCTTATAGCTAGGTACTCCTCTCTGCTATCTTACTGGCAGTACAAAGAGATGGAAGAAAAAGTAATAAAATGTTTTGCTGCTTCGATTTTTTATTAAAGTAACTGTTAACCCACTGGCAGGTTAACAGAACTGTGTGGGATTACAAATTTGACAAAATTCTTTTTACCTATTTTACAAACAGATTTTTCATGTACTATGCATTTATTTCCATTTCTATCTGTCTAGTTGCTCAATAAAAGAAGCTAATTTACTTCTCTCTTCTGTTAGAAAATCTGAACTAGGGAATATGTTGAAGAGAGGAGTAAAAGTTTCCCAGCTGAATCCAGCTGGATGGACAGAAAACTGCTTCTTTCTGAATGCTCCCTTACATAGATTCTGAAATATTAAGTATAAAAACACTCTAAGTACTTAAAAAAAAATACGCACAGCAAAAAAGCCTCTCCCAAAAATAAAACAAAAAGCCACCACCAAACAAACAAACAAAAACCATTCCCCCTTATGCCTTAAGTTTTATCTTCTATATTTTTTAGATTCTGTGCTGGTTTAGTGTGTAGTTCTGGGTTTCATATTAGGTGCTAGTGAACTCTCTTCACAGAGTAGATAAACAAAACAGTTCTTTTTCTAGCTTAGTACCAAGGACAACTTTCAGCCCCAAGAACAAAAACAATGGTGAAGTGAGAAAGAAAAAACAAGAAGAGATCTTCATAATCTGAAGCTATAATTAGACAATTAACTCAAATATGCTAATGGACCAGA